>CM064580.1:41741491-41751491 GCA_032716605.1 Paralithodes platypus
TGCTTACTATATTTGTTGTTGTTGTTGTTGTTTCCATCAGAGGTTTTCCTAAGCTAGATAAAAACGCTTTGCTGTAGATAAACTAGGTAGTTATTAGTTGAATGAATAATGGAGAGATAGAGAGAGATGTACATAGATTTACATATATACACTGGCCACAGACCTTACGATCCAAACGAGGTGGTCAGGACTTGATTCTAGTAGAGATGGCATATCCGATAGAAAAGGAAAGTTGAAGGAAAGGATAGAAAAGAAGAAGGCTCTCTCCCCACCCTCCGTTCCCTCCGGCAATTACCGTACATGAAAAAGTTGGAAGTGATTAACCTTGCTGGGCTTCGAAATCCCCAGAAGGAATTTACAGGAAAGATTGGAAAAAAAAAATGCTGCAACCCTTTGCCTTAGCAGCATGTAAATTTTGGGGTTAATTGGAATCATCCAACCCATCACCCTTAGTAGTATGTACATATTTAGTGATGTGTGAGAGAGAGAGAGAGAGAGAGAGAGAGAGAGAGAGAGAGAGAGAGAGAGAGAGAGAGAGAGAGAGAGAGAGAGAGAGAGAGAGAGAGAGAGCGATGTTTTTAATTACCTTATTGATATAATTATTGGGGCTGCCTTCTATTGGTTTCTCCATTATGACTTCTTCATTTTTAGTAGGTTCGTTTGATCGCGTTTTTTTTTTTTTTTTTTTGGTCTGTTAATTCATTTATTCCTTTATTTCCTATTTTCGCCCTAGACCTCAATCAAGCTTAGAAAACACCCCCTAGACCCCCCTTCAAGATAAATTTGTAAATTTTTCGGTAGAAAAATGTGCCGGCTGAAGGCCGGTTCCTCTTAAAATTTCAGGCTCGCTATCTCTCGCCAGGAAATAATCGACACCTAAATGGCACAAAAGGTCTTAAAATTGACAACGAAATGGGGCGAAAGGTTTTAAAATCGCCAAACTAATGGGCCGAACGTCTTATAATCTCAAAACAAATGGGGCTTAGCACGAGGGAGAAAGGGGACCAGAAAACGACCCATCTCCCCTTAACCTCAACAGTCCATCAGCCTCACCTTAATATACCATTTTATGCAATGCGTGAGGGCTGGTCCTATCCAGAGTGAGGTTTGGCATCCTCTACCCAACCTTAGCCATATCTATCTGTCTCTTTCTCTGTCTACTTTTCCTTCTGGAGGCAGGGGGCTAGGAATCCTCCTCCCCTTGTAAAGTTCACCTACTAGACAAGGCAGAGTAGGGAGAGGAAACGCGAAAGTGGTCCCGGACCCTAAGAATTGGAACTTTAAGGGGAGGTGGATTTGTTTTTTCTTTTTTGGTATATTTCATTTATTCCTTTATTTGTTAGTTTCCTCGCTAGACCTCCCTCAAACTTAGAAAAACACTCCCTCGACCCCCCCCCCCCTCAAGATAAATTTTTACATTTTTCGGTAGACAAATTTCCCGGCTCGCCAGGAAAAAATCGACACCTAAATGGCGCGATAGGTCTTAAAATTGACAACGAAATGGAGGTAAAGATATATAGATCGCCAAACTAATGGGCCGAACATCTTAAAATCTCATAACTAGTGGGGCTAAACATGAGGGAAAAGATGGTCCATAAAAACGGCCCGTCTCCCCTTACATGTTGTTTCTGATCAGTTAATCAGTCATGCAAGAAGCCAGATAACTATACCCTGTTTATTTTCAACTGGCGGTAAATTGCAAGGTTCCCATCAAGATTCCTCAGATATTTTGAAGATTGTGTCGTGGAATATGGTGCCAAGTATATAAACTTGGTCTTCATATGATGCAGAGACATATAGTGGTTCCATATAAACTTGGTCTTCATATGATGCAGAGACATATAGTGGTTCCATATAAACTTGGTCTTCATATGATGCAGAGACATATAGTTGTTCCATATACACTTGGTCTTCATATGATGCAGAAGCATATAGTGGTTCCATATAAACTTGGTCTTCATATGATGCAGAGACATATAGTGGTTCCATATAAACTTGGTCTTCATATGATGCAGAGACATATATGGTTCCATATAAACTTGGTCTTCATATGATGCAGAGACATATAGTGGTTCCATATAAACTTGGTCTTCATATGATGCAGAGACATATAGTGGTTCCATATAAACTTGGTCTTCATATGATGCAGAGACATATAGTGGTTCCATATAAACTTGGTCTTCATATGATGCAGAGACATATAGTGGTTCCATATAAACTTGGTCTTCATATGATGCAGAGACATATAGTGGTTCCAAATACACTTGGTCTTCATATGATGCAGAGGCATATAGTGGTTCCATATAAACTTGGTCTTCATATGATGCAGAGACATATAGTGGTTCCATATATAAACTTGGTCTTCATATGATGCAGAGACATATAGTGGTTCCATATAAACTTGGTCTTCATATGATGCAGAGACATATAGTGGTTCCATATAAACTTGGTCTTCATATGATGCAGAGACATATAGTTGTTCCATATACACTTGGTCTTCATATGATGCAGAGGCATATAGTGGTTCCATATAAACTTGGTCTTCATATGATGCAGAGACATATAGTGGTTCCATATAAACTTGGTCTTCATATGATGCAGAGACATATAGTGGTTCCATATAAACTTGGTCTTCATATGATGCAGAGACATATAGTGGTTCCATATAAACTTGGTCTTCATATGATGCAGAGACATATAGTGGTTCCATATAAACTTGGTCTTCATATGATGCAGAGACATATAGTGGTTCCATATAAAACTTGGTCTTCATTGATGCAGAGACATATAGTGGTTCCAAATACACTTGGTCTTCATATGATGCAGAGGCATATAGTGGTTCATATAAACTTGGTCTTCATATAATGCAGAGACATAGTGGTTCATATAAACTTGGTCTTCATATAATGCAGAGACATAGTGGTTCATATAAACTTGGTCTTCATATAATGCAGAGACATATAGTGGTTCCATATAAACTTGGTCTTCATATGATGCAGAGACATATAGTTGTTCCATATACACTTGGTCTTCATATGATGCAGAGGCATATAGTGGTTGCATATAACTTGGTCTTCATAGGATGCAGAGACATATAGTGGTCCATATAACTTGGTCTTCATATGATGCAGAGACATATAGTGGTTCCATATAAACTTGGTCTTCATATGATGCAGAGACATATAGTGGTTCCATATAAACTTGGTCTTCATATGATGCAGAGACATATAGTGGTTCCATATAAACTTGGTCTTCATATGATGCGAGACATATAGTGGTTCCATATAAACTTGGTCTTCATATGATGCAGAGACATATAGTGGTTCCATATAAACTTGGTCTTCATATGATGCAGAGACATATAGTGGTTCCAAATATATAAACTTGGTCTTCATATGATGCAGAGACATATAGTGGTTCCATATTTTTCCATTAAGGGGAGGCAGTTGGTTTTTGGAGTCTTCCTTCTCCCTCATGTTTAACCCCATTAGTTATGAGATTTAAAGACAATCGCCCCGTTAGTTTGGCATTTTCAGACCTTTTGTCCCATTTATTTGCCAATATTAAGACCTTTCATGCCATTTAGGTGTATTTTATTTTATTGCAAGCGATAGCGAGCCTGTATTTTAAGAGGAATCGGCCTTCGGCCGGGAAATTTTACTACCGAAAAATGTACAAATTCATATCGAAGGGGAGTCTTGGGGGTGTTTTTTTAAGCTTGATAGAGGTTTAGAAAGCAAACTAAACCTCTTCCTTAAACCATTGAGCCGAACCAGTAAATTATGTTGCACAATACCGTCTGGGCTCCCTTAAGTATCGAAAAATGAACTGCTAAGGGATTCAATTTACCGTCAGATGAAATGAAACAGAGTATAGTCATGCATACAACATCCAAGATGAAACAGAGTATAGTCATGCATACAACATCCAAGATGAAACAGAGTATAGTCATGCATACAACATCCAAGATGAAACAGAGTATAGTCATGCATACAACATCCAAGAAGCCAATTAGTCAGTCAGTCAAATAGAAATCACACACGAAACCAGTTAAGGGAGCTCAGACGGTATTGTGCAGCATAATTTACTGGTTCGGCTCAATGGTTTAAGGAGTGGGTTTGGTTTGCTCTCTAATTACCTCCATCAAACTTAAAAAAACACCCACAAGACTCCCCTTCGATATAAATTTGTATATTTTTCGGTAGAAAAATTTCCCGGCCGAAGGCCGATGCCTCTTCAAATACAGGCTCGCTATCACTCGCCAGGAAAAAAATTCGACCCCTAAATGGCACGAAAGGCCTTAATATTGGCAAATAAATGGGGCAAAAGGTCTGAATATCACCAAACTAATGGGGCGAATGTCTTGAAATCTCATAACTAATAGGGCTAAACATGAGGGAGGAGGAGAACTCGAAAAAACAACTGCCTCCCCTTAACTTGTCATGCATGCCACATACAATAAGTCAGTGAGTCGGACAGCCACATTAACCAGTCAGTCAGCTAATCTGATAAGGGGATATAATAATTGATTTTCATATTTGTATATTTATTCATATAGGCTATATATATATATATACAGTATATATTATATATATATATATATATATATATATATATATATATATATATATATAATATTTGTTTATGTATTTATTGATTTATATTTTTTTCCTTGTTTTTAGCTTCCTCCTTAGACCTCAATCGATTTTAAGAAAATACCCCCAATACTTACCTTCGAGAGATATTTGTGCATATTTTGGTGGCTGAAGGCCGGTTCCTTAAACATTTCGCTCGCCAGGATATGATCGACACCTAAATGGCACCAAAGGTCTCAAAATCGCTAAACTAATGGGAAGAATGTCTTATAATTTTAAATCTAATGGTGCTAAACATGAGGGAGAAGTGCGTCCAGAACCCCTCGCCCCCCTTAACCCCTTCAGCACCATGACGTCATTTTAACTTTGATTCTGGCTCAATTTAGACGGTTTCATGCAGTTTATGAAACACCTATATTATTAAGAGGGTTAACAGAGATACTATTTACCTACTGAGTCGTTATAAGTAGATTATAAGCTAAATACCTATATTATTAAGAGGGTTAACAGAGATACTATTTACCTACTGAGTCGTTATAAGTAGATTATAAGCTAAATACAATCATCTAATGGTAACCAGAATACGAGTAAAATTACGTCATGGTCCTGAAAGGGTTAAGTCAGTGAGTGAGAGAGGTAGTGATACAAACAGACAGACAGCTAGGCACTCGGGTAGTCTAGCAGGCCTCTTCTGGAAACACCACTTCTGACGTGCTTGGGGTATAAAGCTGTGCAGGCAGTTTATGGAAGGAACCGTACACAACACAGCACATACAGGTACACACAAGCATACATACATAACACAGCACATACAGGTACACACAAGCATACATACACAACGCAGCACATACAGGTACACACAAGCATACATACATAACACAGCACATACAGGCACACACAAGCATACATACATAACACAGCACATACAGGTACACACAAGCATACATACACAGCACATACAGGTACACACAAGCATACATACATAACACAGCACATACAGGTACACACAAGCATACATACACAACACAGCACATACAGGTACACACCAGCATACATACATAACACAGCACATACAGGTACACACAAGCATACATACACAACACAGCACATACGGGTACACACAAGCATACATACATAACACAGCACATACAGGTACACACAAGCATACATACACAACACAGCACATACAGGTACACACAAGCATACATACACAACACAGCACATACAGGTACACACAAGCATACATACACAACACAGCACATACAGGTACACACAAGCATACATACACAACACAGCACATACAGGTACACACAAGCATACATACACAACACAGCACATACAGGTACACACAAGCATACATACACAACACAGCACATACAGGTACACACAAGCATACATACATAACACAGCACATACAGGTACACACAAGCATACACACACAACACAGCACATACGGGTACACACAAGCATACATACACAACACAGCACATACAGGTACACACAAACATACATACATAACACAGCACATACAGGTACACACAAGCATACATACATAACACAGCACATACAGGTACACACAAGCATACATACACAACACAGCACATACAGGTACACACAAGCATACATACACAACATAGCACATACAGGTACACACAAGCATACATACACAACACAGCACATACAGGTACACACAAGCATACATACATAACACAGCACATACAGGTACACACAAGCATACATACATAACACAGCACATACAGGTACACACAAGCATACATACACAACACAGCACATACAGGTACACACAAGCATACATACACAACACAGCACATACAGGTACACACAAGCATACATACACAACACAGTACATACAGGTACACACAAGCATACATACATATAGGGGAGGTGTGGCAGAGTGGTCTTGCCACTGGACTGGTAATCTAATGGACCCGGGTTCGAATCCCAATATGTCAATGGGAAGATATTATTAGGATGGAATTTGTGCTGTACCTAGTTTCAGTGCATTACCACAGCACACCGAAATGCCAAAACAAAATACCCTCATTGTTCCCTGATTAAATACCACTGCATGAATATTCCCATATTCAAAATATGCTACAGGGGGGCAATGCCTAGTGAGTTAATTGCTCAATAGGTGGCGTTCTGAGAGTGAGGATCCGAGCCTGGGGAGTGAGACTGTGAAGCGCAGAGGCGAAGCAGCTTCAGAGATGGAGTTGGGTTCGAGCCGTGAATAGGTGCTTCGCATGTCTCACTCCCTAGACTGGAACAAGACCTCACGGGCCTCACCGTGTTCAGAGGTAGAGTGTAAAGGCTATCAGCCTATGCCCGAGAGGGAGTAGTTGGAATATAGAAAAGAAAAAAAAAAACACAACACAGCACATACAGGTACACACAAGCATACATACATAACACAGCACATACAGGTACACACAAGCATACATACATAACACAGCACATACAGGTACACACAAGCATACATACATAACACAGCACATACAGGTACACACAAGCATACATACATAACACAGCACATACAGGTACACACAAGCATACATACACAGCACATACAGGTACACACAAGCATACATAACACAGCACATACAGGTACACACAAGCATACATACACAACACAGCACATATAGGTACACACAAGCATACATACATAACACAGCACATACAGGTACACACAAGCATACATGCACAACACAGCACATACGGGTACACACAAGCATACATACATAACACAGCACATACAGGTACACACAAGCATACATACACAACACAGCACATACAGGTACACACAAGCATACATACACAACACAGCACATACAGGTACACAAGCATACATACACAACACAGATATATACTGGTACACACAAGCATACATACACAACACAGCACATACAGGTACATACAAGCATACATACACAACACTAACATATACAGGTACACACAAGCATACATACACAACACAGCACATACAGGTACACACAATCATACATACACAACACAGATATATACAGGTACATACAAGCATACATACACAACACAGCACATATAGGTACACACAAGCATACATACACAACACAGCACATACAGGTACACACAAGCATACATACATAACACAGCACATACAGGTACACACAAGCATACATACACAACACAGATATATACAGGTACACACAAGCATACATACACAACAGAGCACATACAGGTACACACAAGCCTACATACACACCACAAACACATAGAGGTACACACAAGCATACATACACAACACAGCACATTCAGGTACACACAAGCATACATACACAACACAGCACATACAGGTACACACAAGCATACATACACAACACAGCACATACAGGTACACACAAGCATACATACACAACACAGCACATACAGGTACACACAAGCATACATACATAACACAGCACATACAGGTACACACAAGCATACATACACAACACAGATATATACAGGTACACACAAGCATACATACACAACAGAGCACATACAGGTACACACAAGCCTACATACACACCACAAACACATAGAGGTACACACAAGCATACATACACAACACAGACACATAGAGGTACACACAAGCATACATACACAACACAGCACATACAGGTACACACAAGCATACATACACAACACGGATATATACAGGTACACACAAGCATACATACACAACACATCACATACAGGTACACACAAACATACATACATAACACAGCACATACAGGTACACACAAGCATACATACACAACACAGCACATACAGGTACACACAAGCATACATACACAACACAGCACATACAGGTACACACAAGCATACATACATATCACAGATATATATAGGTACACACAAGCATACATACACAACACAGATATATACAGGTACACACAAGCATACATAACACAGCACATACAGGTACACACAAGCATACATACATAACACAGCACATACAGGTACACACAAGAATACATACACAACACAGCACATACAGGTACACACAAGCATACATACACAACACAGCACATACAGGTACACACAAGCATACATACATAACACAGCACATACAGGTACACACAAGCATACATACACAACACAGCACATACAGGTACACACAAGCATACATACATAACACTAACATATACTGGTACACACAAGCATACATACACAACACAGCACATACAGGTACACACAAGCATACATACACAACACAGCACATACAGGTACACAGAAGCATGCATACACAACACAGCACATACAGGTACACACAAGCATACATACACAACACAGCACATGCAGGTACACACAAGCATACATACACAACACAGCACATACAGGTCCACACAAGCATACATACACAACACAGCACATACAGGTACACACAAGCATACATACACAACACAGATATATACAGGTACACACAAGCATACATACACAACACAGCACATACAGGTACACACAAGCATACATACACAACACAGCACATACAGGTACACACAAGCATACATACACAACACAAACACATAGAGGTACACACAAGCATACATACACAACACAGCACATACAGGTACACACAAGCATACATACACAACACAGATATATACAGGTACACACAAGCATACATACACAACACAGCACATACAGGTACACACAAGCATACATACACAACACAGCACATACAGGTACACACAAGCATACATACACAACACATATATACAGGTACACACAAGCATACATACACAACACAGCACATACAGGTACACACAAGCATACATACACAACACATATATATACTGGTACACACAAGCATACATACACAACACAGCACATACAGGTACACACAAGCATACATACATAACACTAACATATACTGGTACACACAAGCATACATACACAACACAGCACATACAGGTACACACAAGCATACGTACACAACACAGATATATACAGGTACACACAAGCATACATACACAACACAGCACATACAGGTACACACAAGCATACATACACAACACAGCACATACAGGTACACACAAGCATACATACACAACACAGCACATACAGGTACACACAAGCATACATACACAACACAGATATATACAGGTACACACAAGCATACATACACAACACAGCACATACAGGTACACACAAGCCTACATACACAACACAAACACATAGAGGTACACACAAGCATACATACACAACACAGCACATACAGGTACACACAAGCATACATACACAACACAGCACATAGAGGTACACACAAGCATACATACACAACACAGCACATACAGGTACACACAAGCCTACATACACAACACAAAGACATATAGGTACACACAAGCATACATACACAACACAGC
>CM064580.1:41756491-41798880 GCA_032716605.1 Paralithodes platypus
TCGCTTTCGCTCGCCAGGAAGAAATCGCACCTTGGTGGGGATATATTTCTTAAAACAGTTGGCTGGATGGGGCCGAATGGATACAAACCAGAGAAAGAGAGAAAAGGAGAGAAAGATAAACAAAACAGGTGACCCCCCTTAACCTTTTAGCATTTTATTGCTACTATTAGACCATTGTATTCAGTTTATAAAGGGCCTCCAGTAATTAACAGGCTTCCAACTATCTCACCTCACCCATAGCTCCTTCTTAAACGGCACAATAATTAATAATACGTCGTCGGTACTGAAGGGGTTAAGACGCTATACTTAATTAAATTCTGGCTGTCATTAGACGATTTTAAGCAGCTTAAGGATGGCCTCAGACAATCAAAGTTAGCACAATCTATTTCACTTGTGTACGTGTCTGTGTGTGTGTGGGGGGGGGGGGGGGCAGAAACTCTAAGGACCTTCCCCTCCACGCTTCATTTACTTTCACCCAATTCCTTTTAGAAGATGATGGAGGACTGAGAGAGAGAGAGAGAGAGAGAGAGGGAGAGAGACAGAGAGAGAGAGAGAGAGAGAGAGAGAGGATAGATAGATAGATAGATAGATAGATAGATAGATAGATAGATAGATAGATAGATAGATAGATAGATAGATAGATAGACAGATAGAGAGAGAGATGATAGATAGATAGACATATAGAGAGAGAGAAAGAGAGAGCGATAGATAGATAGGGAGAGAGAGAAAGAGAGAGAGAGAGAGAGAGAGAGGGAGAGAGAGAGAGAGAGAGAGAGAGAGAGAGAGATGTTACATGGAGACTCACAATTTGTCTTGCCTGCTGTAATTTGCTTTTCCATTCTTTTGCTCTATATAACTTTGGTTACTTGGAGTAGCAATAAGAAACATCGTAGGATCAATAATAAATCTGTTGTTGCTGACTTCCTTTCTCTCTACCTTTCATCGATTATTTCTTTCATTCTAATTTCTATTCTTAAAATAATTATTCCTATTTGACTTCGTCCTATCCTATGTGTGTGTGTGTGTGTGTGTGTGTGTGTGTGTATACAGTATATATTATGTGCGTGCTTGTGTATATGCGTGTAGGTTTAAGTATATATGTCTATGTTGTGTATACGTCTATGTGTTTGTATATGTAAGTCTCCCTATGTTAATTAATATGTGGACCAGCTGGCTTCTGATTGCTGGCCCTGCACCACCTGGCTTCATTCCTTCCTTTCTTCCTTCCTTATTTGTACTTCTTATTATAGATTTTGAGTGTGTGTATGTGTGTATAAGATTACGTAAATATCCCGATGTTATTCAATGAGTGGGAAACTGTTTTTTTATTACTATAGTCGGTTTAATTTCAATTGACTTTTAACTGTAATCCCATAGCAGTTAATTTCTCGATACTTGATGGGTAATATTAAAGTACTATGTCTCTGCATCATATTAAGACCAAGTTTTTATATAAGTAGCATCACATTTCACTACACAATCTTCAAACTAATCTGAGAAATCTGGATGGGAACTTTGCAATTTACCGCCAGTTGAAAAGAAACAGAGTATAGTTATTATTATTATTATTATTATTATTATTATTATTATTATTATTACCACCTCCTTGTTTCACTCTATCTTGTCTTCTTTCATTTACTTCCCTCCTTATTCCCTTCCTTCCTTCCTTATTTTCCTTCCTACCTTCCTTCCGCCGCCTTCCCTGCTTTCATTTATCATTTTCCTTCTAATTGTCCTTACTTCATTTGATCATTTGTTTTGGTCTTCTTTCATTCCTTTCTTCTTTCTTTTTCCTCTTCTTTCCTTGCTTCCTTATTCCTTTCGTTCCTTCCTTTTTTTCCTTCTTTCTTCCTTACTTACTTCGTTCTTTTCTTCTTACTTTAAATCTCCATTTATGTTTGGTTTCTGATTTTCTTGTATTTACCGGTGTGTGTGTGTGTGTGTGTGTGTGTGTGTGTGTGTGTGTGTGTGTGTTAATTAACGAATGGGTAACTGGCTTCTGATCACCAGCCCTGCATCATCACTTGGCTTCACTCCTTTCCTTTCTTCCCTCCCTACTTCTTTTCTTCCTTCCTCCTTCACTACTACTTTTCCTTCCCTCCCTACTTATTTTCTTCCTTCCTTCACTTCTTCCTTCCTTCACTTCTTCCTTTTTTTCCCTCCCTACTTCTTTTCTGCCTTCTTTCGCTCTTTCTTTTTCTTCCTTTCTTGCGTGTTTTCTTCCTTCCTTCGCTCCTTCATTTTCTTCCTTTCCTGCGTCTTTTCTTCCTTCCTCCTTCGCTCCTTCTTTTCTTCCTTTTCTGTTTGTTTTCTTCCTTCCTTCACTACTTCGTTGTCTTCCTTTCCTGCTTCTTTCTTCCTTTCTCCTTCGCTCCTTCTTTTTCTCCCCTTCCTACTTCTTTCCTTCCTTCATTCGCTCCTTCTTTCCTTTCTTCCCTCCCTACTTTTTGTCTTCATTTCCTGCTTCTTTTCTTCCTTCCTTCATTACTTCCTTTCTTCCATTGTCTTCTGCTTACCGGCCCTGCTCCACTTCCTCCTTCTTTCTTTCTTTCTTTCCTTCCTCGCGTATTTCCTCCATCCCTCTTTCCTTCCTTTTCCTTCTTTACTTTACCACCTTTGTTCCTTCATTCTCTCTTTCATATTTATTTCCTGTTTGCTTTCCGGATAGTTTATATATACGTGTGTGTGTGTGTGTGTGTGTGTGTGTGTGTGTGTGTGTGTGTGAAATAATAATTTGTCGGCTTATTGTTCACTTGCATCCGTGAGGCTGAAAATCTACTGAGTGTGTTCATAACCAAGGGTCTTAGGTACAGTCGCGCTAATAAGTGATTTCTCTGCACCAAGTATATTTTGATCAATAATTGGTATCACAAATATCTAAGCTTCATTTCTTCATATCGAGTGAAATATACAAACATATTCCTACACTTACCCACCTTATCCAACATCTGACAGACATTAATACAGCACAGAGCGATCCAAACGTAATGCCAGCTGGGACATGACTTATTAGTGCGACCGTATAGTGCAACGCTACGGGGTCAAATGTGACCTTTGACGACCATGAAGTGCCGAGTTCCCACCATTGTACATATGCAGAATTGCAGATGCACTAGTGAGAAATACGTGTAGGCTCACACAAGCTGATAGTTGAGAAATAGGGAGCGACCGCGATACAAACATCTCCATCGGGATAGCCAAAACACCTTTAGGATTCTTGGGGACTCTAAACCTCGAACTCGCGATCAGCCGACCCGTTGTGTGTATGCGTTGTGTGTAAGTACTATATGCAGTATACGAATAATAACATTTATTACAAAGTATTCACATAACTGAGAGGAGTAAAATCACCGATCTTATAATATGGCTTTCTTGTTAATTAATCTTGAAAATAAGGCTCTGATTTGCTAATTTAGTCTTCATTTGTGATAAGACTTGAACTAATTAAACATGTCCCTTGCAAGACTTCTAATTATTGGGTCTTATAATGGGAAAACCCTAAAAGTGCAGCCTTATTAAAATTATTTTGTTCTTGACAGATATCCTCGACTTCAGCCTCTATAGTTTGGTATAGCTTGGCCCCATTCTATGTTCTTTCCTCTCACTAAAACATTACGCTTTCCATAATGCAGTTGGGTCTGAGTATATGATTAGATTGATATCCAAAATTCGAATATGGATATTAATCGTGATCGTGTACTCAACCTTTAACTGTGTTGGTGGTGTAATGGTTTAGGCGCTTATGTTCTGGGTGTGGTGTCCCGAGTTCGAATCCCGGGAGGACCATATGCTTTCATTAGTTTATTCTAGTGCATTGGGGTTTGTAATAGAGGATTAATGTTAAGAACTTAATAAATAGAGCATTTTCGATACTTGACTTAAAGATAATTGTTTTTAATAACCTTCAATTTATTAATAAGAAATGGAAGCATTGCAAAATATTATAAGTATTATTGTACTGAAACTTTCAAAAGTATTATTGTACTGAAACTTTCAAAAGTTAGGAATCTTCAGAGCTGTAACTTTGGTATTTCCACATAAGTATTGTGATGAGAATCCTTTTTAATGAATTTGGGGAAAGTTTTACCATTCAAGTTTTTATTATGTGTTTAAAAAGAACACATTTTTACTTAAGGGAGCCCACCTCGCTTGTTTTTATCTTTCTCTCCCTCTCTCTTTGGCTTGTATCCATTCGGCCACATTCAGCCTACTGTTTTAAGACGTTTACCCCCATCCAGGTGTCAATATTTTCCTGGCGAGCGGTAGCAAACCAGCATATATATATATGATTGTTTTGACAGCAAGCTAAATTTGTACATTTTTCGATAGAAAAATTTCTCCGGCGAAGCCGGATTTCTCCATACAATGCTGGCTCGCTATCGCTCGCCAGGGAGAAATCGACACCTGGATGGGGATAAACGTCTTAAAACAGTTGGCTAAATGGGGCCGAATGGATACAAGCCAGGGAAAGAGAGAAAATGAGAGAAAGATAAAACAAATCCGGTGACCCCCCTTAATATTTGGCAGTACCTCTGAGGCCCGGCCTGTGTTGGGCGTACCCTGTCTTTCATCTGGGGGGCTTTGATGAATACATACATACACACAAATACACACACATACATACATACACACAAACACACACAGCTACACACACACATGCATACATACATTCACACTCACACAGCCACACACACACTCTCACCCACACACACACACACACACACACACTTACACACACTCACCCACACTCACCCACACACACACACATGCGCACTCACATACACACTCACACACCACACAGCCACATGCACGGACTTGCACACAGATGCATACCAAACATACGCAAGACCACACACACATACACATATCTCTATTTAGCTATTGTATCTATCTCTATCCATCTATCTATCTATCTTTATCTATCTATCTATCTTTTTTTTCTTTTTTTCTTTTTTTTCTATATTCCAACTTACTTCCTCTCGGGCATAGGCTGAGAGCCTTAACATTCACCGCTTTACAATGAACAGTGAAGCCCGTGAGGTCTTGTTCCAGTCTAGGGAGTGAGACATGTGAAGCACGTAGAGCACAACGAGCACCTGCCATCGTGCCTTCACATGAGGCACGGTGCTCACTCATG
The DNA here is from genome assembly GCA_032716605.1 of Paralithodes platypus. Classification (NCBI taxonomy): domain Eukaryota; kingdom Metazoa; phylum Arthropoda; class Malacostraca; order Decapoda; family Lithodidae; genus Paralithodes; species Paralithodes platypus. The sequence goes on from CM064580.1 coordinate 41,761,629, forward strand.
GCCCGAAACGACCCCATCCCTGAAGCCATCTCGTTCCCGTGCTTCACTATCTCACCCACTACACTCGGACTCTCACACTTACACACACACAACGCCACCTGTTGAGCAGATAACTCACCAGGCATTGCACCCCTATAGCATATTTTGAATATGGGAATATTCATACAGTGCTATTTAATCAGGGAACAATGAGGGTATTTTATTGACGTTTCGGTGGGCTTTGTGGTAATGCACTGATACTAGGTACAGCACAAATTCCATCCCAATAATATCTTCCCATTGATACATCGGGATTTGAACCCGGGACCTTTGGATTACCAGGCCAGTGGCAAGACCACTCCACCACACCTCCCCTATATCTATATCTAACTATCTATCTATATCTATATAGCTATCTATATCTATATATCTATCTATCTATATCTATCTATCTATCTATATCTATCTATCTATCTATATCTTTATCTAGCTATCTATCTATATCTAACTATCTATCTATATTTATCTATCTATCTCTATCTATCTATCTATATATCTATCTATATCTAACTATCTATCTATAGCTATATCTATCTATCTATTGTATATCTATCTATCTATCTATCTACATCTATCTATCTATCTACATCTATCTATTTATCTATCTATCTATCTATCTTATCTATAGATTTATATACTATTATGGTAAACCAGTTAACCCCGTATAGTAAACTAAGACACATTCTATCCTGGCTTATACTAGACGATATTATCAATGGAGGTCACCGGCTTTTTTTTCGATACCTCCTTCTCTCTCATGTTTATCCTTATTAGTTTTGAGATTTAAAGACGTTCGCCCCATTAGTTTGACGTTTTTCAGACTTTTGTCCCATTTCTTCGCCAATATTAAGACCTTTCGTGCCATTTAGGTGTCAATGTTGTGTCCTGGCGAACGATAGCGAGCCTGTATTTTAAGAGGAATCGGCCATTCATTTTTCTACCCAAAACTGTATAAATATATATCGAAGGAGGGTCTTGGGGGTGTTTTTAAAAGTTTGATAGAGGTTTAGAGAACAAACTAAACCCCTTCCTTAAACCATTGAGCCGAACCAGTAAATTATGCTGCACAATACCGTCTGGGCCTCCTTAAGGGGGGTGACCTGTTTTTGTTCTGTCCTTTTCTATCTTTCTCTGGCTTGGATCCATTGGCCCCATTCAGCCTACTGTTTTAAGACGTTTATCCCCATCCAGGTGTCAATTTCTTACTGATGAGCGGTAGCGAGCCAGCATTTTTTTTTTTTTTTTTTTTAGACAGCAGGCTATATTTGTACATTTTTCGATAGAAAAATTTCTCCGGCGAAGCCGGATTTCTTCATATAATGCTGGCTCGCTATCGCTCGCCAGGAAGAAATCGACACCTAGATGGGGATGAACGTCTTAAAATAGTTGGCTGAATGGATACAAGCCAGAGAAAGAGAGAAAAGGACAGAAATAACAAAAAGCAGGTCACCCCCTTAAGCTTAGTAAGTTTATGTCGTAGTCAATGGGTTAACCGAGATACAATTTACCACCCGTTTGATTGATAGAGGTCCTTCATAAGCTGTATAAATATCGTGTTAGCCAGGATATAATATAAATTATACCCTTCTACTGAAAGGGTTAAGGTTTGATGATGTCTTACCGGTATTATTATTATTATTATTATTATTATTATTATAATAATGTCATCAGTCAAATTATCTGTGAACGATTAAATGACCAAACGAGTGACATTGTAATTAATATTTTGTTTTCTAAGTAATTAAAACGAATACAATGATAATAATTAAAACGAATACAATGATAATAATTAAAACGAATACAATGATAATAATTTCGTATTCAAGATAATTAGGCTTCACAGCTTTTTCCGGTCTCTCTCTCTCTCTCTCTCTCTCTCTCTCTGTAGAATTAAGTCTTGACCACCTCGTTTGGATCGTAAGGTCTGTGTGGCCAGTGTATCTGTAAATCTATGTAAATCTCTCTCTCTCTCTATCTTATCTATCTATCCCTTTCTACTACTTTTCTTTCTTTATGCTTCTGTTATCTCTATTAGAATCTATAGTCGTGACCACTTCGCTTGGAACGTAAGGTCTTTGTGGTCAGTGTATCTATGACAATGCATGCTAATTTCTCACTCTATATCTATCTATCTATATCTCTATCTATCTATCTATATATCATCTATCATCTCTCTCTCTCTAGTTATCTCTCTCTCTCTCTCTAGTAATATCTATCTATCTATCATCTATCTATCTATCTATCTATCATCTCTCTCTCTCTCTCTAGTTATCTATCTATCTATCTATCTCTCTATCTCTCTATCTATCTATCTATCTCTATCTTCTCACCTTCTTTCTGTATTGAATTATAATCTTCCTTATCATCGTAAGCTCATCCTTGATCTTATGTTTAATTTCTCTATTAACCCCTTCAGTACCGGTGCCGCCCCCCCCCCCTCTTTCTATTTTAGTAGGGTAACGCTCGGGCGATTTTATTCAGCTTTAGAAGGACGTCTATTAAGGGGAGATTTCCACTTAAGGGATTTTTTTCTTTACCCCTTTCTCCCTCATGTTTAGCCCCATTGCTTTTGAGATTTTAAGACGTTCGCCCCATTAGTTTGGCGATTTTAAGAACTTTCACCCAATTTATGTCACTTTTAAGACCTTTCGACCAATTTAGGTGTCGATTTTTTCCTGGCGAGCGATAGCGAGCCTGCAATTTAAGAGGAATCGGCCTTCGGCCAGGACATTTTTCGGTAGAAAAATGTAAAAATTTATCTTGAAAGGGGGTCAAGGGGGTGTAATTTCAAGCTTGATGGAAGTCTAGGAAACACACTAAAAACCTCCCCTTAATTAAAACGCTACAGACTATCTCACAATGTCTATCCTTGTATATTCTCTCTCTCTCTCCTAAGTTTCATAAAATCGTCTAAAGGCAGCAGCTGTAGTCAAACCAAATAGACGTCACCGGTACTGAAGGGGTTAATTAAGGGGAGATCTCCACTTGAGGGATTTTTTTCTTGACCCCTTTCTCCCTCATGTTTAGCCCCATTGCTTTTGATATTATAAAACGTTTGCCCCATTAGTTTAGCGATTTTAAGAACTTTCACCCCATATTAAGACCTTTCGTGCAATTCAGGTGTCGATTTTATCCTGGCGAGCGATAGCGAGCCTGTAATTTAAGAGGAACCGGCCTTCGGCCGGGACATTTTTCTACCGAAAAATGTACAAATTTATCTTGAAAGGGACTCAAGGGGATGTAATTTTAAGCTTGATGGAGGTCTAGGGAACAAACTAAATACCTTCCCCTTAAGCGGGGGTGATCTGTTTTTTTTTTTTTTCCTTTTCTCTCTTTATCTGGCTTGTATCCAGTTGGCCCCATTCAGCCTACTGCTTTAAGACGTTTATCATTATACACTACAGGTGTAATTTTATCATTATACACTACAGGTGTAATTTTATCATTATACACTACAGGTGTAATTTTATCATTATACACTACAGGTGTAATTTTATCATTATACACTACAGGTGTAATTTTATCATTATACACTACAGGTGTAATTTTATCATTATACACTACAGGTGTAATTTTGTTTTAATGGTGAGCAGTAGCGAGCCACCATTGTATAGAGAAATCTGGCTTAGCCGGAGAATCTTTCTATCGAAAAATGTACAAATTTAGCCTGCTGTCAAAAAACATATACACCAAAATATGCTGGCTCGATACCGCTCGCCAGGAAAAAACCAACACCTGGATGGGGATAAACGTCTTAAAACAGTAGGCTGAATGGGGCTGAATGGATACAAGCCAAAGAGAGAGGGAGAGACAGAGAAAACAAGCGAGGTGGACTCCCTTAAGGGGAGGTTTTTAGTTTGGTCTCTAGATATTCTTCAAGCTTAAGATTACACCCCCTTGAGCCCCTTTCAAGATAAATTTGTAAATTTTTCGGTAGAAAAATGTCCCGGCTGAAAGCCGGTTCCTCTTAAATTACAGGCTCGCTATCGCTCGCCAGGATAAAATCGACACCTAAAAGGCACGAAAGGTTTTAAAATTGACAGAAATGGGTTGAAAGTTCTTAAAATAGTCAAAATAATGGGGCAAACGTCTTAAAATTAGAAAAATAATGGGGCTAAACATGAGGGAGAAAGGAGTCAAGAAAAAAATCCCTCAAGTGGACATCTCCCCGGCCATGTTACATGAGCGCTTTTTCCGTCATAGTTTTGTTTTGTTATAGGTCCACTGTTCTTTCTATTTATTTTTATTTGCATGTATTATTCCCAATGTTCTTCTTATTCCGTACTCACTCCTCCTCCTCTTTCTTTACTGCCACAATAGAACCATATCGATCTGTTTATGGGGCTTGCACATCAAGTTTGTTTGACCCTGTTGCCACCTTTCCGCCCTGCCTCTTCTTACGTTTCTTCTTATTATTATTATTATTATTATTATTATTATTATTTTTGTTTTCTTATTCATCTTCTTATTTTTATTATTATTATTTGTTTTCTTCTTCTTCTTCTTCCAGTATTTTCTTATTCCTCGTACTTCTGTTTTGTTCTCCTGCTCTCCCTCCTCTTCCTTCCTCCTGATCAAGTACTATTAATTATCAATGTTCGTCGTATTCTGCACCCACTTCTCCATACTGTTATTATAGAATCATCGACCCTTTTATGAGCCTTGAATATAAAGTTGTCTTACCATTGTTCTTTCCTTCTCTAGTGTTTCCTTATTCCCTTCTTTCTTCCTCTCTCTCTTCTTCTTCTACTCCTCCTTGTCCTTATTCATCGTGTTTGCTTGTATCTTCATTCTTTCTTCTCTCTCCGTTTATGGTCCTTTCCTGTTTACCCAGTTACCTATTTTCCTCCCTTCCTTCCTTCTCTAGTGTTTCCTTATTCCCTTCTTTCTTCCTCTCTCCCTTCTTATACTCCTCATCCTTATTCATCGTGTTTTCTTGTATCTTTCTTTTTTATGTTTTTTGTATACACACCTGTCTTCCCTGTTTTTTTTTTCTATTGCCTCCCTTCCTTCCTCTATCTTTGATTGTTTACTTACTTCTCTCTTCCTTCATTTTCATCCCTCCCTTCATTATTTCCGTATTCCTTTCTTCCTTCCTTCTTGTTCTTCCTTCTCTCCTTCCTCCACCACCTTCCTTCCTTCTGTTCATGTATAATTCCAACTGTCTATCTTATTCCGCACCCTTCCCTCCTTACTGCCACAACAGAACCATCGATCCGTTTATGGTCCTAGCACATAACGTTGTCTCTTCCTGTTTATTCTGTTATCACCTTTCCTTCTTTATTCCTCTCGTACTTCCTTATTTCTCCCTTCCTTCCTGTCTTTCTGCTCTTCTTCGTCCCTCCCTCCTCCTTCCTTCTTTCTATGTCCATTTATTTTCATGTATTCTTCCACACGCACAGTCGCTCGAATAAGTCATTTTCCAGCTGTCATTACGTTTGGCTTGCTCTGTGCTGTATTATGTCTGTTATGTTGAATAGGGTCGGTAAGTGTAGAAAAATGTTTGTATATTTCACTCGATATGAAGAAATGAAGCTTAGATATGGCTGATACCAATTATTACTGATCAAAACATACTCAGTGGCGAGATATCACTTACTAGCGCGACTGTACCTCTCATTCTGCACCCTCTCCTTCTTACTGTCATAATAGAACCATCGACCCGTTGATGGTCCTTGCACGTAAAGTTGTCCTCCCTGTTTATCCAGTTATCACCTTTCCTTCCTTCTTCCTCTTTTACTTCCTCTTCCTCTTGGTTGTTGCCTTTCTTCTTTATTCCTTCCTCCTCCATCAATATCTTGTTTCTCTCTTGCTTCCTTCTTTGTCTTCTTCTTCCTTCCCTCTTCTTCCCCCTTCCTCCTCCATTATTTCCTTATTCCTCTCTACCTTCCTTCTTCCTCTTCTCCTTCTTCCCTGCCTCCTCTCCCGCCTGCTTTCCACCCTCTTCCATTATTTCCTTATTCCTCTCTACCTTCCTTCTTCCACTTCTCTTTCTTCCCTGCCTCCTCTCCCGCCTGCTTTCCACCCTCTTCCATTATTTCCTTATTCCTCTATTCCTTCCTTCTTTCTCTTTTCCTTCTTCCCTGCCTCCTCTTCCACCTTCCGTCCACCCTCCTCCATTATTTCCTTATTCCTCTATTCGTTCCTTCTTTCTCTTCTCCTTCTTCCCTGCCTCCTCTCCCACCTTCCGTCCACCCTCTTCCATTATTTCCTTATTCCTCCCTTCTTTCTCTTCTCCTTCTTACCTTCCTTCTTCCACCTCTCATTTATTTCTCCCTCCTCTCCCTCCACCTTCGATATCTTGTCTTATTCATCCTCTGCTGTCTCTCTTCCCTTTCTCTTCTTCCTATTTTGATCGTCTTTTGTGTATTGCCCTCTTTTATTCATCCTCGTAGTGTATTTCATTTATCACTTTATTCCTATTATCCATTTCCTCTTTACTGAAAAACAAACAAACAAAAAACAAAGCAAGTCTAACTTCGATCCGTGTTTGAGGATTATGACGCACTTTGACTTGTATATATTGAGACGATTTTATGCAGATTAGGAAGGACCTCTACGAATTCAAATGTGAAACCCAACTCAACTATGCCTCTGACTCTCATACATTCTTCCAAAGCTGAATAAAATCGTTTAGTGATAGCCAAAATGAACTGATAAAACGCTTCATGCTCCTCAAGAGGTTAGATCATAATAGAAGCTGTGTCCCTGTTTATACCCTAGTTTCCCCCTGCCTTAATTTTTCGTTTTCCATTTACTTTATGCTCTCTCTCTCTCTCTCTCTCTCTCTCTCTCTCTCTCTCTCTCTCTCTCTCTCTCTCTCTCTCTCTCTCTCTCTCTCTCTCTCTCCTTATTCTTTGTTATTCATATAATATTCCCCTATTTTTATTGACCTCCATCAAGCTTAAAAAATACATCCGCCCAAGACCCTCCTTCAAGATAAATTTGTACATTTTTCGATATTCGGTCGGGACCAGGGAACCCTTAGTGATCCTTGGTGTCTGGGTTTTCTCCTGGGCGACCTAGATGTGTGCGATTTTTTTTTTTTTTTTTTTTTTTTTTTATGTTGTGTTTGTGTTGTCCCTGTTCGGGCTCTGTCGCGCGTCGGCCAATCCTTATTGCTGTTCTTCTTCTTCTTTCTCATACTCCGCCTTCTTCCTCTTTTTTCTATTTCCTCTTTCTCCTCCTCCTCCTCCTCATCATCATCATCATCATTATCTCCTCCTCTTCCTCCTCATCATCATCTTCTCTTTCTCCTCTTCCCTCTTCTTCATGGTTTCCGCTTCCCGTTCTGTTCACTTGTTTTACATTTCCTGTGTCCTTTGCTGTCTTCCTTCCATACCGTACGTCTCTTGAGGGCTTTGCTATTCTAGTTTTCCTTTCTCCCTTTGTTTTATCTTTACTGCTGTTCTTTCTCGTCTTTCTTCTTCTGTGTGTTCTTGTTTCGTTTTTGTTTTGTTTCTTCTTCTTGTTTCGTTGTTGTTTTGTTTCGTCTTCTTGTTTCGTTGTTGTTTTGTTTCGTCTTCTTGTTTTGTTGTTGTTTTGTTTCGTCTTCTTGTTTCGTTGTTGTTTTGTTTCGTCTTCTTGTTTCGTTGTTGTTTTGTTTCGTCTTCTTTCGTTTCTTCTTCTTTTTATTCGTTTCTTCTTCTTCTTCTTCTTCTTCCCGTTCTTTTCACTTGTCCTGCACTTCCTTCCCCTCTTTGCTCTCCTTGTATAATTATGTCTCTAGAGTGCTTTGCTACTCTATATTTCCTTTCTTCTATTATCTGCGTTACATCAGCTCTTTCTTCCCTTCTGTCTCTTATGTGTCCTCTCCTTTTCTTCTTCATCTCCCATTTGTTTGTCTTCCTTCCCTTACCTCTTCCTCTTCCTCTTATCTATCCTCCTCTCTTCTTCTTGGTTTCTTTTTCTTCTTCTTCTCCCCTTTGTTTGTCTTCCTTTCCTTACCTCTTCCTCTTCCTCTTATCTATCCTCCTCTCTTCTTCTTGGTTTCTTTTTCTTCTTCCTCTCCCCTTCGTTTGTCTTCATTTCCTTACCTCTTCCTCTTATCTATCCTCCTTTATTCATGGTTTCCCTGTCTTCCCTTTCTTTTCACTTGGCTTGCGTTTCCTCCTTGTTTTATCTTCCTGTTTGCTATTCGTTTTATCTTCCTATTTTTTCTTCCTGTTTTCTCTTTCTGTTTTATCTTCCTGTTTGCTATTCCTGTTTTATCTTCCTATTTTGTCTTCCTGTTTTCTCTTCCTATTTTCGCTTCCTGTTTTCTCTTTCTGTTTTATCTTCCTGTTTTATCTTTATTCGTGTTTTATCTTCCTGTTTTATCTTCCTATTTTCTCTTCCTGGTTTTTTCTTGTTTTCTCTTCCTTCCTGTTTTCACTTCTTGTTTGCTCTTTCTGTGTTCTCTTCCTGTTTTGTATTCCTGTTTTATCTTCAGTTGTGTTTTCTCTTCCTGTTTTCTCTTAATGTTTATCTTCCTGTTTTCTCTTCCTGTTTTCTCTTCCTGTTTTCTCTTCCTGTTTCACGTCTCTATAGTTCTTTGATATATGCTATGTTTCCTTCACTGTTGACTAATTTGTGGGTTTAAAAAATGTGTGGGAAAGTTAAGGGGGGGGGGTCACCGGCTTTGTTTTTTTATCTTTCGCTCCTTTTCTCTGGCTTGTATCCATTCAGCCAACTGTTTTAAGACGTTTATCACCATCCAAGTGTCGATTTCTTCTACTGTTATGGCCACTTTAATTACCCTTTCCTTCCCGAGCTGAAGACAATCGTGGAATGATCACCAGACTAATATTAATACAAGCTTGTAGTATTATTATTAAACATTCCGAATCATGTTCCACATCACTCTCTCCGCCCCTTTTCTAATGTCCTTGTTGACAGCGTTCTGGACTGGAAAAAAAAAAAAAAAAAAAAACGAGAGATCGAGTCCTCCACGAAAACAAGATAATATCTACGCTTTTTAGTACTAGTGTTCAAGCTACGCCAAAAATTACTCACAATCGACAGTACCCACTATATACATCTATATTCAATTCTTTAATATATATATATATATATATATATATATATATATATATATATATATATATATATATATATATACGCTTATAAAGCTACAATACTACCGTTCAAATATGAATGTAGTGACCCACATAAAAGGTGAGAAGAAGCAAGGAGATCACACACTATCGTCTTTATTCTACGACATGTCCTGGAGTTCTAGTTATGGGCACACATACCTTATATCTTCCTTCCTTCACATACTCCATCCAACCCACCCACCATCCTTCCTCCACTCCATCCTTCCTCCACTCCATCCTTCCTCCACTCCATCCTTCCTTCCCACCCACCATCCAACCCATCCACCATCCTCCCTTCACACCTTCCTCCACCCAACCTATCCACCATCCTCCCTTTACACCTTCCTCCACCCAACCCACCCACCATCCTCCCTCCACTCCATCCTTCCTTCCCACCCACCATCCTTCCTCCACTCCATCCTTCCTTCCCACCCACCATCCAACCTATCTACCATCCTCCCTTCACACCTTCCTCCACCCAACCCACCCACCATCCTCCCTCCACTCCATCCTTCCTTCCCACCCACAATCCAACCCACCCACCATCCTCCCTCCACTCCATCCTTCCTTCCCACCCACAATCCAACCCACCCACCATCCAACCTATTCACCATCCTCCCTCCACTCCATCCTTCCTTCCCAACCACCATCCAACCCATCCACCATCCTCCCTCCACATCCTCCATCCAACCCACCCACCACCCTCCCTCGACATTCTCCACCCAACCCACCCACCATTCTTGCTTCACACCTTCCTTCCTTCACATCCTCCATCCAACCCACCCACCATCCTTCCTTCACATCCTCCACCCAACCCACCCACCATCCTCCCTCCACCCAACCCACCATCCTTGCTTCACACCATCCTTCCTTCACATCCTCCATCCAACCCACCCACCATCCTTGCTTCACATCCTCCATCCAACCCACCCACCATCCTTGCTTCACACCTTCCTTCCTTCACATCCTCCATCCAACCCACCCACCATCCTTCCTTCACATCCTCCACCCAACCCACCCACCATCCTCCCTCCACCCAACCCACCATCCTTGCTTCACACCTTCCTTCCTTCACATCCTCCATCCAACCCACCCACCATCCTTCCTTCACACCATCCTTCCTTCACATCCTCCATCCAACCCACCCACCATCCTTGCTTCACACCTTCCTTCCTTCACATCCTCCATCCAACCCACCCACCATCCAACCCACCCACCATCCTTGCTTCACACCTTCCTTCCTTCACATCCTCCATCCAACCCACCCACTATCCTTGCTTCACACCTTCCTTCCTTCACATCCTCCATCCAACCCACCCACCATCCTTGCTTCACACCATCCTTCCTTCACATCCTCCATCCAACCCACCCACCATCCTTGCTTCACACCTTCCTTCCTTCACATCCTCCATCCAACCCACCCACTATCCTTCCTTCACATCCTCCATCCAACCCACCCACCATCCTTGCTTCACACCATCCTTCCTGCACATCCTCCATCCAACCCACCCACCATCCTTGCTTCACACCTTCCTTCCTTCACATCCTCCATCCAACCCACCCACCATCCTTGCTTCACACCTTCCTTCCTTCACATCCTCCATCCAACCCACCCACCATCCTTGCTTCACACCTTCCTTCCTTCACATCCTCCATCCAACCCACCCACCATCCTTGCTTCACACCATCCTTCCTTCACATCCTCCATCCAACCCACCACCATCCTTGCTTCACACCATCCTTCCTTCACATCCTCCATCCAACCCACCCACCATCCTTGCTTCACACCATCTTTCCTTCACATCCTCCATCCAACCCACCCACCATCCTTGCTTCACACCTTCCTTCCTTCACATCCTCCATCCAACCCACCCACCATCCTTGCTTCACACCTTCCTTCCTTCACATCCTCCATCCAACCCCCGCACCAACCTTGCTTCACACCATCCTTCCTTCACATCCTCCATCCAACCCACCCACCATCCTTGCTTCACACCTTCCTTCCTGCACATCCTCCATCCAACCCACCCACCATCCTTGCTTCACACTTCCTTCCTTCACATCCTCCATCCAACCCAACCATCCTTGCTTCACACCTTCCTTCACATCCTCCATCCAACCCACCCACCATCCTTGCTTCACACCATCCTTCCTTCACATCCTCCATCCAACCCACCCACCATCCTTGCTTCACACCATCCTTCCTTCACATCCTCCATCCAACCCACCCACCATCTTTGCTTCACACCATCCTTCCTTCACATCCTCCATCCAACCCACCCACCATTCCTGCTTCCCACCATCCTTCCTTCACATCCTCCATCCAACCCACCCACCATCCTTGCTTCACACCTTCCTTCCTTCACATCCTCCATCCAACCACCCACCATCCTTGCTTCACACCATCCTCCTTCACTCATCCATCCAACCCACCCACCATCCTTGCTTCACACCTTCCTTCCTTCACATCCTCCATCCAACCCACCCACCATCCTTCCTTCACATCCTCCACCCAACCCACCCACCATTGTGGCGTTTTACTTTATATCAAAGAAAGTCTTAACCCTACCCTCTTGTCAAAACCTCAAATTGTGAACGTCGACGCATCTTTTGTGCTAATAAAGAATAATAAAGGTACAAAAATAATACTTGCATTAATATACAGACCACCAGCTCAATCAGTGCAAACTGACCGAGAAATTTACGAACAAATTGCAGACGTAAGTAACTCACAAGATACCGTAATCTATGGTGACTTTAATTTACCTGTGACCAAGTGGGGCGATACTCTTACTTCACACTCCGGACATGACTTGTATACAAACTTGCAAGAGAGTTCGCTTTATCAATTTGTTGGAACGCCGACCCGTGGTAATAACGTTCTTGACATTGTACTTGCAACAAAAGAAGAATTAATAGAGAATTTGAATGTTGGTGATGAATTCAGTAACAGCGACCATCGTACGATAACTTTCACTTTAAAGTTTACTAGTAACGAACCAAATAGTAGCATCGAAAAAGTCCCTAATTTCAAGAAAGCAAACTTCCATAAACTTAGAGCTATGTTTAAAGAAACTGACTGGAGCTTTTTAATTCACAATAACGACATAAATACATCTTGGAAGTTATTCGAAGCCACTTACCTAAAAGCAGTGCAAGACTGCATACCATCGAAAACTCGGCGTCCAGGCCATAATAATAAGCCCAAATGGTGGAATAAAGATATTTCAAACTGCCTGCTTGCTAAAAAAATTGCTAATGATAGATTAAAATCCCCACAAAATGACGAAGAACGGGTGAAATTTGTAGAGCTACGACGCAAAGCCAAAAAGTTAATTAAGCAGAGTAAAAAGACCTTAGAGTTACATATTGCGAATCAAAGTAAAACAAACCCGAAAGAATTCTATAGTTATATCAGAAAGAAAAAAGTAGTTACTTCAACTGTTGGACCGTTAGTCGATGAAAATGGAGAATACACCAAAGACGAAGTACAAATGAGTAATGCCCTCAATACCTTCTTTGCATCAGTTTTTACAACAGAAGACCTCAGTGATATCCCTACACCATCGCCGATTCAGATTGATAATTCAGATGTTCTAAGCAATATCACCGTTACTGAGAGAGAAGTATTGAATTGTTTAGATAAACTCAAGGTAAATAAAACGCCAGGACCTGATACAATCTCGCCTAGAGTTCTAAAGGAAGCTAAGGATGAGCTCTCCAAACCACTGACATTACTATTCAATAAATCCTTGCAGTCTGGAACTATGCCTGATCAGTGGAAGCTAGCCAACGTAACACACGATAAAAAAAAGGCAGCAAATCCCTACCCAGTAACTATCGTCCAATTAGCTTAACCTCAGTTGTTTGTAAAATGCTAGAAACGGTCATACGAGACAGACTCGTAAATCACTTAGAGGAAAATAACATGCTTAAAGATACTCAACACGGCTTTCGTAAAAAACGTTCCTGTTTAACAAACCTCTTAGACTTCTTCCACGATATCCTCAACCTCTACGATGAGAGTAAAGCTGTAGATATTATACCTTGATTTTCAAAAGGCCTTTGACAAAGTTCCCCACAAACGTTTACTGCTAAAACTAAAAGCGCATGGAATACAAGACGGTGTGTTGAAATGGATAGAAAATTGGCTCAGCAACAGAAAGCAAAGGGTAGTCATAAACGGTAAGGCATCTAAATGGACCAATGTAAGTAGCGGGGTACCCCAGGGATCGGTACTAGGACCAATTCTCTTTCTAATTTACATCAACGACATAGATGAGGGTCTCACCTGTACAATCTCAAAATTTGCTGACGATACAAAAATTGCAAATAGCGTACTCTCAAAAGAACAAGTTGACGATATGCAACACAATCTAGATAAATTGTCATGTTGGGCCCAAATTTGGCAAATGAGTTTCAATGCGGATAAATGTAAAGTACTACATGTCGGATACCTAAATGAGAAAGCAAACTATTCGATGAATGGCACTCAGCTTAAGAATGTAAACAGAGAAACCGATCTGGGAGTAACAATATCGAGTAACCTAAAACCGAGTCAACAATGTTCAGAAGTTGTTAAGAAGGCAAACAAAATAATTGGCTTTATAGGCAGGTCATTTGAGCATAAATCCAAAGAAGTTATCCTAACCCTTTACAATTCCTTAGTCCGCCCTCTTCTGGAATACTGCGTTCAATCCTGGTGCCCTTATTACCAAAAAGATATAAACAAGCTAGAACGAGTTCAACGTAGAGTTACCAAAATGATACCTAGCCTAAAGAACAAACCATACGAAGAGCGTCTTAGAGAATTAAATCTATTTCCTTTAACCCAGCGCAGATTAAGAGGTGACTTAATTCAAGTGTTCAAAATCATCAAAGGCATCGACAATATGAACTGTAGTAAGTACTTCACTATCGACCAATCTAATTATACGCGGGGAAACGGTTGCAAAATTATTGGTAAATCTTTTAACTCGCACGAATCTAAGAATTTCTTCTTCAATCGAGTTGTCAACTTGTGGAATGGGCTTCCCCGCAACGTTATAGACTGCATCACCGTTGATTCATTTAAACTCCGCCTAGACAAATATCTCTCATTAAACCTGCGACTGACTGCGTTTGTAAATGAATAACTTTATTTTATCCCCCCCTCAGTTACTAACCCATCTGTCCTCTACTAACTTCCTAATCCTGCCACGGACATTAGTTCCAGGGCAGTAATTCCCTTTCCAATTTTCCCTTACCCACTCTAAACCACTGTTTGGACACTTGATCCTCAGTGTTTTGGAGGACAAGCAACCTAGAAGGGTCACTAGATCTGTTGTTGCTTGATTTCCTTTGTACTCCTTTGTACTTTGTACTCCCTCCACCCAACCCACCATCCTTGCTTCATACCTTCCTTCCTACACATCCTCCATCCAACCCACCCACCATCCTTGCTTCACACCTTCCTTCGTGCACATCCTCCATCCAACCCACCCACCATCCTTCCTTCACATCCTCCACCCAACCCATCCACCATCCTTGCTTCACACCTTCCTTCCTGCTCATCCTCCATCCAACCCACCCACCATCCTTCCTTCACATCCTCCACCCAACCCACCCACCATCCTTGCTTCACACCTTCCTTCCTGAACATCCTCCATCCAACCCACCCACCATCCTTCCTTCATACCTTCCTTCCTTCACATCCTCCATCCAACCCACCCACCATTGCTTCACACTTTCCTTCCTTCACATCCTCCATCCAACCCACCCACCATTCTTGCTTCACACCTTCCTTCCTTCACATCCTCCATCCAACCCACCCACCATCCTTCCTCCACATCTTCCTTCCTGCACATCCTCCATCCAACCCACCCACCATCCTTCCTTCACATCCTCCATCCTTCCTTCACATCCTCCACCCAACCCACCCACCATCCTTGCTTCACACCTTCCTTCCTGCACATCCTCCATCCAACCCACCCACCATCCTTCCTTCACATCCTCCATCCTTCCTTCACATCATCCATCCTTCCTTCACATCCTCCACCCAACCCACCCACCATCCTTGCTTCACACCTTCCTTCCTGCATATCCTCCATCCAACCCACCCACCTTCTTCACACCATCCATCCAACCCACCCACCATCCTTGCTTCACACCTTCCTGCACATCCTCCATCCAACCCACCCACCATCCTTCCTTCACATCTTCCCCCCCACCCACCATCCTTGCTTCACACCTTCCTTCCTGCACATCCTCCATCCAACCCACCCACCATCCTTCCTTCACACCTTCCTTCCTTCACATCCTCCACCCAACCCACCCACCATCCTTCCTTCACATCCTCCATCCAACCCACCCACCATCCTTCCTTCACATCCTCCATCCTTCCTTCACATCCTCCATCCTTCCTTCACATCCTCCACCCAACCCACCCACCATCCTTGCTTCACACCTTCCTTCCTGCACATCCTCCATCCAACCCACCCACCATCCTTCCTTCACATCCTCCATCCAACCCACCCACCATCCTTGCTTCACACCTTCCTTCCTGCACATCCTCCATCCAACCCACCCACCATCCTTCCTTCACATCCTCCAGTCACCATCCTTGCTTCACACCTTCCTTCCTTCACATCCTCCATCCAACCCACCCACCATCCTTCCTTCACATCCTCCACCCAACTCACCCACCATCCTTGCTTCACACCTTCCTTCCTTCACATCCTCCATCCAACCCACCCACCATCCTTCCTTCACATCCTCCACCCAACCCACCCACCATCCTTGCTTCACACCTTCCTTCCTGCACATCCTCCATCCAACCCACCCACCATCCTTCCTTCACATCCTCCATCCTTTCTTCACATCCTCCATCCAACCCACCCACCATCCTTGCTTCACACCTTCCTTCCTGCACATCCTCCATCCAACCTACCCACCATCCTTCCTGCACATCCTCCATCCAACCCACCCACCATCCTTGCTTCACACCTTCCTTCCTTCACATCCTCCATCCAACCCACCCACCATCCTTGCTTCACACCATCCTTCTGCACATCCTCCATCCAACCCACCCACCATCCTTGCACACCTCCTTCCTTCACATCCTCCATCCAACCACCCACCATCCTTGCTTCACACCTTCCTTCCTGCACATCCTCTATCCAACCATCCTTGCTTCACACCTTCCTTCCTGCACATCCTCCATCCAACCCACCCACCATCCTTGCTTCACACCTTCCTTCCTGCACATCCTCCATCCTTCCTCCACATCTTCCTTGCTCCACCCAACCCACCCACCATCCTCCCTCCACATCCTCTACCCAGCCCACCCACCATCCTCACTCTACACCTTCCTTTCTCCACATCCTCCACCCAGCCCACCCACCATCCTCCCTCCACACCTTCCTTCCTCCACCCAACCCACCCACCATCCTTCCTCCACAACCTCCACACAACCCACCCACCATCCTTCCTCCACCCAACCCACCCACCATTCTCCCTCCACAGTCTCCAACCAACCCACCCACAAATCCTCCCTCCACATCCTCCATCCAACCCAAATTCTCCATCCAACCTATCCACCATCCTCCCTACACACCTTCCTTCCTCCACCCAACCTATCCACCATCCTTCCTTCACACCTTTATCCCTCCTCATCCTCCACCCAACCCACCCACCATCCTTCCTCCACACCCATGCTCCCTTCACATCCTCCACCCAACCCACCCACCATCCTTCCTCCACACCTTCATCCCTTCACATCCTCCACCCAACCCACCCACCTTTCTTCCTCCACATCCTCCACCCCACCCACCCACCATCCTCCCTTCACACTTTCCTTCCTTCCTTCATATGATCAATTGATTCTTTTATAACAGCCTTTTTTCCCAAGTCGATAATATCCTGCTTTACTTTCATATATCAAATCAGTGAGAGGCAGACACCTTATGTGGGTGATTGTATAATTATAAACACACACACACACACACACTCTCTCTCTCTCTCTTCTCTCACTGTCACACGCGCACAAACACACACACTCTCTCTCCCTCCCTCCCTCTCTCTCACACACACACATTCAAAATTAATCTAGACATCCATTTCAAGTAGGTTGGATTAATATAGGTTAACACAAAAATAAAAATAAAATAAAAGGTTCAGCATCAATAGTATACAATATTTTTCAGCTTCCTTCTTTACTATGAATTTCCCAGCAGCAATGTTCTCATTCTGCTGGGGGCCTATAGTCTATTCGCTGTAAGTAGGCGATAAATCATGATCTCTATCCTCTGTAACTCAAAAAGGGCTGGAGCAAATTGTCTGTACATTTCCACATCTATACCTTGACTCACTGTTTTCAAATGGTTGAAATAAAAGCTTGATTACTCAGGTCGTTATTGAGTTACAGAGGATAGAGGTCATGATTTCTCGCCTACTTACAGGGAATAGATTATAGTTCGTTTCCCCAAGTAAGTTGCATGCCGACCCAAGATCGGAGGGAGTGGTGGGTGGGGAGAGAGCCTTCTGCATTGCTAGCCTTACCTTCCATTTTTGTAGCAAATTATATGTTAGCATTATATCCGGACTGCCTAGTAGGGACTGCAAGGTGTGTGCAGTCTGTGTACGGTATTTATGAAACTCTCTCTCTCTCCTTTCATTCATTCATTCATTCATTCATTCTTTCTTTCTTTCTGTCTCTTGTTTACTTGCTTTATCGCTCGCTCTCTCTCGCTCTCTTTTTTGTTCTCTCTCTCTCTCGCTCTCTTTTTTATTTTTTCTCTCTCACACACACACACACACACACACACACACACACACACACACACACACACACACACACACACTTCCCCCCCCCCCTGTCTCTCACACACACGCACACACACAGTCGATAGCCGTACATTATGAAGTATACCCTGGGTCGATTACTTGAGAACAGCTCGGGAAGGGAGGGGGGAGAGAGATAATGCTCGGAGCCCTTGATGGTGAAAGCTTTAGATAATTAAAAAGAAAAAAAATATGGTAAAACAAAGCCTGTAGGAGGTTATTGGGTCTGGCGGTGGTTTTGGATCGACGAGTGCCTGTCGATCACAAGGCCCAGGGTTCGAATCCCGGGTGGTTTTTGTATGAAGTTTTTCTCAAGTGGCATTACTTGATTTAAAGATTATAGATAGATTTAGATGTTAGTTGGTAGATTTTTGTTTATTTATTTTATTTAAGAGATAATGAATAGAGGAAGGAAAAACAAAGACAAAAATAAGGTCCACTTGCCTAAAAGCCTCTTCCATTCGTAAAATGTTTGTATGAACGGGATTTAAAGTTGTAGTTTGTAAGTTTATGAAAAGCAACCCCAGGGATGTAAATTGACCATTTACGAGTTTTGGGCTATAAGGAAGTTGGAGCTGTAGACATCGATATTTAGCAAAATTACCAGCTAAAATACGGTTGTAGTTCATTTATAAACACATCAAATCCAATTCTACATACTCTTTAGCCATCAGAAAAGCACATTATTATTTAATTTCTCTTTAATATCGATGTTCACACGACTCCAACTTTCTTATAGCCTGAAACTCGCAAGTGGTCAATTCCAGAGAGTTGTGATAAAGGAATTTTGATAAGCGGAAGTTCTCCATTGTGGAGGAGAGAGTGTGAATTCCTGGGGTACTTAAATGGGTTGATAGGTAGATTAATACTTAGTTAGAGAGAGAGAGAGAGAGAGAGAGAGAGAGAGAGAGAGAGAGAGAGTGAGTGAGAGTTACTTTGTGATGGAGAAAAAGTTTGCTAAATTATATTGTATGTATTTATAAATTCACTACAACTGTTTTTATTTGGTAATTCGACTAAATATCCTTGTCTTCAACCCCAAATTCCGAATAGCCCAAAACTCGCAAGCGGTCGATTCGATGGAACACTCGCTACAGACAGTCTTATATTTTGTTTTGTTCACATAAACAAGCTTGTTAAGGGGGTCACTTGCTTTTTTTTTTATCTTTATCTTCTTGTTTTCTCTTTCTCTGGCTTGTATCCATTCGGCCCCATTCAGCCAACTGTTTTAAGACGTTTATCCTCATCCAGGTGTCGATATCTTCCTGGCAAGTGATAGCGAGCCAGCATTGTATGGAGAAATCCGGCTTCGCCGGAAACATTTTTCTATCGAAACATTTACAAATTTAGCTTGCTCTCAAAACAGAAATATATGCTGTATAATTATGCTGGCTCGGTACCGCTCACCAGGAAAATAGTGACACGTGAATGGGGGTAAACGTCTTAAAACAGTAGGCTGAATGGGGCCGAATGGATACAAGCCAAAGAGAGAGGGAGAGAAAGAGAAAACAAGCTAGGTAGGTGGGCTCCCTTAAGTATACAAGCATACATAATATACATCAATACGTCTATGCATTGCCCGAAGAGTAATATAGTGTTTTAGGTTGTAGTAAATATTCTGTTGACTAACTTATATATACAGTATATCCCCTACTCTCTCCCATTCTTTTTAGTTATATGCCAGCAATCAAATAAAGGTAGCCAAAATTCTTATGGGAAAATTTAATTCGGCATTCCATGATCAATCTTGACTGTATAACGGAAAACAAATATTGATTAGCTTTTCTATTCTTGTATTTTTAGTGCCTTTGGGTATTTGCATTTTTCTTAAACAAATTTTGCTTGTTCAATTAAACTCCATTCTGATAATTTATGCCATTATGTAATTATGGTGCCGTTTTAGAAACTATAATAATTACCATACGTTATAAATTGTCAATGATATCACAGTTTGTTTCCTTTATTAACATGTTTAATTATAATGTGTATATGTATATAATACCGGTATATATATATATATATACCGGTATATATATATATATATATATATATATATATATATATATATACCGGTATATATATGCATATATATATATTTTTTATTTTTTATTTTAGCACCCTCTGAACGTATTACTAACTTACTTTCCATTTTTTTGGTTTCAGTTGACGTTTTTCATGGGCCGACCAAAAGAAGCAATGTTTCGTCATTATAAGGTGAGGTAATTTGATGTTAAGTCTTTCTGTTGTTCAAGGAAAGGGTTAACTTAGTTTTATTTGAGGATATATTATGGAATGGCACACTACTATTTGTACTAAGTGTAATTGCTATTACTGACCTTAAATAACAAATCAGTGCAATTCAATCCTTCTATTACCCACTGTCTCTTCACCTAATCTATTTAATATTGGTTCTATTCCACCTTCACATCTCAATTATATGTGTAAGGGGAGATGGGCCGTTTTTTTGGCCCATTAATTCATTTATTCCTTTATTTCTTGGTTTCCTCACTTGACCTCCATCAAGCTTAGAAAAACACCCCCCTAGATCCCCCTTTAAATAAAATTTTACATTTTTCGGTAGAAAAATTTCCCCGCCGAAGGCCGGTTCCTCTTAAAATTTCAGGCTTGCTTTCACTCGCCAGGAAAAAATCGACACCTAAATCGCACGAAAGGTCTTAAAATTGACAACGAAATGGGGCGAAAGGTGTTAAAATCGCCAAAGTAATGGGCCAAACTTCTTCTAATCCCAAAACAAATGAGGCTTAACACGAGGGAGAAAGGGGAGCAGAAAAGCGAGCCATCTGCCCCTTATCTCTCAAGCCGCTTATGGTTATCGATCTCTTATCAGTCTCGCCATCCATTTAGGTGTTATATATATGTGATTATGTGGATGATTAGGTGTTATATGTGATTATATTTAGGTGTTATATGTGATTATATTTAGGTGTTATATGTGATTATTATGTGGATGATTAGGTGTTATATGTGATTATTATGTGGATGATTAGGTGTTATATGTGATTATATTTAGGTGTTATATGTGATTATTATGTGGATGATTAGGTGTTATATGTGATTATATTTAGGTGTTATATGTGCTTATTATGTGGATGATTAGGTGTTATATGTGATTATATTTAGGTGTTATATGTGATTGTGGATGATTAGGTGTTATATGTGATTATATTTAGGTGTTATATGTGATTATATTTAGGTGTTATATGTGATTATATATAGGTGTTATATGTGATTATTATGTGGATGATTAGGTGTTATATGTGATTATATTTAGGTGTTATATGTGATTATTATGTGGATGATTAGGTGTTATATGTTATTATATTTAGGTGTTATATGTGATTATTATGTGGATGATTAGGTGTTATATGTTATTATATTTAGGTGTTATATGTGATTATTATGTGGATGATTAGGTGTTATATGTTATTATATTTAGGTGTTATATGTGATTATTATGTGGATGATTAGGTGTTATATGTTATTATATTTAGGTGTTATATGTGATTATTATGTGGATGATTAGTTACCATATAAATAATGTCGTAGCTCTGACATTATGGTGAGTGTCATTCTGTATAATTATTTTATTAAGGGGGGTGACCTGCTTTTTTAATTTTTCTCCGTTTCTCTCTTTCTCTGGCTTGTATCCATTCGGCCCCATTCAGCCAACTATTTTAAGACGTTTATCCCCATCTAGGTGTCGATTTCTTCCTGGCGAGCGATAGCGAGCCAACATTATATGAAGAAATCCGGCTTCGCTGGAGACATTTTTCTACCGAAAAATTTACAAATTTAGCCTGCTGTCAAAAACATTTTAAAAATATGCTGGCTCGCTACCGCTCACCAGTAAAAAATTTACACCTGGATGGGGATAAACGTCTTAAAACAGTAGGCTGAATGGGGCCGAATGGATACAAGCCAGAGAAAGATAGAAAAGGAGAGAACAAAATGAAGGTCACCTCCCTTAAAACCGATTCTTTCGCATTACATTCCCAGAAATTATTTAACGTTTATATATATGCATGTGTGTGTCTGAATGCCTCCGTATGTTCGTTTACGCGTGGGTGTTCGAACGAGACCCCGAAGCCCCGAAGTGGTAATTACGTCACCGGTGAACTTGGCCTAACAGATAACACAGGTGGGATGTGATAGGGGGCCTCACAAGTTACAGTGATAGTCTTCTAACACAACTTGTCGCTATAGGTTGCAGGATAACATAGGTGGGGTGTGATAGGGGGGATGTGATAGGGGGGATGTGATAGGTGGGATGTGATAGGGGGGGGGGGGGAGGGGGAGGGGGGTCTCACAAGTTACAGCGATAGTCTTATAACACAACATGTCGTTATAGGTCACAGGATAGGGGTGCGTTAATCCTTGTGGAACCCGGTATTTGTTATCCTTTAGGGAGATGTTATGGTTATTATTATTATTATTATTATTATTATTATTATTAGTAGTAGTATTATTAGTATTATTAGTATTATTAGTATTCTTCTTCTTCTTCTTCTTCTTCTCCTTCTTCTCCTTCTTCTTTTTATTATAACTATTATTATTATTATTATTATTATTATTATTAGTATTAGTATTATTAGTATTCTTCTTCTTTTTCTTCTCCTTCTCCTTCTTCTTTTTATTATTACTATTATTATTATTATTATTGTTACTATTATTACTATTTTTGTAGGTGATTCTAGCCCTGGGCGTGGTGGTTGTGTAGAGTGCTGTTGTTGGTAAAGTGATATTGAGTTGTGTGGTGGTGGAAACCATTGTACTGTATTGTGTTATCGTTAGGTGTGTGTGTGTGTGTGTGTGTATGTGTGTGTGTGTATGTGTGTGTGTGTATGTGTGTGTGTGTGTGTGTGTGTGTGTGTGTGTGTGTGTGTGTGTGTGTTGTTACTCTCTCTCTCTCAAACATACACATTCTCTCTCTCTCTCACACACACACATTCTCTCTCTCTCTCTCTCACACACACACACACACACACACACACACACACACACACACACACACACACACACACACACACACACTCACTCACTCACTCTCTCTCTCTCTCTTACTCACACACTCACTCACTCTTTTAATCTCTCTCTGTCTGTCTGTCTGTATGTATGTATGTATGTATGTATGTATGTATGTATGTATAACAATATATCTATCTATCTATCTATCTAGATTTCTACCTACTGTACACTGTACCTATTCACGATTTTATTCTCCATTAAAATATTCATCATAATAATTAATGTTCTAACAATAGACTCGAGATTATTGTATTTTCCGGGAGTAACAACTAATATACAGTACATTGATAAAGGTATAAATACACGACTAAATATGTTCAGTTATTTTCACGTATAACAGAAATATGTGAACAAATAACATAAATAAATAAATATGTACCTTTTTGAGCCACGAGGATTCAAATTTTAGTTAGAGTTTCCGTCAAAATATATATGAGTTTTTTTGTTTGTGAGCTTTTATGAGTATGATGTATTGTGTGTGTACTTGCCATACATTGTTTATGACTGCGTGTTTGCTTGTTGGTTTGTTTCAAGCTGACCATGTTTTTATGGAAGTGTGTATACACCGTGTGTATTTGACATTTATTATTATGTGTGTGTGTGTGCTGTGTGTGCGTGTGCGTGTGTATGTGTGTGTGTGTGTGTGCGTGTGTATGCATAATAGATATTTTGTGTGTTGCCTGTATGTACATTATTTATCTATGTAGCTGTTTTTTGTTTTGTATTTGTGTGTGTATGTGTTCGTTTGATTTTGTATTTCATTGTTTGTGTTTGTGCTTGTGTGTGTGTACCTTCAATTATTTGCGTTTGGCATACCTATATAATATGTGCATTTGTTTGTACTATATATATACTGTATAATTATGCTGTACCCTTTAAATTATTTGACGTCCATCCTAATCCGAATAAAATCGTCTAATAGTTGCCAGAGGATAATGGAAAGGATGTCATCGGTACTGAATGGGCTAACTACATTGTTGATAGCTAAATCCTGTTTTTTATTTTTTTTAATATTATGTTAAGATATATATATAAAATGGCATAGTTTAAATTAGCTCTGTAGCATTTGTTGTTGTTGTTGTTGTTGTTCCCTAAGCTGCCTGGCCGAACAGCCCCGAGTCCCTGAGGAAGGCCATGGCCACGATCGGGCTTTCCCACAGAGCTCTCATTGAGTATAGATTGTGTTGTTGGCGTAAGTGGTTGTGTGAAATGCAGTCTTCTATGATGTGTTTAATGGTATGGGGTGCTGTGTTACATCCCGGGCAGGTGTCGACAACGGAGTCATCCAGTCTCTTCTGATAGCTCAGGAGAGCTGGATGGTGTCCGCATCTCAGCCTGGCCAGGTGGACTCTGTCCTCGCGAGGAAGGGAGGATTCGGAAGGATGGATTTCGGGAGGTCGTGCTTGCAGCTGCGTGTTGTCTGTGAGTGAGTGGATGGATCGGCGAGAGATATGAGTATGGATATGCTTCTGGAAGTTGGTTCGGGGTGGGCAGGGAGGGAGAGAGGTCATTAATTGTGTGTGATGCCGTGTGCTGGGTGTTGTTTTGATATTTCTTGGTGTCTGTGGGTGTGTTGCCATGTAGTTTAGTGGGTGGTCCTGGTTCGTGGAGGCTGCTGCCAAGAATTGAGTGCCTCTCATGTCCAGATGGTCTTTGACTTTGAGGATTTTGGTTTCTTGATGTAGGTGATCTGTGGGTGCAGTAGCCAAACCGTCACAACCATCCCCTGCCCCCTCCCTGGGGGCACGGGTCCTTGGAGCGGCTTCGGTCGCGCCGGGAATTTCCACACCGCTCTGTAGCAGTTGGTTCTGTTGCCGGCTGTACAGTTGCCCACATAAGTCCTGTTCCTCTCTGTGATCTTATATATAGCCTACTTGGACATATAGGGCGCATGAGTGAGTTGCGAGTGTAGTTTCTTATGCAGTGGTTAAGGGGAGGCAGTTGGTTTTTCGAGTCCTCCTCCTCCCTCATATTTAGCCCTATTAGTTGAGATTTCAAGACATTCGGCCCCATTAGTTTGGCGATTTTCAGACCTTTTGCCCCATTTCTTTACCAATATTAAGACCTTTCGTGCCATTTAGGTGTCGATTTTTTTCCTGGTGAGCGATAGCGAACCTGTATTTGAAGAGGAATCGGCCTTCGGCCGGGAAATTTATCCACCGAAAAATGTACAAATTTATATTGAAGGGGAGTCTTGTGTTTTTAAAAAAAAAAGTTTGATAGAGGTTTAGAGAGCAAACTAAACCCCTTCCTTAAACCATTTAGCCGAACTAGTAAATTATGCTGCACAATACCCAATGGGCTCCCTTAACTCATCGGTCTAGTTAACTGATGATAAAACGAGACCGCACTCGCAATTCATTCATAATAAATTGACTTGCATACATTAAGGTCACGACGAGGAACAAAACTTATGTGGGCATCTGTAGATAGATAGCTAGATAGTTTATTGACGACAACATTACATTGGTTGCAAAATTATATTGTATTACAGTCCCTGTATACCAAGAGAGAGAGAGAGAGAGAGAGAGAGAGAGAGAGAGAGAGAGAGAGAGAGAGAGAGAGAGAGAGAGAGAGAGAGAGAGAGAGAGAGAGAGAGAGAGAGAGAGAGAGAGAGAGTGAGTACTGGTATGAACTTTATCCGCTCCCCGATGTAGGACAGGCAGAGGACTAGGCGTAACACAAGGGGCAGGCTTTAATTAAAGGTTAGCTGGGCAGTAGATTGATATTCACAGCAGAAGGAGAGCGGTCAATAATACAAGGAGCACAGTGGTGATGAGCTTAGCGTTCTCTGCCATACCCATAGCTTACTCTGACTGTTCCTTTTACTTATATATTTTCTAGATCTCAAGTGACGGCGTCTCTTCCGTGGATTGACCTCCCTACTGCCTGAGCCAAAGCGTCACATTTTTCCCTTGCCCCTCAACTTTCCCTTCATAATTGCCGAGGGGCACAGTGCCTTGGGTGGGGCTTTGATTTCCCGGGCGTTTCCGCACCCTCCTCAGCCTTGGAGTGGCTTCGGTCACCTGGGCTTTATTAGTGGTAAGCAGGGAGTGATCTGTGGGGGCGCTCTGTTATGGCCTTGGCCTTGCTCGGGACCTTGGGGCTGCTCTGCCAGACAGCCTGGAGAACAGCAACAACAACAACAACAAGGAACACAGATAGGGAAGGAACCAAAGTTAAGAATTATTATTGTTTATTATTTTCATTATAAATATATATATATATATATATATATATATATATATATATATATACTGTATATACAGTATATGTACAGTATATACTGTATATTTGTTTTGTTTTTATTTATTTATTTATTTACTTATTTTTAGTTTGCTCCCTAGACCTGTATCAATTTAAAAGACCCTCTTTTGAAATAAATGTACATTAGCCGCTGCTAAAGGCCGGTTCCTTCTAAATTGCAGGCTTGCTATTACTCGCCAGGAAAAAAATCGACACCTAAGTGGCCCGAAAGGTCTTAAAATTGACAGAAATGGGGCGAAAGGTCTTAACATCGCCAAACTAATGGGGCGAACGTCTTAAAATCTCAAAACAAATTGGGCTACACATGAGGGAGAAGGGAGTCTAGCAAAAAAAAATCTTAATTAAAATCTCCCATTAAAGGTTAGGTGGTAGTAGATTGATATCTCTCTCTCCCACTCTCTCTGGGTTATATCCATTCGGCCCCATTCAGCCTACTATTTTAAGACGTTTACCCCCATCCAGGTGTCAATATTCTCCTGGCGAGCGGTAGCGAGCCAGCATATATATATAATTTATTTTGACAGCAAGCTAAATTTGTACATTTTTCGATAGAAAAATGTCTCCGGCGAAGACGGATTTCTCCATACAATGATAGCTCGCTATCGCTCGCCAGGAAGAAATCGACACCTGGATGGGGATAAACGTCTTAAAACAGTAGGCTGAATGGGGCAAAATGGGTACAAGCCAGGGAAAGAGAGAAAAGGGGAGAAAGATGAAAACAAAGCCGGTGACCCCCCTTAAATCACCCAACGCCGACACGGGCATGAGTGAAGCGGCAACGCGCAGGCTGGCATACTCTGCGAAATTTACATGCATGGCGGATGGGCTATGTGGTGTATGTAGACGGATGAGAGAGAGAGAGAGAGAGAGAGAGAGAGAGAGAGAGAGAGAGAGAGAGAGAGAGAGAGAGAGAGAGAGAGAGAGAGAGAGCGAGAGAGAGGGGGGGGGGGAATGGAAGCTATGTGAGTGAGTGAGGGAGAGAGAGGGGGTGAGTGGGCTTTAGAACGAGAGAGAAAATTTGATTGTTGTACGGTAAACCTATTATCCTTTTGGTAATTGGTGCGTGGCCTGGGGTTGTTGGGGGTTGTGAAGGGTTATGAAGGGGTTGTAGGTGCTGTTGAGGTTATGGAGGGGTTGTAGGGGAGTTGTGGAGGGGTTGTAGGTGCTGTTGAGGTTGTGGTGGGGTTATCAAGGGGTTGTAGAGGTACTGTTGAGGTTATTGAGAAGTGAAGGGGTTGATTGTTGATGTTGAGGTTGTGAAGGGGTTGTGATGTAAGTGTGAACAGTTTACAAATAGTATAAAGAGTTTTGGTCATATAAGGAGGGGTCATTTTGGTTGTGGAGGGTGTGTTGTGTATGGTTGTGAGGGGATGCGAATAATATATATACCGGTATATATATATATATATATATATATATATATATATATATATTTTTTTTTTTTTTTTTTTTTTTTTAGTTGTTGATTTTACATTAACTGGTGCGACGTTTTGGGGTTTATTGTTATATTTTGTTTGAATTTTAATAAGGGTTTCAGCCATTTTCGAGCAATGTATTTTTTTTTCGCAGAGACTAAGGAGAACGTCACGCCAGACCCCCTTTAAACACAGAAGAACGTGCTCCCCCATTTCTCTCTCTCTCTCTCTCTCTCTCTCTCTCTCTCTCTCTCTCTCTCTCTCTCTCATCAAACTAAATATATACATCCCGACAGGCGCCTGGGTTTTCCTATACATCAAGCTCACTATCGCTCGCTTAGAAGAAGATCGACTCCCGAATGTGGAGAAGAATCTTGTAATCGATAAAATAATGAGGTGAAACGTCTAAATATCTCCGAACTATTGGATTGAAATAGGGTGGTTCCCAAAGACCAGCCTCGCGCCAGAAAGGGTTAATATCAGTGAGTGAGTGTGTGTGTGTGTGTGTGTAAGTGTGTGTGTGTGTGTGTGTGTGTGTGTGTGTGTGTGTGTGTGTGTGTGTGTGTGTGTGTGTGTGTGTGTGTGTGCCTGTGTGTGTGTGTGTGTGTGTGTTTAACATATACATTATATAATTACGTTAATTCCCTATATCATACAATAATTGTAAATTGGCTGATTACGTAAATTAAATTCTATTGTCTGTATGGACAGGTGGACATAGTTCTATTGTCTGTATGGACAGGTGGACATAGTTCTATTGTCTGTATGGACAGGTGGACATAGTTTTTGTTAATGCTGATTTTGATACCAATGGTAAATATGAACATATTATTATTATGTATTATGCAATTTAAGCGGAGATGGGCCAGTTTTCTGGTTCCCTTCCTTCCTCATGCTTATCCCATTAGTTTTGATATTTTAAGATGTTTGCCCCATTAGTTTGTCGATTTTAAGACCTTTTGCCCCTTTTATATGTCAATATTAAGACCTTTCGTGCCCTTTACGTGTCGATTTTTTTTCATGGCGAACGATAGCAAGCTTGTAATTGTGGAACGTGACATTTTTCTACCGAAAAAATTACAAATTGATCTCGTAGGGGAATCTAATGGATGTTTGATGGAGGTCTAGAGAGGAATCTAAAAAAATAAATGAATATATAAATATATATACCCCCCTTACATCAATGCTATAATATATATACCCCCCCTTACATCAATGCTATAATATATATACCCCCCTTACATCAATGCTATAATATATATACCCCCCTTACATCAATGCTATAATATATATACCCCCCTTACATCAATGCTATAATATATATACCCCCCCTTACATCAAGCTATAATATATATACCCTTACATCAATGCTATAATATATATACCCCCCTTACATCAATGCTATAATATATATACCCCCCTTACATCAATGCTATAATAATGGTAAGTGTTATTCAATATTGTGCGTGTTATAATCTTGTAAATAACATAACACACTTTAGAGGGAGATGGGTCGTTTTTCTAGAACCCCTTCTCCCTCACGCTTAGCCATATTAGTTGTCAGATTTCAAGATGTTTGGCCCATTAGCTTGTCGATTTTAAGTTCTTTCGACCCATTTTTTTTTGTCAATATTTAGACCTTTCGTGCTATTTAGGTGTCAAAGTTCTTCCTGGCAAACGATAGTGAGCCTGTAATTTTGGAAGAACCGGCCTTCGGCCGGGAAATTTTTCTACCGAAAAATGTACAAATTAATCTAGAAGGGGGATCTAATGGATATTTTTAAAAGTTTGATGGAGGTCTAGGGAGGAAACTAAAAAGATGATAATAATATACATAAATGAGCAAATAAATACGACCCCCCCCCCCCTTGTTGGGTTCGTCTGCCTGCCTGTTTCCCTGTCTCTGGTTTACGCCCTTACCCCTTCTTCCCCTTAATAAAATATCTCTCCCTCCACCCCCCCCACCCCCACTTACTCTCACTCTCACTCTCTCTCTCTCTCTCTAATATAATTAAGTCCTGAACACCTCGCTGGGATCGTAAGGTCTCTCTCTCTCTCTCTCTCTCTCTCTCTCTCTCTCTCTCTCTCTCTCTCTCCCCCCAATTTTCAGCTCACTACCTTTAAAGTCTTATTGTATTTCTCACCGGCGCGTTACGGCCGTCACAGCGCATTGAGGGGCAGTCTGGCGAACACAAATATATATACTTTTTTTCTCTCTCTCTTGCTTCCCTGCCTCTCTCCTTATTTCTTTATCTGCCAGGCTGTTTCTCTGTCTCTGTCTGTCTGTCTGTTTGTCTGTCTCTTTTTCTCTCTCGCTCTCTCTCTCGCTCTCGCTCTCTCGCTCTCGCTCTCTCTCGCTCTCTCGCTCTCTCTCTCTCTCTCTCCATATTTGTCTCTCTGTCTGTGTCTGTCTCTCTCTCTCTCTCTCTCTCTCTCTCTCTCTCTCTCTCTCTCTCTCTCTCCTTATTTCTCTAGTTCTCTCTCTCTCTCTCTCTCTCTCTCTCTCCATATTTCTCTATTTCTCTCTCTCTCTCTCTCTCTCTCTCTCTCTCTCTCTCTCTCTCTCCCTATTTCTCTATTTCTCTCTCTGTCTAGCTATCTCTCTCCATTTCTCTGTCTCTCTCTTTATTCTCTAGTTTCTTCTCTATCTCTCTCTCTCTCTCTTCCCATATTTCTATTTGTCTCTCTCTCCATCTCTCTCTCTATTTCTCTGTTCTTCTCTTCTCTCTCTCTCTCTCTCTCTCTCTCTCTCTCTCTCTCTCTCCTCTATCTCTCTCCTATTTCAGTTAGTTCTCTCTCTCTCTCTCTCTCTCTCTTTGGACCGTTAGTCGATGAAAATGGAGAATACTCCAAAGATAAAGTACACATGAGTAATGCCCTCAATACCTTCTTTGTATCAGTTTTTACAACAGAAGACCTCAGTGATATCCCTACACCATCGCCGATTCAGATTGATAATTCAGATGTTCTAAGCAATATCACCGTTACAGAGAGAGAAGTATTGAATTGTTTAGATAAACTCAAGGTAAATAAAACGCCTGGACCTGATACAATCTCGCCTAGAGTTCTAAAGGAAGCTAAGGATGAGCTCTCCAAACCACTGACATTACTATGCAATAAATCCTTGCAGTCTGGAACTATGCCTGATCAGTGGAAGATAGCCAACGTAACACCGATATTCAAAAAAGGCAGCAAATCCCTACACGTAACTATCGTCCAATTAGCTTAACCTCAGTTGTATGTAAAATGCTAGAAACGGTCATAAGAGACAGACTCGTAAATCACTTAGAGGAATATAACATACTTAAAGATACTCAACACGGCTTTCGTAAAAAACATTCCTGTTTAACAAACCTCTTAGACTTCTTCCACGATATCCTCAACCTCTACGATGAGAGTAAAGCTGTAGATATTATATACCTTGATTTTCAAAAGGCCTTTGACAAAGTTCCCCACAACGTTTACCGCTAAAAGTAATAGCGCATGGAATACAAGACGGTGTGTTGAAATGGATAGAAAATTGGCTCAGCGACAGAAAGCAAAGAGTAGTCATAAACGGTAAGGCATCTAAATGGACCAATGTAAGTAGCGGGGTACCACAGGGATCGGTACTAGGACCAATTCTCTTTCTAATTTACATCAACGACATAGATCAGGGTCTCACCTGTACATTCTCAAAATTTGCTGACGATACAAAAATTGCAAATAGCGTACTCTCAAAAGAACAAGTTGACGATATGCAACACAATCTAGATAAATTGTCCATTGGGCCCAAATTTGGCAAATGAGTTTCAATGCGGATAAATGTAAAGTACTACATATCGGATACCTAAATGAGAAAGCAAACTATTCGATGAATGGCACTCAGCTTAAGAATGTAAACAGAGAAACGATCTGGGAGTAACAATATCGAGTAACCTAAAACCGAGTCAACAATGTTCAGAAGTTGTTAAGAAGGCAAACAAAATAATTGGCTTTATAGGCAGGTCATGGAGCATAAATCCAAAGAAGTTATCCTAACCCTTTACAATTACTTAGTCCGCCTCTTCTGGAATACTGCGTTCAATGCTGGTGCCCTTCTTACCAAAAAGACATACACAAGCTAGAACGAGTTCAACGTAGAGTTACCAAAATGATACCTAGCCTAAAAGAACAAACCATACGAAGAGCGTCTTAGAGAATTAATCTATTTCCTTTAAACCCAGCGCAGATTAAGAGGTGACTTAATTCAAGTGTTCAAAATCATCAAAGGCATCGTCAATATGAACTGTAGTAAGTACTTCACTATCGACCAATCTAATTACACGCGGGGAAACGGTTGCAAAATTATTGGTAAATCTTTTAACTCACACGAATCTAAGAATTTCTTCTTCAATCGAGTTGTCAACTTGTGGAATGGGCTTCCCCGAGACGTTATAGACTGCAGCACCGTTGATTCATTTAAATTCCGCCTAGACAAAATATCTCGCATCAAACCCGCGACTGACTGCGTTTGTAAATGAATAACTTTATTTTATCCTCCCCTCAGTTACTAACCCATATGTCCCCTACTAACTTCCTAGGGCAGTAGTTCCCTTTCCAATGTTCCCGTACCCACTCTAAACCACTGTTTGGACACTTGATCCTCAGTGTTTTGGAGGACAAGCAGCCTAGAAGGGTCACTAGATCTGTTGTTGCTTGATTTCCTTTGTACTCCTTTGTACTCTCTCTCTCTCTCCTTATTATGCCAGCCTGTCTCTCAATTTGTCTATATGTGTATCTCTCTTGTCTGTCTGTGTTTAGGAATATATTATGTTTACTGTTTGTTTACTTGTTTAATCCCTGGCGCTATCGCTCGCCAGGAAAAAATAATCGGCACCTAAATGGCACGAAAGGTCGTGATATTGACAAATAAATTGGGCGAAAGGTCTTAAAATCGCCAAACTAATGGAGCGAACGTCCTAAAATCTCAAAATGACCATGCTAAACACGAGGGAGAAGGTGACCCATAAAAAGCGACTACCTCCCCCTTAATGGTAATGCCTGTTCGTGTTAGTTCATCATGGATTGGTCAGGCTCACTTTAAGGGGATAGTGCTTGGTTTGTCTATATATTGATTTATGTTTTAATTTCCTTGTTAGACCTCCATCAAGTTTCGAAAAAACATCCCTTACAAGATATATTTGTACATTTTTGGTAGAAAAATGTGCCGGCCAAAGGCCGGTTCCTTCTAAAATAAGAGGCTCGCTATCGCTCGCCAGGAAAAATCGAAAACTGAATGGCAATAAAGGTCTTAATATTGACAAAAACATGAAGTAAAAAGGTCTCAAAATCGCCAAACCAGAGGAACGAACGTCTTAAAACCTCAAAACTAACATGCTAAGCATGAGGGAGACGGGGGTCCATAAAAACGAGTACTACCCCCTTTAATCCATATTTACCCTATAACCTCAGACAGGGCGTCATTATACAGTATCGTAAATCAATGTTGGTTCTAATTCGTTAATAATTATGGTGATGATACTATAGACGGTTTCCTTTAAGGGGAGATGGGTCCTTTTTCTGGTCTACCCTTCTTCCTCATGTTTAGCCCCATTACTTTTCAGATTTTAAGACGTTCGATCCATTACTTTGGCGATTTTAAGACCTTTCGCCCCATTTCTTTGTCAGTGTTAAGACTTTTCGTGACATTTAGGTGTCAATTTATTTTCCTGGCGAGCGATAGCGTGCCTGTAATTTAAGAGGAACCGCAGGAAAAACAATATGGAAAAAATGTACATATTGTGATACTATAGTCGGTCTATTCTCAGCGGACGGTATATTGCAACCTTCCCATCAAGATTGTTCAGTTATTTTGAAGAATTTGTAGTGAACTATGGTGTTAACTATATACGGTATACTTGGTCTTAATGTGATGCAGAGTAGTTTCTAATTTGTCCATTAAATTAGGAATCGAAAAATCAGCTACTAAGGGATTCAATTTACCCTCAGCTGGGGAGAAAAAAAAAAAAAAAAAAAAAAAAAAAAAAATATATATATATATATATATATATATATAAATAATTATATATATACGGTATATATATATACCGGTATATATATATATATTATTATCATATATTATAATTATATATTATATTATATATATATATATAGAGGAGGGGAATGATCGAACATTCTTGTACCACCTGGATCGCCATCATTATATATATTATACTTTATTTTTGTATAGATTTTTTTGTTTTTCATTGGTTTGTCAGTACATATATTTATGTTTAATTGGTGACTATAATATCTTGCCTCTACAATACTGCTTATAAAGGAATACAGTGTATTACAAGATAATGGCAATAAATATGGGTAACATATAATTAAAATGGATTATCTGAATATAAATAAAACAATAATGAGAATACCTAATAAGAACGCTTACCAATAATTTATAATATTACTAATACTACTACTAATAATAATTAAACAATTATATTCAGTATAAACATGATAATATATTAATGGATAATAAGATCTACTAATGTTTCTGCAAATGTTATAATTCCTCTAGCAAACAATCTCGCTTGGTGAAGAGCTAAGCCTCTTTGATTAAATATTAAACTAAATTATACAATTATTGAGCATATATATTTAACTTATATTTTTAATGGTGCACACACACACACACACACACACACACACACACACACACCACCAAACACACACACACACACACACACACAATCACATAAACAAACACTCCCGCACACAATCACGTAAGCACAGACAGACAGACAGACAGACAGACAGACAGACAGACAGACACACACACACACCGCAGCCACCACACACGCCTGCCCGTCTCACTCTCTCACTCTCTCGCGCTCTCTCTCTCACTCCTCCTCTGGCCTTGGTCGCGGCGGGGAAGCGTGCGGCCTCACTCTCTCGCCTCCCTCGCACACACACAACTTGCTATTGCTCGCTCGTACAGTGCCGCGACGCTCACCTCCGTGTTGCTGGTGGTGGTGTGGGGCAGGGGTCAAGGAAGAACAGTGATCAGGAATATTGTGAAGGAGACAGAGAGAGACAGGGAGAGATAGACAGAGAGACAGAGAGGGAGAGATAGACAGTGGAATATAGACAGAAGAAAAAAACATTAATAAACCTGAAAACTTGGAAACAATTGGAAAGTTAATTGAATAAAGACCGACCGAGAGAGAGCGAGAGAAAGAGAAGATCTCGGAAAACGCAGAGGTATCTCACAATAAAGAGAAAGAGAGAGACAGAGGGAGTTGGAGAGATAGGCGGGCTTGTTAATTGGGCGTGACACCGGTGATTAGCGCTCAGGTAAGTTGCAGTTCGTTTCCTTGTGCTTTATCCTTTACTCTGCTCAAACTCGCTTGGCAATTAATTCTCACCTTTCATTTATGATGATTGCTTGTTAGTGGTATTTGGAGAGGCCCTTGAAGCTGAGTAATGAAGAACTTTGATCTTGTATGAGTAATGAAGAATTTAGATTTTTGTATGAGTAATGAAGAACGTTGATTTTTGTATGAGTAATGAAGAACGTTGATTCTGTATAAGTAATGATATTTTATTTTATTTAAGTAATGAAGAACTTTTATTTTATATGACTAATGAAGAACTTTGATTCTGTATGAGTAATGATGAACTTTGATTGTGTATGAGTAATGCAAAACTATAATATTGTATGAATAATGAAGAACTTTAATTGTGTGTGAGTAATGAAGAACTTTGATGTTGTATGAGTAATGCAGAACTTTGATATTGTATGAGTAATGAGGAACTTTGACTTTGCCTGAGTAATGAAGAACTTTGATTTCGTAATATACCCTTTTCATGTAACCTTGGCAACAACTTAACTTATAAATATATTTATGAAGGAACGTGATTGGTTGGTACCGGTGCTCAAGCCTGGGGAGCTAAGTAACGAAAAACTTTGATTTCGTACTATACTCCTTTCAAACTAACTTGGCAACAAATCCTCAACTTGATGTTATATGCTAATGAAAGAAAGTGAAAGGTGTGATGTTTTTTGTGTATCTCTTGGACCTGAGTAATGAAGAACTTTATTTCGTGCTATACTCCTTTCAACCTAACTAGGCAACAAATCCTTTTCTTACAATTATGTTAATGAATGAACGTGATTGGTTGGCGGTGATGTTTTTTGTGTATCTCTTGGACCTGAGTAATGAAGAACTTATAATTAGTTCGTACTATACTCCTTTCAACCTAACTTGGCAACAAATCCTTTTCTTACAATTATGTTTATGAATGAACATTATTTGGTTGGTAAGGGTGTTTGGAATGACCTATGGAAATGTATTAAGGGAAGATGGGCGTATATATTTGATTTTTGTTTTCTTTTTGTTATTTTTAGTGTCCTCCCTAGACCTTCGAGCTGTAATAAAAAAAAAAAAAAAACCCTAGACCCTCCTTCAAGATAAATAGTTCCTTTTTTCGCTATCGCTCACCAGGAAAAAAATCGATACCTAAATGGCACGAAAGGTCTTAATATTGCCAAAGAAATGGGGCGTATAGTCGTAAATCGACAAACTAAAGGGTCGAACGTCTTAAAATCTAAAAAAACAAACAATGGGGCTGAATACGAGCGAGAAAGTGGGGGGGGGGGGGGGGGGGGCAGAAAAACCGGTCCATCCCCCCCCCCATTAACCCTTTCAGTATTTGGGGTCACGTTTCTTCCTTCTATTCTGGCTATCAATGGATGATTTTATTCAGCTTAGGAAGGCACCTCGGAAGTCAGAGATTGGATAATTAAAATAGTATCATTATTACCCCTTTGTTGATTCCCAGAGCTCCTTCCTAAGCTGCACAAACTCATCTAGTAATAACAAGCATATAGCGAGCAGCACGTCATCGTAGCCTGACGGGGTTAAGGGGAGATAGTCGGTTTTTATGGACACCCTTCTCCCTCATGCTTAGTCCCATTAGTTTGGCGATTTTAAGACCTTTAGCTCCATTTCTTTGTCAATATTAAGACTTTTCGTGTCATTTAGGTATCGATTTCTTCCTGGAAAGCGATAGCGAGCTTGTCATTTAAATTTACAAATTTATCTTGAAGAAGGGTCTGGGGGAGGGGGGGGGGGGGGTAAAGTTTGATGGAGGTCTAGGGAGCAAACTAAAATTCTCCCTTAAGATTGGGATGAGTCCATTTCTCGCTAGAGAAGAAAAAAAAAAAACACGGCTACAGGTCCCTTAAAGACAAATGTCCCGGCTGAAGACCGGTCCCTCCTAAATTACAAGCTCACTATCACTCGCCAGGATAAAATAGACACCTAAATGACACGAAAGGTCTTAAAATCGCCAAACTAATGGAGCCAACGTCTACAAATCTCAAAACTGAAGGGGCTTTACTTGAGGGAGAAAGGGATTCACAAAAGCCCAACTTGCCCTTAACTCCCCTTCAGTACCGGTGACATACTTTTAATTAGCTTGTGGCAATGCCTGAGCGATTTTATTCAGTTTAGGAAGGACCTCTAGCGATAATAAGGCTTCAAACTATCTCAACCAACCCTTTTAACTACCACAGGTCCTTCTTAAGGGGAGGTTTTTAGTTGATTCCCTAGACTTCCATCA
>CM064580.1:41798980-41856480 GCA_032716605.1 Paralithodes platypus
TGACTGGAACTTAATAATCCTAAGATTTCGTGGGTTCGATTCCAGGCTAGAGATACACACCTCTCTCTCTCTCTCTCTCTCTCTCTCTCTCTCTCCTCTCTCTCTCTCTCTCTCTATGCATATATTTATATATATCTATATTAATATATCTATATTATATATATCTATAATATATATATATGTAGAATAATAATATTCATATATATATATTATATACAGTATTATAGATGATTATATTGTATACATATAGATACACACATAGATAAATTTAAAGACCGAGAGTTCCACACGAGATGCTGTTCCTGTCTCACGTCCTAATGGCGGCGTTCCAGGCAGCCCTGTTTTGAAGATCAGACCTTAAGGTTTGATCGCACGTCTTTCTTGATCTGCCCCTTGGTGGAGCTCCCTCCACGTTCACGGACTTCCATCTTTTCACCCAACTTAGCTCATCTATCATCTCCACATGCCTAATCCATATACTAAAACCATCCAAACTTGCCAGTACACATCTCATCACTAATACTCTCGATACATAACCGTCTCCTCAGCTCTGCACTAGCTATCCTATCTTGCAGTTTGGCCCCACACATCCATTACACCATTCTCATCTCGTTACGTACATTTTGTTGACATTATCCATATTGACAGGCCTCGTTTCTGAGGCAAATTGAGTTGCACTTCTAACACTGAAGCACACACACTCACACACACACACATATATATATATATAATATATATATATATATATATATATATATACCGGTATATATATACCTTCCGTTATCATTACAGTATTGGTATGTCTGCCTGTCTGTATGTCCTATAGCACATGTCTGTCTATCTGTCTGTCACTGACGCTGGCAGTATGTCCGTCATTTGGTTTGATCCGTATATGTCGTCTCTCTCTCTCTCTCTCTCTCTCTCTCTTTCTCTCTCTCTCTCTCTCTCTCTCCTCTCTCTATTCTCTTCTATCTCTCTCCCTCTCTTCCTGTCTTATCATAACGCCTGTCACTCATTCTCTCACTCTCTCACATCTTCACCTTTTGCTCACTCCAAGATAACACAAAAAGATCCCTTGAAAATTGTAAGTAAGAACAGAGACTTATTTGGACACGCCTGTAAAGAGGTATTTTATTTTGTATTTATTATTTTTTGTAGAATATTTGAAATGGGAATAGAGGTATCTGTGTTGTGGTGTGTGTTTGTCTGTCTGTTTGACTCTCACTCTCTCTCTCTCTCTCTCTCTCTCTCGGTAGTCTAGAATCTTTGCATGGACCCCGCAAAGTGTGTATCTATGTAGTAACCTCAATCTCCACACACACACACACACACACACACACACACACACACCTTTCGCTCACTTAAAGATAACCAAATATTGTTTATGGTTGTATGAGTTGGGGCTTTTGGACACGGGGTGTTCTTACATATATATTGTATATATTGTATATGACTGAACATATTGAAGTACTAAATGTCTGTTTGCAGGTCTGTGTATCTAGGTATATGTCTGTATGTCTGTATATTTGTATATATATATATATATATATATATATATATATATATATATATACTACTGCAGGTGCAGTCGAACAGGCATACTAATTTGTTTTATTTGTCTAGCGTTTCCAACACAATAAAAATACATTCAAAATAATTCATAGTATACATCACTCCACTCTAGCTTAAATACTCTCTCTCTCTCTCTCTCTCTCTCTCTCTCTCTCTCTCTCTCTCTCTCTCTCTCTCTCTCTCTCTCTCTCAAATTCTCCCCTGTCCACTCCCCCATTTTCTCACTCCTCGCCCCTTTGGAGGATATATATATATATATATATATATATATATATCAATACTGATGCAATTATATTAAGATCAACAATAATTATGATGATACTGGTAACAATTAACTGATTATGAATACATAATTAGACGAAAGTACAAACAAACACACACATATATGCCGAAACAATAACATAATTCAGGTATACACAAGAGCACACGTAAATACACGCACACACACACATTGAAATACACACTCACGCACGCACTCACGACCATCTCACTCAAACAATCGGAGCAATCAGGTGGAACGTCAAAGGTGATTGTTTGGTTTCTCTGACCTTCCTTGTTTGTTGTATTGATTGTGTGACCCCCCCCCCCCCCACCCCCCCACCCTGTATACCTCTGATACCCCTTTCTGTCTCACCTCCACACCCCCCCCCCCTCCTGCCTCCACACCCGTCCTTCTGTTTGCTCCTGTCACCTCTCTCTCTCTCTCTCTCTCTCTCTCTCTCTCTCTCTCTCTCTCTCTCTCTCTCTCTCTCTCATTGCAGACCTCAAAGGGGTTGAACGGCTCAGGTGGATGGAAAAACTCAACAGGACCTGGGTCGTGTGAGATGTGCGAAGGCTCGGAGGACCATATGGGCAGATTGCTGTCTGTAAATTGGGGAAAAAGGTTTGGCTGCAAGGTGATCCCCAACCCCTGCCCAACCAAGCCCCCCGCCTTCCTTTTGCTTGCATGCCGGTGATGGCATATCGGCCAAACAATCCCCAATGCAGTCTATTCGCTATTGGGAATGCCTTTGGAAGTGACTGACTTGGAAAAGAATTTGGGTGTTCTGATTAGCAGTGACCTAAAGTTTTCCAAGCAGTGCATTGAAACAGAGAAACAAATATATTAAGAGGCAATTTAAATATAGAAATAAGGAAATAGTCCTCACACTTTACAACACTCTGATACGGCCTCTCCCTGAGGAGTTTTTTTATTTTGGCTTGGTTCCACTTTCTGGTTACTCCAGAACTCAGGAAAGTCGATATAGAGGCGAACTGGAAAGAATACAAGCTTAGGGCTAGGGCTAACAACCCCAGCCTTATTCCATCGCTTAGGAAGAAATTGAGCTACGAGGACCGGTTGTTGAAGGAGCTCTTGATATCATTTCCCGTTGGGGAGACACCACAATGGCCCTACAAGGTTCAGCTCATTGAAGTTTTTTTTTTTTAAAATACTTAATGGTGTTTGGACCAATGTGGAATCATAAGCAAACTGATTAGACTCAAATATGAATATAACACTGCGACCATGGCTGGAAACTTATATTTGAAAAGGTTCAGCACTTAGAATTTGTTGGAAATTATTTCACATATTAAGATCTGTTTCTACATGGAAACAAACTTCCCTCCGAAGTTGTAATACAGTTCTTCAGTAGTGGTTAAGGGTTAGGAGATATAGAGGTTTTGTTAGAGTGTTTAGTTTAGAGCAAGTTGTTTTTCTTTTTTTTTTTTTTGTTGTAGAGTAGTTAGTATTAGTGTATAGAAGGGCAGGTTCAAAGCACGTTTCAAGAAGAGCAGTAGATAGTATTTTGCCACACTCGGTTTGGTTAAACGGGAGTGTAATGCAAATTAAAACAGTCTCTCTCCGTTCCACTCTTCGAAGTAGTGGGTCGTGAGTATCAGTAGTAGAGTAGTTAGTAAGTAGGTAGGTTGTTAGTTCGTGTGCAACTCATCCTTAGGAAATATATTGTATCAGATGGATGGGACCCGCTAAAGGTTTCTTTGAGTGAGATACTAACTATTCCTTGTAATTCCTTGTAACTCTCTCTCTCTCTCTCTCTGTCCCACCATCACACCTGTCCCCCTCTCTCCCTCTTCACCCCATCTTTCCACTTCACCATGCCTATCTCTGTCCCACCATCCCTCTCTGTGTCACCCCTTCCCCCCACCACACCCATCCTCCCTCTTTGTTCCTGTACCTCTCCCCTATCCTCTCTATCCTCCTCCATCTCTTCCATCCTACTCGCCCTCTCTCCCTCTTCACGCCATCTTTCTCCTCCCCTCCCCACCTCTCGCTGTCCCAACCATCCCTTCTGTGCCCCCCTCGTCCTCCTCCTCTCATCATCTGCCCACCCCACAACCCCAAACCCTCTTTCTGCTCTTATCCACCCCCACCCCCCCCCCCTCTCTACCATCCCACCCAACCTCTGTGTGTCAACCCCCCCAACCACCCCCACCCCCACCCACAACAGTTCTTCCCCCTCTCTCTTTTTGATTCCTCATATATTTATACGAGGAGAGGAGAGACGAGAGAGAGAGGAGGAGGAGGATGAGGGCGAGGGAGGAGAAGATGAGAGCGATCGTTTTTCAAAATGAGGGGATTCGGATTTCGGAAGGATAGGGATACCCTGCCAAGTTAGCAAAGTTTATAAAGTTAAAACAAAAGAGAGGGATTAAATGCTGGGAAACAGAGGGATGGGCTAGAGACCCTATACTTACAGAAATCGGCCAACCCTAGACATATTGGGGCCAATTATATTACAATCAAACCATGCCTATCCATCTATCAATCTATCTATCTATCTATCTATCTATCTATCTATCTATCTGTATTTATCTATTTGTATTTATATATTTATTTATCTATATCTATCTATCTATCTATCTATCTATCTATTTATCTATCTATCTATCTGTATTTATATCTATCTATCTGTATTTATATCTATCTATCTATCTATCTATTGTGAGACGTCATGGTCCCCGAAAGTGTGGCCAAGAATGAATCGCCTCCATGTATCTCTGTCCTCTGGCGCCCCTCCTCCCATCCAACACCATTTTCACTCATATACCTCTCAACTCCATCCATCCACCTCACTCTCGGTCTGCCTCTTCCTCTCTGCCCTTCCACCTGACTCTCGAACACTCTTAGTCATTCATTCGCTCCCCATACGTTCCACATGGCCGAACCATCTCAAGGTGTTCCTTTTCGCACTCTCCAGCACATCCACATCCACACCTCAACACTCTCGTACTTCCTGATTCGTCTGTCTATCGCTCCATGTAACTCCACACGCACTTCTCAAGGAACTCATTTCCACCCCTTGCGTACCCATTACAAATGTTCGCCTCTACCGGCACAGGATTAATAGTCTGGTTTTCGGAGCTCAATTCTACCAGATCAAATTTTAAATAGCATCCCTCTATTTGATATCGTGTGACAATTCGGCACCGAAATGGCGTCCGAGGGAGCTTATAGCCAATCTCTCTTACCACACGATACCACACGATATATATATATATATATATACAAATACAAGCACTCTCGTATCTTCAGCACACACACACACATATACACACAAAAACTAATACATCCTGTAAACTATTGTCCTAGTTACGAAAGGCTGTAAATAAACAAACACCGGGTTATAACAACTATTACCTTATAGTCGCTTTTAATGCCTCACGACAGTTTTCCATTCCGTTATACAATATTATGAGTTTTGGCTGTGTTCTATATATATATGTTCTATGTTCTATGTTCTATATATATATATATATATATATAATATATATATATATATATATATATATAATATATATATATATATATATGTGTGTGTGTGTGTTACGTATGAAATAAATGGAACAAAGATAAATGATACCTGCATATAAATTGTATAATAGCAGATTCATTCACACAGGAACAGATAACAGTTCTATATTGGACGTACGCTATATATTTTATCATTTTCCCTCCTCCCACTACCCCATAGACACCAGAGTATTCGCATATTTCTTCAGTGGATAATATGACACGGAATTTGCCTGATTAAGGGGAGATGGGTAGTTTTTCTAGACAGCAAGCTAAATTTGTAAATTTTTCGATAGAAAAATGTCTCCGGCGAAGCCGGATTTCTCCATGCAATGCTGGCTCGCTATCGCTCGTCAGGAAGAAGTCGACACCTGGATGGGGATAAGCGTCTTAAAACAGTTGGCTGAATGGGGCCGAATGGATACAAGCCAGAGAAAGATAAACTAAGCCTGTGACCCCCCTTAAGCATAAGGAAAAAGAATACTATAGCTGAATTGTTGATGTGACAAAATAATCGCCAGGTGGAGCTCTTATCTATATAAAAAAAATAAAAAAAATAAATAAAAAAAAATACATAACATAAAAAATGTAATAAAAAAACAAGGTTAACAGATTACACCCCTTGACCCCCTTTTAAGATAAATGTGTAAATGTTTTCAGTAGAAAAATTTCCCGACCAGAGGCCGGTTCCTCTTAAATTACAGGCTCGCTATCGCTTGGTATGAAAACAATCGACACCTAAATGACACGAACAGTCTTAAAATTAACAAAAAGGGGGCGAAAGTTCTTAAAATCGCCAAACTATTGGGGCGAAAGTCTTAAAATCCCAAAACCAATGAGACTAAACATAAGGGAGAAAGGGGTCAGGAAAAATTTCCCTCAAGTGGAAATCTCCCCTTAAATATACAGCCAGCCATT
Organism: Paralithodes platypus; assembly: GCA_032716605.1. NCBI lineage: Eukaryota > Metazoa > Arthropoda > Malacostraca > Decapoda > Lithodidae > Paralithodes > Paralithodes platypus. Next base: position 41,805,264 of record CM064580.1, read on the forward strand.
TAAAACTCACGCCTTTTATTAATGTGTCCATATTCTATATAATGTTCTGTAATGTTGACCTACCACTTCTGTCCCTGTTTAAATAGACCTCTCTCTCTCTCACTAGAAATAAGTCCTGTGTGACCACCCCACCTTCTCAGTTTTGGTTTGACTTGTCTTAACTAGATTCGTTTGGAGGTTAAGATTTGGTTAACGTCGGCCTCTGGCCACAGTGTTAGTGTATCTATGTAAATCTATGTAAATCTCTCTCTCTCTGTATAAATAGACCCTTTGCTGTGCACCCCTCTTAGTTTAGTCCCCCTTCTCTCTCTCTCTCTCTCCCACCCTTTCCTCACTCAATGTCCCTTTAAATCTTTTCCTTCCCCTTTCCTGAGCCTACCACTTTTACCTCTTATTGACTGTATATATCTATTTGTTGAGAGTTGTTATCCTGGCTGTTTGCCTGTCGGTCTGTCTGTATGGCTGTCTGTCTGCCTGTCTGTTTGTCTGGCTATCTGTTTGTCTTGTCTGTTCGTCTGTCTGTCTAGTTGTCTTTTGTGCTTTGTAAGAGAAGGAGTGAAAATACTTGAGCACGAGGAGCTTGAAGGAGCGCAATTCAAGGGAAGAGAGATATGTGAAATGAATACGAGAGAGTTCCATACTTTACTTGTTGAATGAACTGATTGTGATCAGGTGTTTGTGAATGAACTGATTGTGATCAGGTGTTTGTGAATGGCCACGATCTTGCTGACCACTTTGGTTGGGGCCTGGTGGTGTCATTACACTATGTGGATGTGTGTGTTTGTTATGTGTTAGCTATTTTTGATGATCTTATGGTATGTAAGTATACTATTTACTTATACTGCAGATACTTCTGCTAGTTAAAATTATAATATTTTTGTTATACTTGGGTTTGGGTGCATATATCTTTTTTCTTCTTTCTCCACTACTTCCAATTTTGTATTTAGTATACCGGTACTCGTATTTCAGGACATATATACCAATAGGTATCAAGTCCTCTTTGTTATGTGATAACCTTTGAACACAACTTATTTTTGTATTATGTATATTTGTCATATAACAATACAACTATTTGAATTGAATTGAAAAATTGAAAATGAAAGAATGTGTTTGCAAATTGGTCCACTCTTGGGTTGAAGAGTCGAACAGAGTAAGGATGGGGATGTGTTGAACGGCGAGTGCTACCTAATCTCCACAAGGGAGGAGGTTTACACAGACTTAGTTCTAAAGCAGGGATCGAGACAGCACGGACGAGATTCTCGAGTTTAAAGGGCTCGGGTATCGTCTGCATGTTGCCTCCTTATTGCAGACAGGAGTAGAACAAGACAAAGTACCACAAGACGGCCGGCTGGGAGGATTAGAGGGTAGTAATGGAGGGATAGAACAGGTAACAAAGATAAGCTTGTGATTGAAGGAACCCACAGGAGAGAAAAGATTCACAGTGTAAGTAGAAGGATTAGAGATTAGATATAAGTCAAGGAGGTTAGCCGATCTCTAAGCTGGTCAAGGATGCGAGTATGGTGCTGAACAAACTGTTCCAGGTAATATATAAAGCAAAAACAAATATAAATGTTTGTTCACCAGTTTAGTCAGTGAATTGAAAGTTAGCCATTGGTGGTGGTAAACATTGAAATCCCTAAACATGGATATTTCTGAGAAAATATTAGGTTGCAAGAATGTGTTCCTCTTTAGAATTGAAATTGGTAAAGGTCAGTAGAATTGAGACAGACAACACAGATATATTTACTATTAAAGTGACAGAAAAACTTAAAGCCAGAAAGTTAAACATTCGGAGGAATCAAAGTCTGGAACAAGAGAGCGAGCGTGTTGTGCTCATATACAATTAATGGGACCGAACTGCTTTTTCTCTCAGGGGTTTTATCCATTCGGCCCCATTCAGCCTACTGTTTAAAGACGTTTCTCCCCATTCAGGTATCGATTTTTTCCTAGCGAACGATAGTGAGCAATCATTATATGGAGAAATCTGGCTTCGCCGGAAAACACAAAAGAAAGACACTTAGAGCTGCACCTTGTTTAAAGGGGCTGGACAGTGTCTATGGGTGTGGCACCCAGAGACGACTACGACAAGGGCCCCCAGGGAGATTTTCCGTACAATGTTATTCACGGGCAATTGTTGTCTGGCAGCTTCAAGTTATAAATTCCACAAGAATTAAATTACTAAACCTAATCTACCTTCGATCTAGTTGCCGATTCCAATGTGGAAAAAAGTCTCAAAATAGTACGAGAAAAAAGTTGTTCCTCGAAAATTGCCATAAACTAGGCTCGTGTGACACCGGCTTACGACACCTGAGTTTTGGTGAGGCAAACTGTTGGTGTTGAACAGAGGGATAGTTAGAAGAGAAAGAGGCCCCGCCCGCAACCGCGCACGCAAATTATATAGCAAGTCAAAGGGAGGAGGAGGGAGGATTGATGCCGAGTGCGGGAGAGAGTGCCAAAGAGTGGTCCAGGACATGTTGTAGATTCATCATCAGAGGTTCAATGTTGACTGGGGGAAGTTAAGCAGAGTTCATCATGTTCAGTCTTTATGTTTGTATATGTTAAGACAAAATTGTAGTTTATAGTTCAAAATATGCCTTTGGAAGTGATAGCAAAGCCAGTGCAATTCTATTTCATGTTAATTGTGTTATGATCCCCCCTCCTACTTCCTCTCCAGACGACTGGCTTTTGCTACGCTATATAATAAGTCAATTTTGTATGTACTGAAGAAATATATAATGTGCTTGTGGGGTAATGCTCACAGGAGGAAATGTATGTGAGAGCTAGCTGGAACTGGTCTCTATGTTTGGGAAGCAAAGAGATGTTCAGCGAGAGAGGCCAGGTAGATGAAACAGAAGTTCCAGCCAACCGCGTTTAATTCAACAATGGTCATCATCCCACCCCACCCTCCCATCCCCCCTCCCCCCTCACTGTCTATCCTATCTCTCTCTCTCTCTCTCTCTCTCTCTCTCTCTCTCTCTCCCGTCTCTCTACTCTCTCTCTCCCCTCTCTCTCTCACTCTCTATATCTATCTCTCTCTATATCTCTCTCTCTCTCTCTCTCTCTCTATCTCTCTCTCTCTCTCTCTACTATACTCTCCTCTCTCTCTCCTACTTGCTATCCTTTCATTCCACTGTCCCCTTTACTCTCGGGGTTAGCTATCTCTACTATAGAAATTAAATCCTGACGACTAACATCGCTCCCGAGATCGTAAGGTCTGTTGTGGTCAGTTTGTGTATCTATATGTAAATCTATGTACAGGATCCGGTCTCGTCTCTCTCTCTATATGCTCTCTGTTAGGCACGACCTATACTCTATCTACTACCTCTCTCTTTCTCTCTGTATTATACGAGGGGAATGTATATGGAGTAATAGACCCTTCTCTCTCTGCAACCCCCCCCCCCCTCCCCTTCCCATCCCTAACTCTATTGTCCTTCACATTTGTTTTCCACTCTCCTTTCCCCCGAGTCTATATATATATATTTTCCTCTCATTTCTTTTGTTTGTCTACACCTGTCGTTGCCGATATTTACGGGTGGATCTTACGTATTTGTGTATGTTTGTGTTTCTTTCTTCTCCCCTTCTTTTTCCTCTTCCCTCTTTCCCCTCCTCTTGTCCAACATCCATCCTCACCTTCTCCCCTCTCCTCTTTTTTTCTCCCCCTCCTTCACTCTCCCTCCCCTCTTCCCTCATCCAACTTCACCTCACCTCCACTCCTCTTCTCTCCCCTTCCTTACCTCTTCCCCTACCCTTTTCCCTCATCCCCCTCTCACCTCTTCTCTCCCCTCCCCTCCCCCCTTCTCTTCCTTCCCCTCATTCCCCCTCCCCTCCCTCCTCCCTCGCCCCTCTCTCTCTTTCTCTCGCAGCAACAGATAATCCTTAATTAATTCCTAAGCCTCAGTTCTCCTACCACTTCCCCTACCCTGCTTTATTTCTTAGTATGGCAGGCCTCTCTCTCACACTCTCTCTCTCTCACTCTCTCTCTCTCTCTCTCTCTCTCTCTCTCTTGCTACGCTCCTCTCCTCTCGCGCTTCTCTCTCTCTCTCTCTCTCTCTCTCTCTCTCTCTCTCTCTCTCTCTCTCTCTCTCTCTCTCTCTCTCTCTCTCTCTCCTTTAATGGTGAAATTCTTGGGCAAAGTGCACAACAGAACTATGCGTTAAACACGCTCATATTAGCATCAAGCATATACTGTATACACGGCAAGATAAGCGGGGTTAGTTACACAACACCAACTTTAAACACACACACAGGTACAACACACACACACCACAAAAACACACACCGCGTTACACATACAGTCACATACACACATACACACACACACACATTTTCTACTTCGTGCTATTGTTCTCTCTCTCTCTCACACACCCACACACTAATGCTCCTTTTCACACACACACACACACACACACACACACACACACTACACACAGGCACACACACAGCCCGTAGCCTAGTAGGTAGAGCTCTCATCTCACACACGAGGGGCCGGGGGTTCAATCCCCGGCCGGGCGGAGACAAATTGGGCTTGTCTCCTTTCATGTGTTAGCCTCAGTTCACCTAGCTGTAACTAGGTACCTGGAATAAGTGGGCGACGTTGTGACGTCCCATCTGGGGTTGGCAAAAATGGTACAAGGCGAGATGGGTATCATATGGTTCACTTAAGCTGATGGCTACCTAAGCCTTCGGGCGAGACGGTACCGTCTATACTGAGAATGGTACCATACAGATCCACCCTAAGCCTTCGTTTCCGATGTCGCCAATTGGCTAAAATACAGACTACACACACATCCACAGCCATTCCAACAGTACATAAAACACTTAACATGCATTTCACGCAATACATTCCCAGTTAAGGAGGCGCGATAATAATGAGCTTAGCTCGCATTGCGTGGATTCCCCTTGACGAACAAGTAACTGAGTGAGTAACATACACACACACACACACACACACACACACATACACATTATCTACTTCGTTCCATTGTTCTCTATGTCTCTCTCTCTCTCACACACCCACACACTAATGCTCCTTTTCACACACACACACACACACACATATACAAATACACATTATCTCTCTCACACGTAAGAACATACACATACCCATAGACACACACACTCTTTCTCTCTTACACATGCAAACACACACACATAAACACATTATCGTTCACACTCACAAGAACACTCGCACACACACACACACACACACACACTATCTAGTTTCTTCTCTTGCGCTCTCTCTCTCTCTCTCACACACGCACACACATCCACACACACACACACACACACGGACACACTAATGCACCTTTACAAACGCACACATGTATACGAACAAAGGCTCCTTCGATTACCAACATCACAAGGCGTACACACACATATACACAACAAAACACGCACACGTACACACACACACAGACACACACGTCCGCTCGCTCCATTTACTTCTTTTGTTCATAATCTAGAGAGAGAGACAGAGAGAGAGAGAGAGAGAGAGAGAGAGAGAGAGAGAGAGAGAGAGAGAGAGAGAGAGAGAGAAGATGGATGGGAATATGATGGATTGCGAAAGAGTTATGGGAGCAGATACGGTGAGCAAGAGAGAGAGAGAGAGAGAGTGAGGGAGAGTAGAGTTGCTTAAGCTTTAAGATAGATGCAATGAAAATATATATTTTACTAAATTGTTAAATTATCATTTTTCATTCAAAAGAATATAATGTGTCCATTCCAAAATTATTATACTTGTAGAAACGAATAATGAGCATGTAAATAAATAAATATATAAATAGCCTACATACAAAATAAATACATCTATCTATCTATCTATCTATCTATATATATATATCTTTATCTATCTATCTATATCTATCTATCTATCTGTCTGTCTATCTAATCTATCTATCTATATCTATCTATCTATCTATCTATCTATCTATCTATCTATCTATCTCTCTCTATCTATCTATCTATCTATCTATCTATCTCACTCTATCTATCTATCCTCTCTATCTCTCTCTCTGTCTCTCTCTCTCTCTCTCTCTCTCTCTCTCTCTCTCTCTCTCTCTCTCTCTCTCTCTCTCTCTCTCTCTCTCTCTCTCTCTCTCTCTCTCTCTCTCTCTATATATATATATATATATATATATATATATATATATATATATATATATATGTTTATCTATCTATCTATATAAAGAGAGATAGAGTGAGAATGAGAGAGAGAGGGGGGGGGGGGTGCTGAAACAAGGGAAGAGGGGTGCGAAAGATAAATATGACAGGAGAGAGAAAGAAGAAGTTGATGGATGGCGTATAATGGAAGAAGAGTGTGATAACGGAGGGAGGGGGGAGGGGGAAGAAAGAACGGAAGAACAGAGATAAAGAACAAACGTATGAGTTTATGATGGTGATGGTGATGATGATGACGATGGTGATGATGATGATGATGATGACGGTGGTGATGATGATGATGGTGGTGATGAGGATTATTATGATGATGATTATGATGACGATGGTGGATGATGATGATGGTGATGGTGGATGATGATGATGATGATAGGAAGACTGATGATAATAATTGTAATAATAACAGACATGGTGATGGTTATGATGTTGATAATGATAATATTAGATGATGATAATATAAATACAAATGATGTTGATATTGATGTAATGATATTGGAGATAATTATAATGATGATGATGACGATAATATGATAATGATAATGGAGATAATGGTGGTGGTGATGTGAACATAATGATAATGATTTTGATAATGAAGATAATGACAATGATGTTGATGGTAATGGGAAAACAACGATGATAATGATGCTGATGATGCTGACGATGGTGGAGATGGTTAATATGAATTTGATGTCAATGATGAAGATGATTATGATGATGATTATCGTAGTAATAGTGATTATAATGATGATGATGATCGTAGTTATGATAAGGACACTGAGGATGATATGATGGTGGTGATGATGATGATGATAGTAGTAATGATGAGAAAAATGAGGATGATGTTGATGGTGATATGATAAATAATGGTGAAACTTATTTTAGCTATATTGTCGATGATTCTTTTTATGTTATTGGGAATTAAAATATCGATAATGATAATATTATGTGATGATGGTGATGATAATGACAATTATAATGGAGAGAGAGAGAGAGAGATTGAGATTGTGTGAGAGAGACTGTAAATAGATATATATACAGAGAGAGAGAGAGAGAGATTGTGTGAGAGAGACTAGATAGATATATGGACAGAGAGAGAGAGAGAGATTGTGTGAGAGAAACCAGATAGATAGATGGACAGAGAAAGAGAGAGTGTGTGTGTGTGTATGCGAGAGAGAGAGAGAGAGAGAGAGAGAGAGAGAGAGAGAGAGAGAGAGAGAGAGAGAGAGAGAGAGAGAGAGAGAGAGAGCAGCACACCAGCAGCACTCTCTCCCTTGCTCTTTAACCTATCAGAGTTTGAATACAGGTACTGAGGGGGAGCGAGCAGAGCCAAGGTATATAGGGGAGTAAGTACTGGGATACGCAAGTAGGTACTGGCGCTGGCAACTAGATGGTGAGATAGGAAAGTACTGGGGCTGGGAAGTTGATAGTTAGATAGGAGAGTATTGGGGTTGTAAATAAATAGTTTGATAGGAAAGTACTGGGGCTGGGAAGTAGATAGTTAGATAGGAAAGTACTGGGGCTGGTAAGTAGATAGTTAGATAGGAAAGTACTGGGGCTGGGAAGTAGATAGTTTGATAGGAAAGTACTGGGGCTGGTAAGTAGATAGTTTGATAGGAAAGTACTGGGGCTGGTAAGCAGATAGTGAGATAGGAAAGTACTGGGGCTGGGAAGTAGATAGTTAGATAGGAGAGTATTGGGGTTGTAAATAAACAGTGTGATAGGAAAGTACTGGGCTGGGAAGTAGATAGTTAGATAGGAAAATACTAGGGTTGGGAAGTAGATAGTTAGATAGGAGACTACTGATGCTGGTAAGTATATAGTTAGATAGGAAATTACTGGGGCTGGGAAGTAGTTGGTGGGATAGGAAAGTATTGGGGCTGGGAAGTAGATAGTTAGATAGGAAAGTATTGGGGTTGGGAAGTAGATAGTTAGATAGGAAAATACTGGGGCTGGAAAGTAGATAGTTAGATAGGAAAGTACTGGGGCTGGGAAGTAGATAGTTAGATAGGAAAATACTGGGGTTGGGAAGTAGTAGATAGTAGATAGGAAAGTACTGGGGCTGGGAAGTAGATAGTTAGATAGGAAAATACTAGGGTTGGGAAGTAGATAGTAGGGGAGGTGTGGTGGAGTGGTCATGCCACTGGATTGGTAATCCAATGGACCCGGGTTCAAATCCCGATATGTCAATGGGAAGATATTATTGGGATTGAATTTGTGCTGTACCTAGTATCAGTGCATTACCACTAAGCCCACCGAAATGCCCAAAAATACCCTCATTGTTCCCTGATTAAATAACACTGTATGCATATTCCCATATTCAAAATATGTTACAGGGGGACAATGCCTAGTGAGTTCATTGCTCAATAGGTGGCGTTCTGAGAGTGAGAGAGTGAGGGTCCGAGCCTGGGGAGTGAGACTGTGAAGTGCAGAGGCGAAGCAGCTTCAGAGATGGAGTTGGGTTCGAGCCGTGAATAGGTGCTTCGCATGTCTCACTCCCTAGACTGGAGCAAGACCTCACGGGCCTCACCGTGTTCAGCGGTAGAGTGTAAAGGCTATCAGCCTATGCCCGAGAGGGAGTAGTTGGAATATAGAAAAAAAAATAAAAAATAAAAAAAATAGTTAGATAGGAAATTACTGGGGCTGGGAAGTAGATGGTGAGATAGGAAAGTACTGGGGCTGGGAAGTAGATGGTGAGATAGGAAAGTACTGGGGCTGGGAAGTAGATGGTGAGATAGGAAAGTACTGGGGCTGGGAAGTAGATGGTGAGATAGGAAAGTACTGGGGCTGGGAAGTAGATAGTTAGATAGGAAATTACTGGGGCTGGGAAGTAGATGGTCAGATAGGAAATAACTGAGATAGGGAAGTATATGGATAGATAGGAAAGTACTGGGGTTGGGAAGTAGGTAGTTAGATAGGAAAGTACTGGGTTTGGGAAGTAGATAGTTAGATAGGAAAGTATTGGGGTTGGGAAGTACATAGTTGGATAGGAAAGTACTGGGGCTGGGAAGTAGATGGTAAGATAGGAAAGTACTGGGGTTAGGAAGCAGATAGTTAGATAAGAAAGTACTGAGATAGGGAAGTAGATGGATAGATAGGAAAGTACTGGGGTTGGGAAGTAGATAGTCAGATAGGAAAGTACTGAGATAGGGAAGTATATGGATAGATAGGAAAGTACTGGGGTTGGGAAGTAGGTAGTTAGATAGGAAAGTACTGGGGCTGGGAAGTAGATGGTGAGATAGGAAAGTACTGGGGTTGGAAAGTAGATAGTTAGATAGGACAGTACTGGGGTTGGGAAGTAGATAATTAGATATGAAAGTAAGTCCTGCAATTCCCCACTAGGTACTGGAGGTGGAATTAGATAGTTAGCAAGTACTGGCATAGAAAAGTAAGTATTGGTGTTGGGAAGTATTTAATTAGATAGGAAGGTAAGGTAAGGTATAGTTATCCCCCCCTCAGTTACTAACCCATCTGTCCCCTACTAACTTCCTAATCCTGCCACGGACATTAGTTCTAGGGCAGTAGTTCCCTTTCCAATGTTCCCTTACCCACTCTAAACCACTGTTTGGACACTTGATCCTCAGTGTTTTGGAGGACAAGCAGCCTAGAAGGGTCACTAGACCTGTTGTTGCTTGATTTCCTTTGTACTCCTTGGTAGGTCTATAAGTATTAATATGGAGAAGTAGAGACTGCAGGTGGGAATTACTTATTGAGATTAAATAGTAAGTATTGAAGTAAAGACTGGCTTGGGGAGGTTTGTTTGTTTTTCCGGACACCCTCCTCCCTAATGTTTAGTCCCATTAGTTTGGAGATTTTAAGACGTTCGCTCCATTAGCTTGGCAATGTCAAGACCTTTTGTGCCATTTAGGTGTCTATTTTTTCCTGGCGAGTAGTAGCGAGCCTGTAATTTAGGAAGAAGCCCGAGACACTGTTCTACCGACAAATGTACTAATTTATTTCGTTGGGGTGTCTTGGAGGTATTTTCAAAGCTTGATGGAGGTCTTGGGAGGAAACTAAAGCCAATATTAAGTTAATGAATACGTAAACAAATACATGCAACATTTCTCTTAAGGGGAGATTTCCACTTGAGGGATTTTTTTCTTGACCCCTTCATCTCTCATGTTTAGCCCCATTGCTTTTGATATTTTAAGACGTTCGCCCAATTAGTTTGGCGATTTTAAGAACTTTCGCCCCATTTCTGTCAATTTTAAGACTTTTCGTGCCATTTAGGTGTCGATTTTTTCCTGGCGAGCGATAGCGAGCCTGTAATTTAAGAGGAACCGGCCTTCGGCCGGGATATTTTTCTACCGAAAAATGTACAAATTTATCTTGAAAGGTGGTCTAGGGGCTGTAATGTTAAGCTTGATGGAAGTCTAGCGAACTAACTAAAATCCTCCCCTTAAGGAAGAAAGTGCTATAATTAGGAAGTAGATGGGAGGTTGGTTAGGAAATGTTTTGTTTTCGGTAGGAGATCGAGTAAGTGTTGGAATAGGGCATTAGGCACTATAGTCTATTCGCTGTAAGTAGGCAAGACATATCATGACCTCTATCCTCTGTAACTCAAAAGGGCCACCAGAGCACATTGGCTGTAAATATCCACATCCATTCCTTGACTGACTCTTCCTAAATGGGGTAGACATATTAGCTCGATTACTCTAGTCGTGTTTTAGTTAGAGCTATGTATTAGGATTAGAGAAGTAAGCATTGGGATAGGGAAGTAGTTAGTTAGATAGGAAAGTAGGTATTTAGGAGGGGGAAGTATGCACATCGGTAGATAATTAGATAGGGCAGAAAGTACTGGGGAAGAGAATTGGGTACTGGAGTAAGTAGTGGAATATAGAATAAGTACTGGTATTCGATAGTAGATTGTGAGGTAGGAAATTAAATATTTGGGGTAGAGAAGTTAGTACAGAGAGTGGGAAGTAGATAATTAGATTGGAACGTAAGTATGTGGTCGTGTGGTAAGTACCGTATTGTAGTTGGAAAGTAGATAGCTTGATCAGAAAATAGGGTGGAGATTTAAGTACTGGATTAGAGATTTATTTTTTGGATGAGGGAGACAAAATGCAAAACTGCCTGTGACGAGTGCCTCCCCCAGAGTTGAAAGAGTGACAGGGCCAAAATCATGGTATGTACGAGCCAAAATGCCTGGACACACGGAGTTTGAAGCAATTTAAGTAAGAGGATGAGGGAAAGATGTTGAATAGAAGCAAGAGTTGGAATATCGTTTCACTCTTGGTACAGCATGGGTTAAGGGGGCCCACATCGTTTGTTTTCCCTCTCTCTGAGTTGTATACATTGGGGCCATTCATCCTACTGTTTTAAGACGTTTATCCCCATCCAGGTGTCGATTTTTTCCTGGCGAGCGGTAGCGAACCATTATATTTCGAATATGTTTTTGGCATCAGGCTAAAATTGTACATTTTTCGATAGAAAAATGTTTCCGGCGAAGCCGGATTTCTCCATACATATCTGGATGGGGATAAACGTCTTAAAAACAGTAGGCTGAGTGGGGCCGAATGGACAAAGAGAAAAGAAGACAACAAAAGCAGGTCACCCCCCTTAACCCACTCTACCAACTATAGTCCATTCATTATAGATAGGCTAGATAAGCATGTGCCCTAACCTCTATAACGCAAAACGGGCTGGGGCAAATGGGCTACAAATATTCACACCTATTCCCTGGCTGACCTTCCCCAAATGCTAGAAACCTGAGCTTGATTACGCAAGCCGTTCGTCAGTTACCGGAGGCGCTAATGTTCAAGAGTTTTGGCTCCACTTATTTTGAACAGGGTATATGTCGGTCTAATGTATTCTCTCTCTCTCTCTCTCTCTCTCTCTCTCTCTCTCTCTCTCTCTCTCTCTCTCTCTCTCTCCTTCCATCGTTCTATGCACGCGATAACAGAGACTTGCCCTTCTTACATTCACCCATCTTTAAAAGGAAGCCCACCTCGCTTTTTTTTCTCTTTCTCTCCCTCTCTCTTTGGCTTGTGTCCATTCGGCCCCATTCAGCCTACTGTTTTAAGACGTTTACCCCCATCCAGGTGTCAATATTTTCCTGGCGAGCGGTAGCAAGCCTGCATATATTATATTATTGTTTTGACAGCAAGCTAAATTTGTACATTATTCGAAAGAAATATTTTCTCCCAAGCCGGATTTCTCCATACAATGCTGGCTCGCCATCGCTCGCCAGGAAGAAATCGACATCTGGATGGGGATAAACGTCTTAAAACAGTTGGCTGAATGGGGCCGAATGGGGCCGAATGGATACAAGCCAGGGAAAGAGAGAAAAGGAGAGAAAGATGAAAAAAAGACGGTGACCCCCTTAAAAGCCGGAATCACACCCAGAGATTTTTCTGGCAATTTACGGTAGGCAATTTTCCTCTATAGTTCGTTCATTCCAGGTTGGCCAGAAATCGTAACCCCTAACCTCACACAACTAAAAAAGGACTAGAGTTATCGAGCTAAGAGTTCTACCAAATGGGAAGACTTGGCTAGGGAATATATGTGTATAAATTGACGGCTCATATGCTCTAGCCCTTTTCGAGTTACAGAGGTTAGAGGTTACGATTTCAGCCCAACCTAGAATGAACGGACTATAGCAGCAAACTGTCGGGGGTTGGTTCCTTTCGTCTCGGTATCGGAAACTAGATTGAGGGTAGGGTTGTTGTTGTTGTTGTTGTTCCTCAAGCTGCCTGGCCGAACAGCCCCAAGGCCCCGAATAAGGCCAAGGCCATAATTGAGCGCCCCCAAAGAACCCTCCCTGCCGACCACAATAAAGCCTGGGTGACCGAAGCCACTCCATGGCGGGGAGCTAAGGAGGGTGCGGAAACGCCCGGGAAACCAAAGCCCCACCCAGGGCCCTGTACCCCTCAGCAATTATGAAGAGAAAGTTGAGGGGCAAAGGACAAATGTGACGCTTTGGCTTCCAATCATGGTAGATTGGGAGGTCAATCCACGGAAGAGACGCCGTCAGTTGAGATCTATAAAATATATAAGTAAAAGGAACAGTCAGAGTAAGCTATGGGTATGGCAGAGATCGCTCAGTTCTCACTCTGATAGACCAGCCCATCACCACTGAGGGTAGGGTTATCTGAGGGACTCGTGGTTTGTTATGGATAGTTAGTACGGATGATGTTTACCCCATACTGTACCGGCGACGTCATTTTTATATTATTCTAGCAATATTTAGATGATTTTGTGCAGTTTAAGAAGAATATGTGGTAGCAAAAAGATATATCATTTGAATCCTGTTAAGGGGAGGTTTTTAGTGGATTCCCTAGACTTCCATCAAGTTTAAAATTATTCCCCCTTGACCCCCTTTCAAGATAAATTTGTAAATTTTTCGGTAGAAAAATGTCCCGGCCGAAGGCCGGTTCCCCTTAAATTACAGGCTCGCTATCGCTCGCCAGGAAAAAATCGACACCAAAATGTCACAAATGGTCTTAAAATTGACAGAAATGGGGCGAGGGTTCATAAAATCGCCAAACTAATGGGGTGAACGTCTTAAAATCTCAAAAAACAATGGGCTAAACATGAGGGAGAAAGGGGTCCAGAAAAAAATCTTCCAGGTGTAAATCTCCCCTTAAGGCCCATTTTAACCCCTTCTGTGCCGGCGACGTCTGCTTACTGGTAGTCTAGCTATATTTAGACCATTATGTGCCGTTTCAAATGATCTGTAGTGTTAAGAAGGGTGAGATACAGTAGTTCGGGGCCTTTTAATTACTGGAGGACGTCATGGAACTCAATCTATCTCTCTCTATCTATCTATATGCTCAGGCCCAATCCCCATTTTCGATTTTATTTTCGATTTTATTCTATTTTATTATTATTATTGTATTTTTAAACTTGATTACAATCGTTTAATAGTAGCCAGAACAAACTTAAAAGGACGGCACCGGTATTGAAAGGGTTGGATGGCCGGCGATAAAGTGGTCAGGAAGAGTGATCGTGTGACACCCATTGAAGGAGAGCATGCAGTATCTCTCTCTCTCTCTCTCTCTCTCTCTCTCTCTCTCCTATCCTTTCCTTCAACTTTCCTTTTCTATCGGATATGCCATCTCTCCTAGAATTAAGTCCTGACCACCTCGTTTGGATCGTAAGGTCTGTGTGGCCCGTGTATCTATGTCAATTTCTCTCTCTCTCTCTCTCTCTCTCTCTCTCTCTCTCTCTCTCTCTCTCTCTCTCTCTCTCTCTCTCTCTCATTAAAGTTGCATCGCTATTCATTCAGCATCATCACTCATTTATCAAAGCAGCGGAATAGTCTTTATTTACATTTCTTTTGATACACTTCCAGTACTTCTTTAAGGGACCCCACCTCGTTTTTTTTTTAATTCTCTCCCTCTCTCTTTGGCTTGTATCCATTCCGCCCCATTCATCCTACTGTTTTAAGACGTTTACCCTCATCCAGGTGTCAATATTATCCTGGCGAGCGGTAGCGAGCCAGCATATCCAGTATATATTTTTATTTTGACAGCAAGCTACATTTGTACATTTTTCGATAGAAAAATTTCTCCTGCGAAGCCGGATTTCTCTATACAATGCTGGCTCGCTATCGCTCGCTAGGAAAAAAATCGACACCTGGATGGGGATAAACGTCTTAAAACAGTTGGCTGAATGGGGCCGAATGGATACAAGCCAAGGAAAGAGAGAAAAGGAGAGAAAGATGAAAAAAGCAGGTGACCCCCCTTAATTCATCATAGAGGTATAATTTTATCGTCACCTTTTCACTCTCTTATCTGCTTACTTTCTCCGTTAGCAACATTGATTATACCCAGTTAGATCGTCTTCTTATATATTATATATATATATATATATATATACAGTATATATACTGTATATTATGTAGATATATATATATTATATATATATATATATATATATATATATATATATATATATATATATATATATATATATATTATATAGATATATATATATGTATATACTGTATATATATATATATATATATATATATATATATATATATATATATATATATATATATATATATATATATTTTGTTTTGTTTTTGTTTTTGTCCTTTAGTCTGGACCAATGAATATTTTTTGCTTGGCTGTCTTTAGGAGAATTTTTTTTTTTTTTTTTTTTTTTTTTTTTTAATGCTTGAATTGGAAATAGTTTCACCTGGACGATAACCTCTGTTTGTGTATGTGTGTATGGCTTTTGTTTTCGATTTTTTTTTGTATTAATATCATATCTACTTTATACATTAGCACTCTTGTCTGCACCTACAACACAAACACTTTCATTTAGGTTTATGTTCATCGCCCACTGAAACTTGTACACGGTTGCATAATATAAGCGCGCGTCCTGTTTTAAATGCAACCTAAAATACACCAATCTAATGTAATTGACATAACCTTACCTTCATAGCTTAGTCAGTGATATACATTATGAAAGGAAAGACAATATATATCTAAAGGTTATTGTGAGTGATAGTACCCCTTGCCAATACTGAAGAATCGATGACATTAAAGTTGTTGTTATGAAGTGTGACGTAAACACGTTATTTCTGCTTACAATACTGCAACTCCCATCTCAATGTATCTTCCAAAAATGGGGGGTCGAACTGCTGTATATCTCAGTTTAATGTTATATTTGTTTTATTTTTAGTTGCTCCCTAGACCTCTATCAAACGAGATATCGTTCTCCAAGAAATAATCGACAAAAGGTTTAATAGCTAGTGACAAATAAATGGGTGGAAAGGGCTTATATATATATGTGTATATATATATATATATATAAAATATAAGAAACGTATATAATCACACGGCATTAATTCAGGCTATAAAAAATAGTCAATATCAACCTGTAGACATTTATATAATTATAGCATACATAAAAAGTTATAAGTATGTCATACACACTTCAGGACTTCAATACAATTCAACGTAATTTATATACATTATATATATATATATATTTTTTTTATAGCCTGAATTAATGCCGTGTGATTATATACGTTTCTTTTGCTTGGTTTTCGTTTTACTAAAAGCCTTTTCATAAACCTGTTCATTTACTCCTGTTGCTCATTATGTTTGCATAGTCGCCTAGATTTCACCCTTTTATTAGTTGTTTCTTTCCCTCTCCAATCTAGAATTATTGCAATATCGTATATGCATGCCTCTGGAAATAAATTATGTATTTTTACGAATTTCAATCTTGGTTACTATGATTAAACTTATTCTTCAACTTCACATACAATGTTAATACCGGGAGTATAAATGCACTGCACATCATTAGGTTCCATCACTCATACTCTTTACCACAATTCACATATGTTCACCAAGCCATCACACCACTCGTCAATATCACCATCCCACTGTCACCTCCTCTCCTCACCACCCCTTGCACCACCAGGCTATTCAACCACTATCACCACTACCGCCGAATTCATCACTGTTATCAAATACACCATCACCATTTGCCACTCAATACTACTACCACCATCGCTGTGCACCCCATACCATCCTTTCTCAGGGACTCGGGGCTGTTCGGCCAGGCAGCTTAGGGAACAACAACAACAACAACTACCACCATCGCTGACAACCACTTACCACCACTGACACCCACCTACCACTCTTACCACCACCTACCACCATTCCCCACCTACCACCATCCCCCCATCTACCACTATTACTACCACCTATTACTATTACCACCACCTACCACTATTACTCCCACCTACCATCCCAATCATTTCCCACCCACCAACCACCCATACGTACCACCACCCAAATTTCCCTCGCCTTCCTACCAGTCAAACCCTACCCACCCCATCCACCCAGCACCCACCTCACCCACCTACCACTTGGCACCACTTTCCACCCCACCTACCACTCCCACCCACCACCCACTATTACCCCACCTACCACTTCCCCCCACTTTCCCCACCCCACCCACCCACCCACCACTTTCCACCCCACCCACCTACCACTTGGCAGCACTTTTCACCCCACCCACCAACCACCCACCTCACCCACCTACCACTTGGCCCCACTTACAGCCCGCCTCCGGATATTAACTGTCACATTCCCTCCCCCTGAAATTCGATAAAGGCGTTCCCCACACCGCCATTGTAAGCCTGGTCCTGATACCTCCACACCTTTCTCCTCTCTCTCTCTATATATATACCTCGGGTCTAGCCACTTCTATTTTTAGTATTTTATATTTAATCTGAGAGGTATCCAACGTTTTCTGTTTTTATTTAGTTACGGTTATATTCTATACCTCATAGATATATTATGGCGATCCTTGTGTTATCTACTTATTTTGTATAGCTGGTATGATAATCGATAAATCGTTTTCTGTTACTTCCGCACCTTTCGATATACTGTATATATATATATATATATTCTCTTTTAAACAGACGAGGTTAAAGGCAATAGCAGTTTCAGCATTCAGGATTTTATTGTTACAGCTTTCAATAGTTCTAACAATTTTCCTCTGGGGTTCAGAGATTAGAAGATTTAGAGATTAGAAGGGGTTAGAACTATTGAAAGCTGTAACAATAAAATCCTGAATGCTGAAACTGCTATTGCCTTTAACCTCGTCTGTTTAAAAGAGAATCTATTACCTGGCTATACTAACATATATATATATATATATATATATACCTGGTATAGCCTATATATATATATATATATTTTTTTTTTTTTTTTTTTTTTTTTCACTAGTCAATGATCACTATATCGCTTATATATTAAAGGGTGCTCAAGTATTTCTGTCCAAGACTATACTGTACGGACAAGTAAGAGGCGACTACATTATGGATTGGAATACAAGAATCCACAAATAATGCCGTATTATTAACAAGACTTTCCTCGTCCACAATATTAAGGGCAGATGGGTCGTTTCTCTAGTTCCCGTTCTTCCTCATTTTTTAGTCCCATTAGTTTTCAGATTTTATGACGTTCGGCCCATTAGTTTGGAGATTTTAAGACTTTTCGCCCCATTTGTTGTCAATATTAAGACTTCGTGTCATTTAGGTTTCGATTTTTTCCTGGCGAGCTATAGCGAGCCTGTAATTTAAGAGGAACTGGCCTTCGGCCGGAATATTTTTGTAACGAAAAGTGTACAAATTTATCTTGGAGGAGGATCTTGGGCGGTGTTATTTTTAAAGTTTGATGGAGGTCTAAGAAGGAAACTAAAAAATAATAATAATAATAATATATAAGTAAACGGGCCCTAAAAACAGCCACTGTCCCCTTAACTCAGCCGTAGGACACACGGGATTAAGGGGAGATCTCCACTTGAGGGATTTTTTTCTTGACCCCTTTCTCCCTCATGTTTAGCACCGTTGCTTTTGAGATTTTAAGACGTTCGCCCCATTAGTTTGACGATTTTAAGAACCCTCGCCCCATTTAAGTCAATTTTAAGACCATTCGGGCCATTTAGGTGTCGATTTTTTCCTGGCGAGCGATAGCGAGCCTGTAATTTAAGGGTAACCGGCCTACGGCGAAAAATGTACACATTTATCTTGAAAGGGGGTCAAGGGGGAGTAATTTTAAGCTTGATGGAAGTCTAGGGAATCAACTAAAAACCTCCCCTTAAGCAGATTATATCAGAGTCTGGAATCTGTAATAAGGTATTGTATTATTTTCAGGAACTTATGTTACCCGATCTTGTATTGACAACGACTGGTTAACGGGTCAGTGGTTATTTAGTTGTTCCCTAGACCTCCATCAAGCTTAAAATTACACCCCCTTGAGTCCCTTTCAAGATAAATTTGTAAATTTTTCGGTAGAAAAATGTCCCGGCCAAAGGCCGGTTCCTCTTAAATTACAGGCTCGCTATCGCTCGCCAGGATAAAATCTACACCTGAATGGCACGAAAGGTTTTAATATGGGGTGAAAGTTCTTAAAATCGCTAAACTAATGGGGCAAACGTTTTATAATATCAAAAGCAATGGGGGCTAAACATGAGGGAGAAAGGGGTCAAGAAAAAAATCCCTCAAGTGGAGATCTCCCCTTAACGGGTCAGTGGTTACTTTGGGGGTCTATTTATTTATATATTAATTTATTTTATTTAGTTTCCTCCCTATAACGCCATCAAACTTATTAAAAAAAAAAAAAACATCCATTAGTTCCCCCTTCGAGATTAATTTGTATATGTTTCGGTATAACAAATGTCACGGTCTAAGGACGATTCCTCCACAATAACAGGCTGGCGTATTGCTCGCCAGGAACACTATTTGACACCTAAAACGTCGAAAAGGTCTTAATATTGACAACGAAAGGGGGCGAAAGTTCTTAATATCGAAAAACTACTGGGGTAAACGTCTTAAAATATAAAACTAATGGGGATAAGCAATGAGGAAGAAAATGGGGATAAGCATGAGGAAGAAAATGGGGATAAGTATGAGGAAGAAAATGGGGATAAGCATGAGGAGAAATGGGGATAAGTATGAGGAAGAAAATGGGGATAAGCATGAGGAAGAAAATGGGGATAAGCATGAGGAAGAAAATGGGGATAAGTATGAGGAAGAAAATGGGGATAAGTATGAGGAAGAAAATGGGGATAAGCATGAGGAAGAAAATGGGGATAAGCATGAGGAAGAAAATGGGGATAAGTATGAGGAAGAAAATGGGGATAAGAATGAGGAAGAAAATGGGGATAAGTATGAGGAAGAAAATGGGGATAAGCATGAGGAAGAAAATGGGGATAAGTATGAGGAAGAAAATGGGGATAAGTATGAGGAAGAAAATGGGGATAAGCATGAGGAAGAAAATGGGGATAAGCATGAGGAAGAAAATGGGGATAAGTATGAGGAAGAAAATGGGGATAAGAATGAGGAAGAAAATGGGGATAAGTATGAGGAAGAAAATGGGGATAAGCATGAGGAAGAAAATGGGGATAAGTATGAGGAAGAAAATGGGGATAAGTATGAGGAAGAAAATGGGGATAAGCATGAGGAAGAAAATGGGGATAAGCATGAGGAAGAAAATGGGGATAAGTATGAGGAAGAAAATGGGGATAAGAATGAGGAAGAAAATGGGGATAAGTATGAGGAAGAAAATGGGGATAAGTATGAGGAAGAAAATGGGACCAGACAAACGGCCCATCTCCCTTTTAGATTATCAGCAACGAGATTCAGGGGAGATTTCCACTTGAGGGATTTTTTTCTTGACCCCTTTATCTCTCATGTTTAGCCCCATTGCTTTTTATATTTTAAGACGTTCGCCCCATTAGTTTGGCGATTTTAAGAACTTTCGCCCCATTTCTGTCAGTTTAAGACTTTTCGTGCCATTTAGGTGTCGATTTTTTCCTGGCGAGCGATAGCGAGCCTGTAATTTAAAAGGAACCGGCCTTCAGCCGGGACATTTTTCTACCGAAAAATGTACAAATTCATCTTGAAATGGGGTCAAGGGGGTGTAATTTCAAGCTTGATGGAAGTCTAGGAAACACACTAAACACCTCCCCTTAATAGTATCGTTGTAGTCAAGGTGAAATAACAGACTTCCCTTCACTATATAACAGACTTCCCTTCACTATATAACAGACTTCCCTTCACTATATAACAGACTTCCCTTCACTATATAACAGACTTCCCTTCACTATATAACAGACTTCCCTTCACTATATAACAGACTTCCCTTCACTATATAACAGACTTCCCTTCACTATATAACAGACTTCCCTTCACTATATAACAGACTTCCCTTCACTATATAACAGACTTCCCTTCACTATATAACAGAAATTCCTTCACTATATAACAGACTTCCCTTCACTATATAACAGACTTCCCCTTCACTATATAACAGACTTCCCTTCACTATATAACTGACTTCCCTTCACTATATAACAGACTTCCCTTCACTATATAACAGACTTCCCTTCACTATATAACAGACTTCCCTTCACTATATAACTGACTTCCCTTCACTATATAACAGACTTCCCTTCACTATATAACAGACTTCCCTTCACTATATAACAGACTTCCCTTCACTATATAACAGACTTCCCTTCACTATATAACAGACTTCCCTTCACTATATAACAGACTTCCCTTCACTATATAACAGACTTCCCTTCACTATAAACAGACTTCCCTTCACTATATAACAGACTTCCCTTCACTATATAACAGACTTCCCTTCACTATATAACAGACTTCCCTTCACTATATAACAGACTTCCCTTCACTATATAACAGACTTCCCTTCACTATATAACAGACTTCCCTTCACTATATAACAGACTTCCCTTCACTATATAACAGACTTCCCTTCACTATATAACAGACTTCCCTTCACTATATAACAGACTTCCCTTCACTATATAACAGACTTCCCTTCACTATATAACAGACTTCCCTTCACTATATAACAGACTTCCCTTCACTATATAACAGGGGTGCCTTCACTATATAACAGACTTCCCTTCACTATATAACAGACTTCCCTTCACTATATAACAGACTTCCCTTCACTATATAACAGACTTCCCTTCACTATATAACAGACTTCCCTTCACTATATAACAGACTTCCCTTCACTATATAACAGACTTCCCTTCACTATATAACAGACTTCCCTTCACTATATAACTGACTTCCCTTCACTATATAACAGACTTCCCTTCACTATATAACAGACTTCCCTTCACTATATAACAGACTTACCTTCACTATATAACAGACTTCCCTTCACTATATAACAGACTTCCCTTCACTATATAACTGACTTCCCTTCACTATATAACAGACTTCCCTTCACTATATAACAGACTTCCCTTCACTATATAACAGACTTCCCTTCACTATATAACAGTCTTCCCTTCACTATATAACAGACTTCCCTTCACTATATAACAGACTTCCCTTCACTATATAACAGACTTCCCTTCACTATATAACTGACTTCCCTTCACTATATAACAGACTTCCCTTCACTATATAACAGACTTCCCTTCACTATATAACAGACTTACCTTCACTATATAACAGACTTCCCTTCACTATATAACAGACTTCCCTTCACTATATAACTGACTTCCCTTCACTATATAACAGACTTCGATACAGTGATTCCGAAACATTTGCCAAATAAGTACTTGTGTGGGTCTACAGTCAAAAGCCAAAGTGATGTCCCAAATCTGTTTAAGGGGAGGTGTTTAGTTTGTTTCCTACTCCTCCAGCAATCTTAAAATTTCACCCCCTTGACCCCCTTTCAAGATAAATTTGTACATTTTTCGGTAGAAAAATGTCCTGGCTGAAAGCCGGTTCCTCTTAAATTACAGGCTCGCTATCGCTCGCCAGGATAAAATCGACACCTAAATTGCAGAAAAAGTCTTAAAATTGACAGAAATGGGTTGAAAGTGCTTAAAATCATCAACATAATAGGGCGAACATCTTAAAATTAGAAAAGCAATGGGGCTAGACATGAGGGAGAAAGGAGTCAAGAAAAAACTCCCTCAAGTGGATATCTCCCCTTAAGCTTGCTTGAGATCTAGGGAAAAAAAAAAAAAAAAAATCTACTGAAACCTATAAAAATGCATCTCTAAATCGGATCTTGGAGACGTGTTTTTGTTTTAAGCTTGATGGAGGTCTAGGGAGGACACTAGATGTAATATTTAATACATAAATATATAGACCAATACATATAGCCTTGTCCCCTATAGCCCTTTAATATATGCTGTGATCCCTTCTACTTTTTATGCCCCCCCCCCTCACTCTCACTCACTCACTCACTCACTCACTCACTCACTCACTCACTCACTCACTCACTCACTCACTCAATCACTCACTCACTCTCTCTCTCTCTCTCTCTCTCTCTCTCTCTCTCTCTCTCTCTCTCTCCCTCTCTCCCCCCATTATGCCCCCTAACAAATGAGACCCCACCGGGCTTCCATAATCATAATAATAATGTTTCTGATGAAGCTTTCCCTCTCCCTGTTTTCGAGGGCGCTTTATCACTCTAGTCTGGCTAAACGTAAGCGATTTTATCCAGTGTATGAAGCCCCCCTGCGAATCAAAGGGTACATTCTGACTCAAGTAACCCTCAGTATATGTCGCACTTGGAAAACAACAATCTGCTTTCTATAAGTCAACATGGTTTTCGGCCAAATTTATCAACGGAAACAGCCCTCACTTTATTAACTAATAAAATATATACTAATATGGATAACAAAAAAGTGTCTTTACTAACACTGCTTGATTTGTCGAAAGCTTTCGACAGTGTCAGTCATCAAATATTGTTAGAAAATGCAAAAAATTAAATATTGACTCATTCTGGCTTATGAATTACTTGACCGATAGGACACAGGCTGTGCAGTTGGGTGATACAGTCTCATCTACTTTACATGTAACATATGGAGTGCCTCAAGGCTCTATTCTAGGACCCATTCTATTTATTATATTTGTCAATGATTTACTAAACTATGTTAAAGATTGTTTGCTCATTCAGTATGCTGATTATACACAGATACTTCACTCAGGCACTCTGGATGAATTAACTAATGTAATTAGCAAAACAGAAAATACACTCAAAATAGTGAAACAATATTTCCAGAGAAATGGTCTTATGTTGAATGCAAATAAAACTCAATGCATTTTCCTTGGCACTAGACAGCTTTTATCCCAAATACCCTCAAATGTATGTATACAACTCGATGATCATAAAATTATACCTTGTACACACGTAACAAATTTAGGTCTACATATAGATAGTAACATGCTTTTCAACAAACACACAAGTAAACTGAACAAGAAAGTCATGGGAACGTTGATGTATGTGAATCGTATAAAAGGTAATTTTGACAAAGCTACTAGGGTCATTGTGATTCAATCGCTAATTTTTAAGTTTGATAAATTATTGCATAATGATATGGGGTTCAACTAATTGCACTATATTAAATACTGTACAAAAAATGCAGAATTTTGCTGCAAAGGTAGCAGTGGGTGGAGCAAAAAATACGACCATGTAACTCCGATAATAAAGGAATTAGAGTGGCTAAAAATAAAGCAAAAATATATATATGATACAGCTATTGCGGTGTATAAAGAAAGGCATAAGCTAATTCCAAACTGGCTAATACACTTTCCTATTGTTAATGAAATCATAAATAGTAACACAAGACAGCAAAACCATCTATATGTACAGAGAACGAACACCTTTTATGGTGAACGATCGCTTTTGGTAGCAGGTCCTAAAATATGGAATAGGTTGCCGAGATCAGTAAAGGACACAAATAACCTAAACACGTTTAAGCATATATTAAAAGATTATATTCTGAAACATGAAATGGATCTATAAACAAAAAATGTAATAATACTGTAACTGTCATTTTTTTATAGATATTGAAGACTGTCCATAGTAACATACTAGAGATGTTTCTTATTGTAAATATGTATATATATATAATGTATGTATTTTAATATTTTTTTAATGTGTTATGTGAAGAACCATTGTAAAATGGAAAAATAAATATTCTGATTCTGATTCTGATTCAGACTTGCACACTTCCTTCCTAAGCTGAAGACAATGGTTTGGTAATACCTAGACAAAAATGAATGACACTCGTATTTGTATATTGAAAGGATTAGTGATGTTAATTTTATTCTGGCTAACAAGAAACTATTTTATTCATTTTTGGTAGGCCCCCCCCCCCCTGCTAATTTAAGGGGAGATTTCCACTTGAGGGATTTTTTCTTTACCCCTTTCTCCCTCATGTTTAGCCCCGTTGCTTTTGAGATTTTAAGACGTTCGCCCCATTAGTTTGGCGATTTTAAGAACTTTCACCCCATTTATGTCACTTTTAAGACCTTTCGTCCCATTTAGGTGTCGATATTTTCCTGGCGAGCGATAGCGAGCCTTTAATTTAAGAGGAACCGGCCTTCGGCCGGGAAATTTTTCTACCGAAAATTGTAAAAATTTATCTTGAAAGGGGGTCTTGGGGGTGTAATTTCAAGCTTGATGGAAATCTAGGAAACACACTAAAAACCTCCCCTTAAAGGAGTACAGTTTGTCTCAATGATCCCTCTGACTTCCACAATTCCTTCCTAACCGGAGAAAATCGTCTACTATTAGCCAGCCTACAAGGAAGACAGGTGCCCTCGTCTATATTAAAGGGTTAGCTGTGGCCCTCTATAAGACTACTGTACACCAACTCCTTCATATAATGGTCTTCTTGGTAATGTTGGGCCGCCTCATTTAGTCTGTGTACTATATATGGGTCGGTTATGGAACACACACACACACACACACACAAATCATTATTGTATTTATTTATATTGTTTGTAAACTAAGCTTACCATCCTCATATCTGTACATCTCATGTTCATCCACTAAATTGTAAAATGTGTATTTTCAGCTCATGAGGCTGCCATTCTTTAATAAACCGTTTATTATTATTATTATTATTATTATTATTATTATTAAACACACACATACACACACACACACACACACACACACAATCACACACACACACACACACACTCACACAAACTTACTCACTCTCACACACACTCTCTCTCTCTGTATATATATATATATATATATATATATATATATATATATATATATATATAAAAGAGAGAGATAAGTAGCTAGAAAGTCAATATTATATCCCCTTTTGTAGTTTTCTTGGTGTGGTTATTCATATACGTATCTTCATTATTATGTTTAGTTCCTCTCTCGTTGGTCCACTTGATCATTATCGTATTATATTACTACCATGTGTTGTTCTCTTCATGGATTATACACTTATTTATGGATGAATAGCTACTCGATATTTACGATAATGGAGTACAGTCGCGCTAATAAGTCATGTCTCAGCTATCGTGACGTTTGACTCGCTCGGTGCTGGATTAATGTCTGTCACATGTTGAATCGGGTGAGTAAGTGTAGGATTGTGTCTGTATTTCTCACTCAAAGAGTAAAAACCAGGTGTAAATATTGCTGATACGAATTATTGATCAAAACATAATTGGTGCCGAGACATCACTTATTAGCCCGACTGTACTACCTCGTTCAGTCCATTATAATCTGTGTATTTATGTAGCTAAGTAACTCTCTCTCTCTCTCTCTCTCTCTCTCTCTCTCTCTCTCTCTCTCTCTCTCTCTCTCTCTCTCTCTCTCTCTCTGTCTGTCTGTCTGTCTGTCTGTCTGTCTGTCTGTCTGTCTGTCTGTCTGTCTGTCTGTCTGTCTGTCTGTCTGTCTGTCTGTCTGTCTGTCTGTCTGTCTGTCTGTCTCTCTCTCTCTCTCTCTCTCGACTTTCTTATTGATGCTGGAATTAAGTTCTGACCACCTCACTTAGTTCGCATGGGTTGTGAGGTCAGTGTATCTGTAATATAAATATATGCAAATCCATCTAACTGTCATACTCTCCGTTTAAGGGGACAGTGGCCGTTTGTTTGGTCTATTAATTCATTTATTCATATATGTTTTTAGTTTCTTCCCTAGACCTCCATCAAGCTTAGAAAAACATCCCCTAGACCCCCTTCAAGATAGATTTGTACATTTTTCGGTGGAAAAATGTCCCGCCCAAAGGCCGATTCCTTCTAAAATTGCAGGCTCGCTGCCGCTCGCCAGGACAAAATCGACACCTTAATGGCACGAAGGGTCCTAATATTGTCAAAGAAATGGGGTGAAAGGTCATAAAATCCCCAAACTAATGGAACCAACGTCTTACAATCTCAAAAGTAGTGGGGCTAAACATCAGGGAGAAGGGGGTCCCCTTAATATAATCTCCAATAGTTTTCAAAGCCTGATCACCCAGTTGGAACCATGTGATCTGTGCGGTCTGTGTATCTATGTAACTCTATGTAACTCTGTACCGCCGCATCGTTCTTCCAGTTATAATATGTACGTCATATCAATAGCCATAGCCATCAATTGATTGTTGTTCATGGTGGTGGTGGTAGTGGTGGTGGTGGTGTTATATCGGTGTATCGACTGTAACCTTCTCATTCATCTCTCTCTCTCTCTCTCTCTCTCTCTCTCTCTCTCTCTCTCTCTCTCTCCAATAAACATATGGTGTGTATATTGTTACGATATCTTAGTTTGTGACGTCCTCTTTTTTATTGACTATTTCTTCAAATGTCTTGTTATTGTGCGTTAATTCATCTTATCCTTATATATATATATACAGTATATATATATGTATATATATATAATCCCAATAAATCACTCCCACACTCCCACATACTCCCAATAAATCACTCCCACACACTCCCAATAAATCACTCCCACATACTCCCACATACTCCCAATAAATCACTCCCACATACTCCCACCCACACTCCTCCACAGCACTGATACACCTGTGCTATTAATAAACTCGGGAGCAAGGCTATTTTTCTATAGAGGCGACTTCGATAGCGTGAACGAACGGGTGGAGAAGAGAGAGAGAGAGAGAGAGAGAGAGAGAGAGAGAGAGAGAGAGAGAGAGAGAGGAGGAGGAGAGAGAGATAGAGAGAGAGAGAGAGAGAGAGTGAGTGAGTGAGTGAGTGAGTGAGTGTGTGTGTGTGTATGTGTGTCTGCTTGAGTGTGTATGTGCCCTTGTATATGTATGGAAGTCAATACATTAGCCAATATATGAGTATATGGGTTTGTGCGAGCATTTGTGAATTAAAGTATAAGTTTGTGAATAAGTATGTGTATGTGTGTGTGTGTGTGAGAGAGAGACAGACAGAGAGAGAGAGAGAGTGAGAGAGAGAGAGAGGGAGAGAGAGAGGGAGAGGGAGAGCGACTAGACCATTATTGAACCGAGTGTCAACAGTACAGTATATACACTGAGATATGTCCCTGCGTGGGCCACACGTGGGCCACAGTTAATATTACAAATGTGACAAATTGAACGGGAGGGAAACATACTCAAAATATTATTGTAAACATAACAACAACAACAACAACAACAATATTAATGAAAATAATAATTCGAATAAGAAAAAGAAACAAAGGAAGACAGGCATGAACGAGCATAAAATGTAAATATAAAATAGACAACAGAATGACTAATAACTATAACCATCAGAGATAAAGAAAATTAAAGATAAACTATGACAACTGAGGGAAAATAATAACTCTAGAAATGTACACACACACACATATATATATATATATATATATATATATATATATATATATATATATATATATATATATGCTGTATATAATTGGAGCAGATGGCAACAATAAACAATGAAATCTTTCCCTGCGTGGGTTCTGGGTAATGTTACAAATGAGGCAAGTGGAGGTGAGGGAGTGACGTAAAAGATATATCAATAATAAACATATTTAACATAGCTACAGGAAAACTGAAAAGGATAAACATGAGTGAGAGAGCAGTGCAAAACAGAAACAAAAACACATTAGTGAAACATATAAAACATTTACGTAAACTAGAGGAGCACACGGTAGAGCACATATACCTCCACCTACGTTGATGGAGGTATGCGCTCTACCGATCGCCTCCTAAATGGAAGCACTTATTCCTTGGTGCATATCATATCTACTCACCAATGTTCGTGAACAACGGTTTATAACTTTGAGAGCTGCCTACGCTCCACCAATCACCTCCAAAATGGAATCACTTCTTCTTTAGTGCATATACTATCTGCCCACTAAATTTCGTGAACATCGGTTCATAATGTTTTTGAGATATCTCGTTTACAGACAAACAGACATACACACAGGCAAGCGAGGCAAAAACATAACTTACGTCCAACTTCGTTGCCGTAGATAATCTAAATGAAAGGACATGAGCATAACAATGTGAAACACATATGTTAAACAGGAACAATACTCATCGTAAAACATTAAAACACACTTTGTAAAACAACTAAAATACATACCGGTATGTAAAACATTAATTTAACACATGTTAAACGGTAATATCTAAAGCACAATGAAAACAAAGACATAAAACGCATTGTGAAGCAGAAATAATACACATACGTAAAACAGAAATACAAATCACATATGTAAAGCAGAAATATAAACACTATATATGTATTGGAAAATAAATATAAATCAACACAGTAATATTGAACCAGGTGGCAAAATAAACAATGAAAAATGTCTCTGCGTGGGCCCCGGGTAATGTTACAAGTGAGGCGCATGCAAGAGAAGGAGTGGGAAGAACAAAATAATTATAATAAAACATGATAAATGAAGAGAAATTGTGATAAAGAGAATGTACAGAGAAATAGGAAGAAGGAGATGGAAAAAATGAGACTACTCGGAACAGAGTGGAAATAGGAGAAGAACGTATAATAAGAAACACAATAAATAATACAATTGTGAAGGGGAGACTGAAAAGAACAACAGGGAAAAGTCGATAAATAATAAATAATACATTTGTAAATAGAGAAAGAGAAACGAGGACAACAATAATACTGAATAATGGAACTAAGACATAAAAGAATGATCGCTAGAAAAGGAGAATATCACCTAATAAACAAACAGGACAGACAAATAATAGCCAGCCATGGAAATAAATAGTAGATGTAAGAATAGTAGATGTAAATAGTAGATGTAAGAATAGTAGATGTAAATAGTAGATGTAAGAATAGTAGATGTAAGAATAGTAGATGTAAATAGTAGATGTAAGAATAGTAGATGTAAATAGTAGATGTAAGAATAGTAGATGTAAGAATAGTAGATGTAAATAGTAGATGTAAATAGTAGATGTAAGAATAGTAGATGTAAGAATAGTAGATGTAAGAATAGTAGATGTAAGAATAGTAGATGTAAGAATAGTAGATGTAAGAATAGTAGATGTAAGAATAGTAGATGTAAGAATAGTAGATGTAAGAAAGCACTATTGAACCAGTGTGCCCAAAATAAACAATGATATACGTCCATGGCTCCCACGGTTAATTAATATTACAAATGAGACAAATGGAAGGGAGGGAGAGGGGGAGAAGAAGAAGAAATAATAAGCTTATAATATACACTATTAAAACATAAAGAAAATAAATATGATATTACTTTTTGAGTATAATGAATACTATTTCTCAGCGCCTGTGTTGGTTGTCAGTTTAACCTCTTCAGCAAGATGATGCCTTTTTACCTTTGAGTCTGGCTATAATTAGACGATTGTATGCAGTCGAAGAAGCACCTATGTTATTCAGAGGCTTTATTGAGATCGTATTTACCCCTTTGAGTCCTATAGGTAGATTGTAAGCTAAAGAAAATAGTTTAATTGCAACCAGAATATGGTGAAAACAACGTTATCGTGCTGAAGGGGTTATAATACTTGGTAGCCGTTTACAAGCTAAAGCCGGTATCACACGAACGCTTTTTCACTCAACATTTATCCTCAACACTGATCTGGCAGCTTATGTGGTCAACTTATAAATTACTTCGGTTGCCTAAATTAATCTACCATCAGTCTAGTTTCCGAAACCAGTGCAAAATGTTCCAGAAATGTTGTCAGAAAAATGTTGATCATCGAATGTTGACTATAAAAGCTCTCGTGTGATACCAGCTTAACTGGCGGAAAACTTACAAGGTCATAGATACAGGCCCCAAGAAGGGTCATAAGCACCTTATCAAAATAAAACAAAATTCAAAAATAAATACATAAATCCTATTATCTACAGTACGTTCTAGGACATATATCGATGCCTCATGTTTTATCTACAGTACGTTCTAGGACATATATCGATGCCTCATGTTTTATCTACAGTACGTTCTAGGACATATATCGATGCCTCATGTTTTATCTACAGTACGTTCTAGGACATATATCAATGCCTCATGTTTTATCTACAGTACATTCTAGGACATATATCGATGCCTCATGTTTTATCTACAGTACGTTCTAGGACATATATCGATGCCTCATGTTTTATCTACAGTACGTTCTAGGACATATATCGATGCCTCATGTTTTATCTACAGTACGTTCTAGGACATACTATTATATCGATGCCTCATGTTTTATCTACAGTACGTTCTAGGACATATATCGATGCCTCATGTTTTATCTACAGTACGTTCTAGGACATATATCGATGCCTCATGTTTTATCTACAGTACGTTCTAGGACATATATCGATGCCTCATGTTTTTATCTACAGTACGTTCTAGGACATATAACGATGCCTCATGTTTTATCTACAGTACTTACTAGGACATATATCGATGCCTCATGTATTATCTACAGTACGTTCTAGGACATATATCGATGCCTCATGTTTTATCTACAGTACGTTCTAGGACATATATCGATGCCTCATGTTTTATCTACAGTACGTTCTAGGACATATATCGATGCCTCATGTTTTATCTACAGTACGTTCTAGGACATATATCGATGCCTCATGTTTTATCTACAGTACGTTCTAGGACATATATCGATGCCTCATGTTTTATCTACAGTACGTTCTAGGACATATATCGATGCCTCATGTTTTATCTACAGTACGTTCTAGGACATATATCGATGCCTCATGTTTTATCTACAGTACGTTCTAGGACATATATCGATGCCTCATGTTTTATCTACAGTACGTTCTAGGACATATATCGATGCCTCATGTTTTAAGGGAAGGTTTTTAGTTTGTTCCCTACTTTTTCATCAAGCTTAAAATTACACCCCCTAGACCCCCTTTCAAGATAAATTTGTACATTTTTCGGTAGAAAAATGTCCCGGCCGGAGGCCGGTTGCTCTTAAATTACAGGCTCGCTATCGCTCGCCAGGAAAAAATCGACACCTTAATGGCACGAAAGGTCTTAAAACTGACAGAAATGGGGCAAAATGTCTTAAAATATCAAAACTACTAGGGCGAAGGTCTTAAAATCTCAAAAGCAATGGGGCTAAACATGAGGGAGAAAGGGGTCCAGAAAAAAATCCCTCAAGTGGATATCTCCCCTTAAACTCTATCCCGAACATAATCGAATATCCTCATTGATGCTTTACTGGTACATGGGAGCGTGTGGCTATGAATCCTCCTCCCCTTGTAACATTCACCTACTAGACGAGACCGAGAAAGGAATGAGGGAACGCGAAAGTGGTCCTGGACTCTAATAATTGGAACTTTAATGTAATTTATGTTCAGGCTCTGTCTCGGGTCGGCTACCCAGCTATGGTGTATGATCTTTCACCCATTTTTGTTTTCTCTTTTGTCAATATTAAGACTTTTCGTGTCATTTAAGTGTTGATTTCTTCCTGGCGAGCGATAACGAGCCTGTAATATAATATACCTACATAAATACATACATTTTGAAGGTTGGCTTATGTTGTTCGAAGGTTCATACTGGGCCAGGAATTGTGTCTTGGAGTGTATCTACTTTTAAGGGGGGATGGCCGTATTTATTTCCTTATTTACATATCTTTTTATAATTTGTTTAGTTTCCTCCCTAGACCTCCATCAATCTTAAAAAAAAACACGCCCCAAGACCCTCCTTCAAAACATATTTGTACATTTTTCGATAAAAAAAATTGCCGGCCGAAGGCCGGTTCCTATTAAATACAGTCTCGTTATCGCCCGCCAGGAAGAAATCAACACTTAAATGACACGAAAAGTCTTAATATTGAAAAAAAAAAAAAAAAAAAAAAAATGGGGTGAAAGATCTTAAAATCGCCAAACTAATTAGCCAAATATCTTAACATCTGAAAACTAATGGGGCTAAGCATGACGGAAAAACTACCCATCACCCCTTAATTAACAAGGTCGGTTATGGTGGGACAGACCGTAGAATGTCACACACCAATGATTTTATACTCAACATTCGATAATCAAAAACAAAAATCTGGTAATATGTTGCACTAGTATCGGAAACTAAACTGATGGTAGATGAACTTAGGTAACCGAAATATGGTCAATGTTGACCCCTTAAGCTGCCAGACCAGTGTTGAGGATAAATGTTAAGGGAAAAAGGTGCTCGTGTGATACCGGCTTTTAACAGGCAGCCAACTATCTCACTTAAGCATTTGTACTACCACAGATCCTTCTTTAACTGCACAAAAACGTCCAAATTTAGCTAGAACATATTAGCCCTCGAAGACTGAAAGGGTTAAAGCCAAGCACCCTCTATGACGTCACTCGCTTGATTGATGACGACATTGATTTGATTTGTGACGTCATGTACCGTAGCATAATATGAACCACCCTTAAGGGGAGATCTCCACTTGAGGGATTTTTTTCTTGACCCCTTTCTCCCTCATGTTTAGCCCCATTGCTTTTGATATTATAAAACGTTTGACCCATTAGTTTAGCGATTTTAAGAACTTTCACCCCATATTAAGACCTTTCGTGCAATTCAGGTGTCAATTTTATCCTGGCGAGCGATAGCGAGCCTGTAATTTAAGAGGAACCGGCCTTCGGCCGGGACATTTTTCTACCGAAAAATGTACAAATTTATCTTGAAAGGGACTCAAGGGGGTGTAATTTTAAGCTTGATGGAGGTCTAGGGAACAAACTAAATACCTCCCCTTAACCCCTTCCCCCTAATGTACTGTTCATGATTATATAAGTAATTTAGAATACGAGCGTTATAATGTATAATTATGTGATATAATACTCGCAGTAACTGAATACAACGGATACCATTGACGAAGGAAAGGAAACCGAAAGATAGAAAGAGGAGAAATGAAAATGAAAAAATATGATTCGATTAGTCTAACAAATGTGTGGAAGACAGAGAAAATGAGATCAATGTAAGGGAGTGAACGATATTATAGAAGTTATTAATTGAATAAATAAATAAATATATATATATATATATACAGTATACAGGGTGTTCGGAAATTCCACCAACAAAATAAGAGAGTAGATAGATAAAATTATTGTATACAATATTTTCAAATGGAAAAAAAAAAAAAAATGCATTGAAAACAAGGAACAAGACTTGCTAGGTTAGTATTACAGGACTTGCTAGATATAAAGAGACATGGATTTGATATATTAATAACGTTTTATTAACCACCAGTTATTTTTAGTAAGTTAGAAATGATATGGCGAGCATATTTACGCTGGTAAAATAATAAACATTTCCAATTATTGTTAATTAGCGTTTTTGGACTTATGTACACCTCATTTCGCTACTATGAACAGATAGAATACTCAGTTTTTTTAAGTGCTTCATAAATAATTTTCCGAATCAGGTGTTCAGTCCAACCTGAGGAATGGTGAGGAACAGTGTTCGGACGTGTGGACAAGTCTCTGTCCCCGGTCAGGCCTACATTTATTATTATAATTAAATGTTCTCTAACTCATTATTGGTACAAAATATGGACACCATTTATTTAATACAATTTTGTTTTTGTTTTGTTCAGTGATAATGCTGTATTTTTTTGTCGGTGGAATTTCCGAACAGGGTGTATATTATATATATATATATATATATATATATATATATATATATATATATATATATATATATATATATATTTGTTTTTATTCCAACTACTCCCGCTCGTGTATACGCTGAGAGCCTGTACATGCAATCGTACATTGAACGGCGAAGCCTGTAAGGTCTCGTTCCAGTCTAGGGAGTGAGACATGTGAAACACTTTGGGATACAACCAGCCCCCGATATCTTGCCTTCACAATATGCACGGTTGCCCACCCACGGCTCAAAGCAGCCACATCTCTGAAGCTGCTTCGTTCCAGTGCTTGACTGTCTCACCACCTAGACTCGGACCCTCACTCTCAGAACGCCACCTATTGAGCAATGAACTCACTAGGCATTGCCCCCCTGTAACATATTTTGAATATGGGAATATTCATACAATGCTATTTAATCAGGGAACAATGAGGGTATTATTTTAGCGTTTCGGTGGGCTTTGTGTAGGAAAGTATCGAAATATATGCTGTGGGAAAATATGAATTATGTGGGGAGTGGGTAGAGTATGATTTAAATATGAATTATGTGGGGTGTGTGCGAGAGTGGGTAGAGTATGATTTAAATATGAATTATGTGGGGTGTGTGCGAGAGTGGGTAGAGTATGATTTAAATATGAATTATGTGGGGTGTGTGCGAGAGTGGGTAGAGTATGATTTAAATATGAATTATGTGGGGTGTGTGCGAGAGTGGGTAGAGTATGATTTAAACATGAATTATGTGGGATGTGTGCGAGAGTGGGTAGAGTATGATTTAAATATGAATTATGTGGGGTGTGTGCGAGAGTGGGTAGAGTATGATTTAAATATGAATTATGTGGGGTGTGCGAGAGTGGGTAGAGTATGATTTAAATATGAATTATGTGGGGTGTGTGCGAGAGTGGGTAGAGTATGATTTAAATATGAATTATGTGGGGTGTGTGCGAGAGTGGGTAGAGTATGATTTAAATATGAATTATGTGGGTGTGTGCGAGAGTGGGTAGAGTATGATTTAAATATGAATTATGTGGGGTGTGTGCGAGAGTGGGTAGAGTATGATTTAAATATGAATTATGTGGGGTGTGTGCGAGAGTGGGTAGAGTATGATTTAAATATGAATTATGTGGGGTGTGTGCGAGAGTGGGTAGAGTATGATTTAAATATGAATTATGTGGCGAGTGTGCGAGAGTGGGTAGAGTATGATTTAAATATTTGTTGTTCTATTATTATTGTTTCTTTGTAATGTATGAAGGAGACAAATGGCAGAGCTGCCTGTAATATAAATCTCCTCTAAAGGCAAAAGAGTGGCCCAAAAA
The DNA here is from genome assembly GCA_032716605.1 of Paralithodes platypus. Classification (NCBI taxonomy): domain Eukaryota; kingdom Metazoa; phylum Arthropoda; class Malacostraca; order Decapoda; family Lithodidae; genus Paralithodes; species Paralithodes platypus. Next base: position 41,841,057 of record CM064580.1, read on the forward strand.
ACAGAATCGAGGTACGTTGGGGTCACAGTGCCTGGCCACAATATGTATGCAGTTCAAGTTATAAAGCTGCTGTCACACGAGTGCTTTTTCCGTCAATTTTCCATGAGCAACTTTGTTCTCGAATTCTTTCGAGACTTTTTCGCACTGTTATCGGCAACTAAACTGAATGTAAATTATGTTAGACGGCTGAATTCTGATAAAGTGTAAATTTTGAAGCTTCCAGACCATAATTGCCCGTAAAAAATGCTCGAAAAATCGACCGTGTGACACCGGCTTAAGGGGAGGTTTTTAGTTAGTTCGCTAGACTTCCATCAAGCTTAACATTACAGCCCCTAGACCACCTTTCAAGATAAATTTGTACATTTTTCGGTAGAAAAATTTCCCGGTCGAAGGCCGGTTCCTCTTAAATTACAGGCTCGCTATCGCTCGCCAGGAAAAAATCGACACCTAAATGGCACGAAAAGTCTTAAAATTGACAGAAATGAGGCGAAAGTTCTTAAAATCGCCAAACTAATGGGGTGAACGTTTTAAAATATCAAAAGCAATGGGGCTAAACATGAGAGATAGAGGGGTCAAGAAAAAAATCCCTCAAGTGGAAATCTCCGGCTTAACCATAGTCTATGTGGAGTATGTGGTATAATAGTCTATGCGCTGTAAATAGGCGAGAAAACATGACTTCAAACCTCTGTAACTAAACAACAAACAACCAGAGTGATCAAGCTAATATATCTACCATTTGGGAAGAGTCAGTCAAGGAATAGATGTGGAAATTTACAGCCAATTTGCTCCAGCCCTTTTTGAGTTACAGAGGATATAGGTCATGATATCTCGCCTACTTACAGCGAATAGACTATAGTGTAAGGAGTATGTGTATATTTTTTAGTTTCCTCCCTAGACCTCCACCAAGCTTAGAAAACACCCCCTAGACCCACCTTCAAGATAAATGTGTACATTTTTCGGTAGAAAAATTTCCCGGCCCAAGGCCGGTTCCTCTTAAAATTGCAGGCTCGCTATCGCTCGCCAGGAAATAATCGACACCTAAATGGCACGAAAGGTCTTGAAATTGACAAGAAAATGGGGCGAAAGGTGTTAAAATCGCCAAACAAATGGGCCGAACGTCTTATAATCTCAAAACTAGTGGGGCTAAACATTAGGGAGAAGGGGTCCAGAAAAACAGTCTGCCTCCCCTTAACCCCTTCAGTACTGTCGACATCCTTCTTAGTATATTATGGCTACTACTACTACTACTCGATGGTATTCAATGTAGGAAGGATCTCTAGCAATGATCAGGCTTCGAAGTATCTCATTCAACTACCGCAGATCCTTCCTAAGCTGCATACAATCGTGTTAATGTAGTTATAATGAAATATAATATACGTCGCTGGTACAGTCGCGCTAATAAGTGATGTCTCGGCGCCAAGTATGTTTTGATCAATAATTGGTATCAGCAATATCTAAGCTTCATTTCTTCGTATCGAGTGAATTATACAAACATGTTCCTACACTTACCCACCCTATTCAACATCTGACAGACATTAATACAGCACAGAGCGAGTCAAACGTAATGCCAGCCGAGATATGACTTATTAGCGCGACTGTACATCGTGTAAATGTAGTTAGAATATAATTATAGAGACGTCGCCGGTACAGATGGGGTTAAAAAAAAATAAAAATAAATAAGAATTGATCCACCGTCGGAATTCGTGGGTTAAAATTTATTCCCTAATTTAGCGGGCCCGGGGCTGCATGATTTACCAGGACGTAAATTTCTTTAGGTCACGATGGGGGAGGGGGGGCAGGGGGGGGGGGGAAGAGGGAGAGGAGGGGGAAGGCTGTAGTAAGGGGTGGGGGGTGGGGGAATCGTGAGGGAGAGGGTGGAGGAATGGGAAGGGATCTAGGGAGAGAGGAATTGATGGAGGGGGAGAGAGAGAAAGGGGAAGTTGGGGTAGGGCGGGATGAAGGAAGGGGAGTGGTTAATGGGGAAAAGTAGGGGAAGGGAGGCAGGGGTAGTTGGAGAGAGAGAGAGAGAGGATACACTGGTAGGTTTCTATAGAAACAGAAGCCGCAGAAGCCTTGCGATGCCAAAAGGAACTCAAAGGTTAGTATAACAGGGAGGGGAGGAGAGGGGGAGGGGGAGGTGGAGGGGGAGCTTAGTAACGGTGAGAGGAGGGGGGTATGCTCAGTAGGTCAAGAGAGAGAGAGAGAGAGATATATATTTACATAGATTTACATAGATACACTGACCACACAGACCTTACGATCTCAGCGAGGTGGTTAGGACTTAATTCTATAGTAGAGATAGCTGACCCGAGAGTAAGGGACAATGGAAGGAAAGGATAGCAAAGAAGAGAGAGAGAGAGAGAGAGAGAGAGAGAGAGAGAGAGAGATGCAGATGCACAAACCACCCATTATAAACTCTTATTTATAATAATTAATTAACAAGCCATATTACATAACAAAGAGTTCCGCATTCATAGAAGCTGAAGAATAATTGATGAGACAATCGATCTACATTTATGTAAGCATCTTGGGAACTCTAGACGCTTACTTATCTCCTTGAAGACAATCGTTGTGACACCTTACACCAAATTGTTCAAGAAGATAATACAAAAAGCTTGATAAGAATGACATTATTTCTTGCATCTATACAAGCAAAAATACTTTATTGTTAAGGGGACAGTGGCTGTTTGTTTGGTCTATTAATTTATTTATTCATATATTTTTTTAGTTTCCTCCCTAGACCTCCATCAAGCTTAGAAAAACACCCCCTAGACCCCCCTTCAAGATAAATTTGTACATTTTTCGGTAGAAAAAATTCCCGGCCGAAGGCCGGTTCCTGGGGCGAAAGGTGTTAGAATCGCCAAACTAATGGGCCGAATGTCTTATAATCTCAAAACTAGTGGGGCTTAACATTAGGGAGAAGGGGGTCCAGAAAAACGGTCTGCCTCCCCTTAAGTACATACTCCATATACCACAATGACGGAGGTAATTTGTACAGCTGCAACTACTGTATATTGTAAATGTTGTTTCCATGTTATTGTACAGCTGCAACTACTGTATATTGTAAATGTTGTTTCCATGTTATTGTACAGCTGCAACTACTGTATATTGTAAATGTTGTTTCCATGTTATTGTACAGCTGCATCTACTGTATATTGTAAATGTTGTTTCCATGTTATTGTACAGCTGCAACTACTGTATATTGTACAGTTCATTCCATGTTATTGTACAGCTGCAACTACTGTATATTGTAAATGTTGTTTCCATGTTATTGTACAGCTGCAACTACTGTATATTGTAAATGTTGTTTCCATGTTATTGTACAGCTGCAACTACTGTATATTGTAAGTTGTTTCCATGTTATTGTACAGCTGCATCTACTGTACTATTGTACCCACATAATGTTGTTTCCATGTTATTGTACAGCTGCAACTACTGTATAATTGTAAATGTTGTTTCCACTAATATTGTACAGCTGCACTACTGATATTGTAAATGTGTGTACTCCATGTTATTGTACTGCTGCAACTAATATTGTAAAATGTTGTTTCCATGTTATTGTACTCCAACTACTGTATATTGTAAATGTTGTTTCCATGTTATTGTACAGCTGCAACTACTGTATATTGTAAATGTTGTTTCCATGTTATTGTACACATGAAAATGCCAACGAAACTGGTACACATTATAAGTACATTAATAGGAACATCTTTTAATAACATTCAATAATTTGTTATGCAATACAGAACACATTCATTATTATTATATATCACACATGTGTTCATAGACCTTTTATACATTCTGTTTTACAAAAAAAAACTTCCAGCGATATATTGGTACTGTTTTATATTTTACACCTATAATTAAATACTGTACTCCACATAATATTGTACTCCACATAATATTGTACTCCACATAATATTGTACTCCACATAATATTGTACTCCACATAATATTGTACTCCACATAATACTGTACTCCACATAATACTGTACTCCACATAATATTCAATACTGTACTCCACATAATATTCAATACTGTACTCCACATAATACTGTACTCCACATAATATTGTACTCCACATAATATTGTACTCCACATAATACTGTACTCCACATAATATTGTACTCCACATAATACTGTACTCCACATAATACTGTACTCCACATAATACTGTACTCCACATAATACTGTACTCCACATAATATTGAATACTTCAGTTATATGCTTTTAGTTCTACTGGCTCGCTATCGGAGTCGGGCGATAATTATGTTCCTATTATAGTAATGTCATTATTTATGGGGCTGTAACCTTTAAGTTTCAATAATTGAATAGTCTGTGTTCAATAAAGGGGGTAACCAAAAAGTATATATATATAAATACCTTTTTAAGCCGGCGAAAATTAGTCTATTATTGGTAATTAAAGATCATTTTAGTTCGTTTATTCAAAGCTCTACAGGTAATCTAAAAATAGTTGTAAATTTGTTTGAACTGTAAACACTGTGCGTGCTTACAGTGTGTGCGTGTGTCTGAGTATGTGTATGTGTATGTGTGTGTGTGTGTGTGTTTGTGTGTTTGTGTGTGTTTGTTTGCGTGTATGTCTGATTATATGTATGTGTGTGTGTGTGTGTATGTCTGATTATTTGTATGTGTGTGTGTGTCTGTATGTCTGTTTGAGTGTGTGTATGTGTGTGTGTCTGTATGTGTGAGTGTGTGTGTGTGCGTTGTTTACCCTTCCATTACTTACAGTACGCTGATTGTTATTTTGGGAAAGTCAATTTATAGGTCTTGACACTTATAAATGGTGGGTGAGAGAGCGAGTGAGAGAGAGTGTGAGTGAGTGTGTGTGTGTGTGTGTGTGAGAGAGAGCGTGCGTGTGCGTGTGCGTGTGTGAGAGACAGAAATAAAATGAACAGATAATAATAACTGTAATAAAGCTAGGAGTCAGGGGGGCACACAACGATAATTAGACCTATATGAATCCAGGCATATCGAACGAGAGAGAGAGAGAGAGAGAGAGAGAGAGAGAGAGAGAGAGAGAGAGAGACAGAGAGAGAGAGAGACAGAGAGCGAGAGAGAGAGAGAGAGAGAGAGAGAGAGAGAGGCTGGTAACGGAGGATAATAAGGATATACAACTAGACTCAGACCATGCAGACACTGATGCATGCTTCCTCTCCATACTTCTCCACAAACAACGCATCAATATCCCTCCCTCCTTCCCTCATTTAGGATATTGGGTCAGTATTTTAGTGGGATTATCAAACGTTTGGGGGGTAAACGTCTTAAAACAGTAGGCTGAATGGGGCCGAATGAATACAAGCCAAAGAGGGAGGGAGAGAAAGAGAAAACAAATCGAGGGGGGGGGGGGCCCGCTTAAACAGTCAGCTTAGTCTACTTTTACACATAAACCAACATATGTACCCATAAACCCACTAATACACACACACACACACACACACACACACACACACACACACACACACACACACACACACACACACACTCTCCCTCTCTCTCTCTCTCTCTCTCTCTCTCTCTCTCTCACACACACACACACATTTTAATATGACGTCAACAGATCTACTCACGCGTCGATTTTCATTGGAGTGGGTAATAAACGGATATAAATATACCACAATGCAGAGAGAGAGAGAGAGAGAGAGTGTGTGTGAGAGAGAGATTTACATAGATATACTGGCCGCACAACCCTTACGATCCCAGCGAAATGGTCAAGAAATAATTCTAGTAGAATTATCAAACCCGAATATAAGGGAAAGGGGAAGGGAAATATAGCAATGAGTAAGAGAAAACAAGAGAGAGAGAGAGAGAGAGAGAGAGAGAGAGAGAGAGAGAGAGAGAGTTTCACAGTTTCACAGAGTTTCACAGAGTTTCACAGATGCTCAGGCCACACAAACTAGGTGATCTAGCCTTAATACTACTAAACAGGGACAGTTTATAGTGGAAGAATAGGACAGTAAAGTAGAACGTTCTCTCCCCACCCTCCGGATCCTCCGGCTAAAAAGGCGTACCGGAAAATAGGATGAAATTTAACCTTATGGGTCAGGAAATGCCCACAAGGAAAGTTTTATAGAGTATAGAAATAAATTAGTTTGAAAAGGAAATTTTACATGCCTACTGATTAATCCAGAGAGAGAGAGAGAGAGAGAGAGAGAGAGAGAGAGAGAGAGAGAGAGAGAGAGAACAACAACAACAACACGTCCACGGGCCATAACACAATAGGAGAAAGAGAACAGTAGATACAAATATACATTACAGAGAAAAGATGCAGACTGATAGGAGAGGAAGAGGGAAGGAGAGAAGGAAAGGAAGAAAGAACAAAGGAAGGAGAGGACAAAATATAAGAAACATGAGAAAAGTTTAACATAAATATTTTAAGGTATTTAATCTGTTAATCCCGATCACACTTGGTTACTATTAAGGAACAACCCGTTTGACAGTTTATTGTGGCTATCATTAGACGATATAATACAGCTTAGGAAGGATCTGTGGTAATGAAAAGGGTAAAGACTATCTCAATTAACCCTCTGAACTTCCATATACTATTCCTAATCTGAATAAAATCACCTAATTATTTAGGGGACATGGGCCGGTTTTCTGGTCCCTCTTCTTCCTCACGTTTAGCCCCATTAGTTTTCAGATTTTGAGATGTTTGTCCCATTAGTTTGTCGATTTTAAGACCTTTCGTCCCATTTCTTTGTCAATATTAACACCCTTCGTGCTATTTAGGTTTCAATTTTGTTCTTGACGAACGATAGTGAGCCTGTAATTTTGGAAGAACCGACCTTTGGTCGGTATGTACAAATTCATCTAGAAGGGGGATCTAATGGATTTGTTGTTTACGTTTGATGGAGGTCTAGGGAGGAAACTAACAAAATATTAAATATATGAAACAATCGACGAAAACATAAAACCTTCCCCCTTAACCATAATAAACGCGTCATAATCCTCAGAGGGTTAATGGTAGCCCCAAACTTGGACATATGATACTCGACCGATCCGTATCGATGCCGTAGGTGTGCATGTGTCTGTTCATGATGTATCGCTGTGAATCTCCAGAAGTGACAGCAATCTATTCAAAAGAAACGCCTTGGTGAGCACAATGGACAGAGAGAGAGAGAGAGAGAGAGAGAGATGCTTGGTGGATCACACATATGCTTTCATTAATTTCATTGGAGGTGTTTGGTGTTGTGGTGAAATTAATACAAACTAGATTATCAGTAGGTTCAGGGATATTTGGTAGCGAGGCCGTTCTATATGATCTGTGCCCCATGAATATGCTTTCCCCTCACTTGAACAGTAGGCTACCATAGTGCGGTGGGAATATGAACATGATTACATTATTATCCAGTATTCGAGAATGGATAATAAGTCGTAGGCGTGTGCATAAACCTTTAACCGTCTTGGTGGTGTAATGGTTAAGGTGTCTAACAATTTGTGTGATAAACCGGGTTCGGATCCTGGTGGATCACATATATGCTTTCTTAAATTTCATTGGAGGTGTTTGGTGTTGTGGTGAAATTAATAAAAATTAGATTCGTATATACAGTAAGTGATACAATGTAGATGTATTACAGAGCTACACTGAAAATGAGGCGATAGATCACTTACAGAGAGAGAGAGAGAGGGAGGGGGAGAGGTGTTCTTCTTATTATAGATCTAAACCCCTCCCCCCCCTCCCTCCCTCCCTCCCTCCCCTTCTCTTAGTTCCATACACCCTCACCTTTATTCCTATCACCTCCCCCCCTCTCTCTCTCTCTCTCTCTCTCTCTCTCTCAATCTCAATCTCTCTCTCTCTCTCTCTCTCTCTCTCACATATACACACACACACACTTATTGGTTTGTACGACCATTCATACACTTACATGCAATCCACACACACACATATACACACACGCACACACATATTTTCTAAATATTTGCCCATCAATCACACACAACGTACTATCATGCTAAATTTAACTCACTTTCACTCTCCCACTCTCACTCTCTCTGTCTCTCAATATTTGTCGCTCTAAATATAACAAAAACATCACACCGGCATCGTAATCTGAATATTGAAGCATTAATTAGATAGATAGGTAAAAGAGAGAGAGAGAGAGAGAGAGAGAGAGAGAGAGGTGTGTGAAGTGAGCATTCAAAGTTACCTCCATCCCTATTAGTCCTCTACACGCTCAACACACACACACACACACTCTCTCTCTCTCTCTCTCTCTCTCTCTCTCTCTCTCTCTCTCTCTCTCTCTCTCTCTCTCTCTCTCTCTCTCTCACACAGACGCACTACTTAAGGGGGCCCACCTCGCTTTTTTTCTCTTTCGCTCCCTCTCTCTTTGGCTTGTATCCAATCGGCCCCATTCAGCCTACTGTTTTAAGACGTATACCCCCATCCAGGTGTCAATATTTTCCTGGTGAGCGGTAGCGAGCCAACATATATATATTTTTGTTTTGACAGCAAGCTTAATTTGTCAATTTTTCGATAGAAAAATTTCTCCGAAGCCGGATTTCTCCATACAAAGCTGTCTCGCTATCGCTTGCCAGGAAGAAATTGACACATGGATGGGGATAAACGTCTTGAAACAGTTGGCTGAATGGGGCCGAATGGATACAAGCCAGAGAAAGAGACAAAAGGAGAGAAAGATAAAAACAAAAAAACGGTGACCCCCTTAACTCAAAAACAAACATACACACAACCTATCTCTCTATATACTGTATATTGTTCAAACACACACACACACATATACACACAACCTATCTCTCTATATACTGTATATTGTTCATACACACACACACACACATATACACACAACCTATCTCTCTATATACTGTATATTGTTCATACACACACACACACACATATACACACAACCTATCTCTATATACTGTATATTGTTCATACACACACACACATATACACACAACCTATCTCTCTATATACTGTATATTGTTCATACACACACACACACACATATACACACAACCTATCTCTCTATATACTGTATATTGTTCAAACACACACACACACACACACACACAACCTATCTCTCTATATACTGTATATTGTTCAAACACACACACACACATATACACACAACCTATCTCTCTACATACTGTATATTGTTCAAACACACACACACATATACACACAACCTATCTCTCTATATACTGTATATTGTTCAAACACACACACACACACATATACACGCAACCTATCTCTCTATATACTGTATATTGTTCAAACACACACACACACACACACACACATACACACAACCTATCTCTCTACATACTGTATATTGTTCAAACACACACACACATATACACACAACCTATCTCTCTATATACTGTATATTGTTCAAACACACACACACATTCAACGGCACAAGCAACGGAAACATGCACATCACCTCTTTCTTTCACACACACTCTATCTCTATCTCTCTGTCTATCTATCTATCTATCACACATTCACACACACACTCTATCTATAAATCACACATTCACACACACACACACAATTACAACCCCACAAATACCAAGATTCCTACAAACTCTCTCTCTTTGTCTCTCTCATCAAGGATTATTGCGTATAAATATTACTAAGATGTTACTCTCTTTTTCCCAGATATACGAAAGATTACTTATAACTGTGTTATGTTACTAACCGATCTGTTCCCTACTAACTTCGTAATCCTGCCACGGACATTAGTTCCAGGGCAGTAGTTCCTTTTCCAATTTTTCCTTACCCACTTTAAACCACTGTTTGGACACTTGATCCTCAGTGTTTTGGAGGACAAGCAGCCTAGAGGGGTCACTAGACCTGTTGTTGCTTGATTTTCTTTGTACTTCTTTGTACCCCATTAACACATCGTAATCTCGTTAAGTTAAGCACCAATGTAATACCAGTAGTTATCCCACAATCACACGCACACAACACCACACGCACACAACACGATCATGTGCTCCTTTAACTCCCTGTGCACCTTTAATTCCCTGTGCATCTCCCCTCTACACGTACACAAAGGCATTCCTCGGTGTAGTCGGGCTGGAAGAATCAATTTTGCCCCGGGAACGCCTATTTTTTTGTTGAAACTAAAGGATTTTTTCGGGTTTTATCGTATATGACGTGAGAAGAGGGAGGAGGGCTGTGATTGGCTGTTGAGGGGCTGTTGTGAGACGCTGATTGGCCGTTGTGAGGTGTGACGTCACTGTTTGCTGGCTGCTCTGTGTTACCTGATTGGTCATGACGTCACGGGTGGAAATAGAAAGCTTGTGATTGGCTGAGAGAGGTGCTTGTAAGGCGCTGATTGACTGTCGTAAGGTGTGACGTCACGGCTTGCGGGCTGCTCTATGTTATCTGATTGGTCATGACGTCAGAGCTCCCGGTTATCTGATTGGTCCACGTGCTCATGACGACAAGGGTTCGATTATCTAACCGCCAAAGTTTTGCTTACATCAGAGAAAGGTGTAACTTAAAGCTGCTGGATACACACGAGACCTCTTAACCTCCGTCGGGAACCAAGGAGTGGCATATTACCTCTTGTTTATCACCTCTTGTTGTTGTAATTCTTCTTCTATTTGTCTTCTTCTTCTTCTTCTTCTTCTTCGTCTTAATATTCTTCTTCTGCTTCTTCTTCTTTTTATTCTTCTCTTCTTCTTCCTCCTCCTCCTCCTCCTCCTCCTCCTCCTTGGTCTGTATCAGCTATCTGCCGGGCTGTGGAGGTTAGGTGTGGATGCGCCCCCTCTGGGTTCCACCTGGTTCCTTGTCCACATCCTACCCCTTCTCAGAGCATGTAGGCTACCTTGTGGTAGCCACACTCAATCTGTTGACCACTTAGAATAAGTTAGGTAATGAATTGTGTATATTCAGCCTCATTGTCTGCCGGCTCGGAATAAACCTATTACTGTTATTATTACGATTATTATTATTATTATTAACACCTAATACACACACACACACACAGGGGAGGTGTGGTGGAGTGGTCTTGCCACTGGCCTGGTAATCCAAAGGTCCCGGGTTCAATTCCCGATGTATCAATGGGAAGATATTATTGGGATGGAATTTGTGCTGTACCTAGTATCAGTGCATTACCACAAGCCCACCGAAACGTCAATAAAATACCCTCATTGTTCCCTGATTAAATAGCACTGTATGAATATTCCCATATTCAAAATATGCTATAGGGGTGCAATGCCTGGTGAGTTATCTGCTCAACAGGTGGCGTTGTGTGTGTGTAAGTGTGAGAGTCCGAGTGTAGGGGGTGAGACAGTGAAGCACCGGAACGAGGTGGCTTCAGAGATGGGGTCGTTTCGGGCCATGAGTGAGCACCATGCCTCATGTGAAGGCAAGATGGCAGGTGCTCGTTGTACTCTACGTGCTTCACATGTCTCACTCCCTAGACTGGAACAAGACCTCACGGGCTTCACTGTTCATTGTAAAGCGGTGAATGTTAAGGCTCTCAGCCTATGCCCGAGAGGAAGTAAGCTGGAATATAGAAAAAAAAAAAAAAAAAAAAAAAAAAAAAAAACACACACACACACACATATATATATATATATATATATATATATATATATATATATTGTACCATTGCCTCGTGTTTTCTTACCAGCTTTGATTAATAGAAAGCCAATCCCTAGCAACACAAACAGAAGCTCTGTGATTGGTTATTCTATGTATGACGTCACCGTTGTGCAGCCAACTAATTGGTTACTGCTCCCGTGACGTCATATTTTACGCTGAACTACTTCGGTGATTGGCTAGATTTGGGGTCGTTTATTTAGTTATTATTCAGTTACATTTCTCAGCTCTTCAGTTATACCTATCAAAACCTAGCCTAAGCTAATCCCATATAACCCTAACCATTGCCAATATGTATTTCATGTTATGGAATTAAACATTACTTCAGTGGTCTGAAATATAATATATCGTCCGAATAGTAGAACATGACACAAACCAAGTACGTCTAGTTTCACAGGATTCAATTAATATAGTAGGCCTACTGTTCTTGTCTTCCTTGATTGGATCCGTGGTTGTCAAGATTTAATTATCATATGTGTGTGTGTGTGTTTTTTTTTATTTATTTATTTATTTTTCCTATTGCCAGACGCCGTAATTCCCGAGAAGGGGTGGCCATGAAGATTAGGCGTTTGTCACTAATTTCTAGGTCAAGTTGCCTGGGCTTGACATCTATCAATATCATTTTGACAGAGAGGATTCCATCCGCCGACCCTTTGATCAGCAGCCGAAGCTCTACTGACTATGCCACGGCTCGCGACAATATGTGTGTGGGTGTTAATTATGACTATTGTGTGTACTTACTCTAGTTGTATTGCGGGAGTGAGCATGCTCGTTATTTCCCGCCTCCTATATGTGTAGGTGTTATATGTATCGTTGGAATGGCTGTGGATGTGTGTGTAGTCTGTATTTTAGCCAATTGGCGACATCGGAAACGAAGGCTTAGGGTGGATCTGTATGGTACCATTCTTACTATAGACGGTACCGTCTCGCCCGAAGGCTTAGGTAGCCATCAGCTTAGGTGAACCATATGATACCCATCTCGCCTTGTACCATTTTTGCCAACCCCAGATGGGACGTCACAACGTCGTCCACTTATTCCAGGTACCTATTTACAGCTAGGTGAACTGAGGCTAACACATGAAAGGAGACAAGCCCAATTTGTCTCCGCCCGGCCGGGAATTGAACCCCCCGACCCCTCGTGTGTGAGACGAGAGCTCTACCTACTAGGCTACGGGCTACGGGCTGTGTATGTGTGTGTGTGTGAGAGAGAGAGAGAGTGAGTGTGTGAGTGTGAGTGTGAGAGAGAGTTACACAGAGTTACACAGATAGTCAGACCATACAGACCTTGCGGTCCCTACTAGAAGGTCCGGCCATATTACTACTAGACAGGGACAGTTTATAGTAGAAGAATAGGGCAGCAAAGTAGAAGGCTCTCTCCCCACCCCCAGAAAAACCTTATGGGCCAGGAAATGCCCACAAGGAAAGTTTTATAGAGGATACAAATATATTAATTTGAAAGGGAATTTACACTTACTGGTTCATTCATATTAATCCAATCTCCGTCAGATGATCGTCCAATCTCTTCTTAAACGTATCATTAATTTACTATCAAGAGAGAGAGAGAGAGAGAGAGATGGAAGGGAGAGACGGAATGGAGGGAGAGAAGGAAGGAAGGAAGGAAGGAAGGAAGGAAGGAAGAGAGAGAGAGAGAGTCACTTGAAAGTTTAATCTATTCTAACAGACTTCAAAGTTTAGGTGAAACCGTTCCAGTATGAGTGAACTGACCTGGACTGAATCTACTTGAGCGAATCGAATTGCGAGTAAAATAACTTGTGAATGAAACGAGTTATGTAGTTTACTGAAAGCCACTGATATCGACACATTTTGACTCGTGTATATCTCCCTAGTACACACACACACACACAGACACACACACATTATCACACTCACACAACACACACACACTACACTATCACACACACACAAACACAAACACAAACACTCACAAACACTATCACACACACACTACACTATCACAACACACACACACTACACTATCACAACACACACACTACACTATCACAACACACACTACACTATCACAACACACACTACACTATCACACACACACTACACTATCACACCACACTATCACAACAAAGAAACACACACACACACACATGCACACATTGACTGGTGACGTCACAATGACTTAACTGATGTATCGATTGTACAAACTCTAACTCCTCGACCTTTCTTTATGATACATTTCTTCACTACAGTCTCTCTCTCTCTCTCTCTCTCTCTCTCTCTCTCTCTCTCTCTCTCTCTCTCTCTCTCTTGTTTTGTAGGAGCTAATAAAAAAAACTCAATGCAATGTTTAATTATTTTCTGTATTGTCCTTAGTTAATATGAAACAATGGTGTGTAGCCTTAGCATCATCATTATCATTAGCACCACTATATTTTAGTCCCTTGCATTAATTATAGATCAGTATCATTATCAACATCATTATCACAATGGTCAACTATATACAGGTATATATATATATATATATATATATATATATATATATATATATATATATATATATATATATATATATATAGTTGATTATTGTGATACTGATATTAATGATGTTACTCCTCCCCTCTCCTTTCATCCCCTCTCCTCTCTTCTCCTCCCCTTCTCTCCGCTTCCCTCCCCTTCCCTTCTCTCCTCTTCCCTCTCCTTCCCTTCTCTCCTCTTCCCTCTCCTACCCTCCCCTCCCCTTCCCTCTCTTCCCCTCTCTTCTCCTTCCCTCTCCTACTCTCCCCTCCCCTTCCCTCTCCTCTTCCCTTTCCTATTCTCCCCTTCCCTCTCCTACCCTCTCCTCCCCTCCCCTCTCCTCTATTCCCCTCCTCTCCTCTCCTCTATTCCCCTCCCCTCCCCTCCCCTCCTCTCCGCTCCGCTCCTCTCCTCTCCTCTCCTCTCCTCTCCTCTCCTCTCCTCTCCTTCCCTCTCCTCCCCTCTCCTCTCCTTGTTCCCATAAGTGGATATCCATTGACGTGAAAATCTTTAAATGACGATATTCTGGTCCTGAATAGGCTTTGTGTACGTAGTGCTCGTGTGTGTGTGTGATTCTCCATGATTATATATATGTATGTATGTATGTGTGCGTGTATAAAAGTTGACATGAAATCACTGCACACCAATCGGTTTAAAAAGAGAGAAAAATCCTCAACAATCCTTTTCAGGCTGTCATACCTGTCTGTCCCGGACTTTGAAGTAACACATCATAAAACTACAATGCATAAAAGAAATATCTCAAAAGCGTATTGGTAAAAGTCGCATTCCACCGAGATTTGACTACCGATATTGTCTAGCGAGATTTGTATGATTATTGTTTTCTTTTTAAGGGAGCCCACCTCGCTCTTTTTCTCTTTCTCTCCCTCTCTCTTATGCTTGTATCCATTCGGCCCCATTCAGCCTACTGTTTAAGACGTTTACCCCCATCCAGGTGTCAATATTTTCCTGGCGAGCGGTAGCGAGCCAGCATATATATTTTTCTGTTTTGGCAGTAAGCTAAATTTGTACATTTTTCGATAGAAAAATGTCTCCGGCGAAGCCGGGTTTCTCCATACAATGCTGGCTCGCTATCGCTCGCCAGGAAGAATCGATACTGGATGGGGATAAACGTCTTTAAACAGTAGGCTGAATGGGGCCGAATGGATACAAGCCAGGGAAAGAGAGAAAAGGAGAGAAAGATAAATAAAGCCGGTGACCCCCCCCTTAATGGTTGTACTTTGTGTTTATTATATTCTTTAGGGCGGGTTTATGGCTATGGGTTCACAATGACTCGGTTATCAATTTATATATCGCTCCTCAATGCCGGCACTTTTTATGTGA
>CM064580.1:41861480-41873980 GCA_032716605.1 Paralithodes platypus
GATATATATATATATATATATATATATATATATATATAT
This sequence comes from Paralithodes platypus, assembly GCA_032716605.1. Lineage (NCBI taxonomy): Eukaryota > Metazoa > Arthropoda > Malacostraca > Decapoda > Lithodidae > Paralithodes > Paralithodes platypus. The sequence continues at coordinate 41,861,520 of CM064580.1, forward strand.
ATATATATATATACAAAGGAGTACAAAGGAAATCAAGCAACAACAGATGTAGTGACCCTTCTAGGCTGCTTGTCCTCCAAAACACTGAGGATCAAGTGTCCAAACAGTGGTTTAGAGTGGGTAAGGGAACATTGGAAAGGGAACTACTGCCCTGGAACTAATGTCCGTGGCAGGACTAGGAAGTTAGTAGGGGACATGGGTTAGTAACTGAGGGGAGGATAAAATAAAGTTATTCATTTACAAACGCAGTCAGTCGCGGGTTTGATGCGAGATATTTGTTAGGCGGAGTTTAAATGAATCAACTGTGCTGCAGTCTATAACGTCTCGGGGAAGCCCATTCCACAAGTTGACAACTCGATTGAAGAAGAAATTATTAGATTCGTGTGAGTTAAAAGATTTACCAATAATTTTGCAACCGTTTCCCCGCGTGTAATTAGATTGGTCGATAGTGAAGTACTTACTACAGTTCATATTGTCGATGCCTTTGATGATTTTGAACACTTGAATTAAGTCACCTCTTAATCTGCGCTGGGTTAAAGGAACTAGATTTAATTCTTTAAGACGCTATTCGTATGGTTTGTTCTTTAGGCTAGGTATCATTTTGGTAACTCTACGTTGAACTCGTTCTAGCTTGTTTATGTCTTTTTGGTAATAAGGGCACCAGCATTGAACGCAGTATTCCAGAAGAGGGCGGACTAAGGAATTGTAAAGGGTTAGGATAACGTCTTTGGATTTATGCTGAAATGACCTGCCTATAAAGCCAATTATTTTGTTTGCCTTCTTAACAACTTCTGAACATTGTTGACTCGGTTTTAGGTTACTCGATATTGTTACTCCCAGATCGGTTTCTCTGTTTACATTCTTAAGCTGAGTGCCATTCATCGAATAGTTTGCTTTCTCATTTAGGTATCCGATATGTAGTACTTTTCATTTATCTCTCTCTCTATATATATAGGGGAGGTGTGGCAGAGTGGTCTTGCCACTGGACTGGTAATCCAATGGACCCGGGTTCGAATCCCAATATGTCAATGGGAAGATATTATTGGGATGGAATTTGTGCTGTTCCTAGTTTCAGTGCATTACCACAGCACACCGAAATGCCAAAACAAAATACCCTTATTGTTCCCTGATTAAATAGCACTGTATGAATATTCCCATATTCAAAATATGCCACAGGGGGGCAATGCCTGTTGAGTTAATTGGTCAATAGGTGGCGTTCTGAGAGTGAGGGTCCGAGCCTGGGGGGTGAGACTGTGAAGCGCAAAGGCGAAGCAGCTTCAGAGATGGAGTTGGGTTCGAGCCGTGAATAGGTGCTTCGCATGTCTCACTCCCTAGACTGGAACAAGACCTCACGGGCCTCACCGTGTTCAGCGGTAGAGTGTAAAGACTATCAGCCTATGCCCGAGAGGGAGTAGTTGGAATATAGGAAAAAAAAAAAAAAAAAAAAAAAAAAAAAAAATATATATATATATATATATATATATATATATATATATATATATATACATATATATATACATACATATAGTATATATACGTATAGTATATATATGTGTGTTTGTTTGAGGCGTCCTACCCGGGGATGTTAAGGGGACCCACCTCGCTTTTTTTCTCTTTCTATCCCTCTCTCTTTGTCTTCTATCCATTCGGCCCCATTCAGCCTATTTTTTTAAGACGTTTACCCCCATCCAGGTGTCAATATTTTCCTGGCGAGCGGTAGCGAGCCAGCATATATATATATTTTTGTTTTGACAGCAAGCTAAATTTGTACATTTTTACAGCCAATTTGCTTTAGCCCTTTTTGAGTTACAGAGGATAGAGGTCATGATTTATCGCTTACTTACAGCGAATAGACTAGGCTATGATAATCAATAAAACTAATAAGGCATGCAAAGACGTTATTGGAAGCTCTAACAATTAAATTATAAACTATACTCTATTTCTTTTCAACGGAAGGTAAATTGCAAAGTTCCCATCAAGATTTCTCAGTTATTTTGATGATTTTGTAGTGAAATGTCGTGCAAAATGTATACTCTTGGTCTTAATATGATGCAGAGATATAGTAGTTTCATATTTGTCCTTTAAATATCGATACATTAGCTGCTAAGGGATTCAATTTATCGTCAGTTGAAAATAAACCTTCTTAAATTACAGGCTCGCTATCGCTCGTCAGGAAAAAATAGACACCTACATGGCACGAATGGTTTTTATATTGACACTGGACAAAATAAACACCTAAATGGCGCGAAAGGTCTTAATATTGACACTGGAAACAGGTACTGATTACCAACATTTTTTTTTAGAGTCAATAGGATCAATAGTGGCTTATATGTGACAATATACAACTGATATACAATAAGTATTGACTGAATGGCTATGGTACAGGAATAGTAGCCAAAAGTTCGTGATTGGACCCTCTTACAGTAAAGCCGGAGTCACACGAGCCCTTTTTCGAGCAATGTTTACGGGCAATTATGGTCTGGAAGCTTAAAAAATTACACTTTATAAGAATTCATCCGCCTAACGTAAATTACCGTCAGTTTAGTTGCCGATACGAGTGTGAAAAAGTCCCGAAATAATACGAGAAAGAACTTGCTCATGGAAAATTGACGGAAAAAGCGCTCGTGTGACAGCGGCTTTAGAGAGAAATATTGGAAATCTGTTTATGCTGTACTTGTTTCCAGTTACGGTACTTGCTATAAGACCATGGATTTGCAAATACACTCAAATTTGTCAATATATACAGTATATTTTGTGTGTGTGTGTGTGTCTTTACATACACACACGTTCATATTGTATACCCACATTATCAGAGCCACTCACGCATACACACACCTCCACTCACAACACACATAAGGCCAATCTCCAGCCCTTGTTGCCTCACTGCCCTCTCATTGGTTTACCCGGTAGTGACGTCACGGGTTCAGCCGACCGTGAGAGCCAATCACAGCACTCAGGAGAAGGCTGAAGGTAGTTTTTTTATCCAACCTGGTTTGTATAGTTATATATATATATATATATATATATATATATATATATATATATATATATATATATATATATATATATATATATATATATATATATATATATATATATATAATATCAGTAGTAGGTTGGCCGCTGGGGTACCGGATCTTGAGAATAAATAAGATGACGAGAGCAAACATCAACTCCATTTTCATTGTTTATTAATTAAGCTTTTGACAATATTTCGAACAACTTCTCTGTTCATCATCAGGTGAAACACCAACGATCCTAGAAAACAAACATGATATCTGTTAAAACTTTGTATTTAATATATGGATCTATTTAAACAAGTTTAATGTGACAATTCTACATAATACTTTAATTAAAACTGCTAGAATATAAGTTAATAATTGAAAACAATAACAAGATTTACAAGAATATTACATAATCCTAACTTCATAAACCTGAACATGTAATACAAAATAACTTGCAACAAACCATTTGGACCTGCACCTTACGACTATTCCGGGAGAACTAACAAGATTAACTGACTATAGCCATTCCCTTCATGCTGGAAGTGTGCTCACATTTAACCTGTCCCAAAGAAGGGTGACCGCTCTCAACCCTCGAACTATCGTCCAATTGCTCTCATCTCTTGTCTTTCTAAAGTTTTTGAAACTATTCTTGCTTCCAAATTTCTTAAGAATTTATCTTCTCATAATCTGCTCTCAGATCGCCAGTATGGCTTCCTTAAGGGTCGCTCTACTGGTGATCTTCTTTCATATCTTACTAACTCTTGGTCATCCTCCTTTCGGGACTTCGGTGAGACTTTTTCTATTGCACTAGACATATCAAAAGCCTTCGATAGAGTCTGGCACAAATCTTTAATTTCTAAACTACCCTCCTTCGGTTTCTATCCCTCCATCTGTGCCTTTGTCTCTAATTTCCTTTCCGGCCGTTCCATAGCCGCGGTTGTGGACGGCCATTGTTCACCTCCTCACCCTATAAACTCCGGTGTTCCTCAGGGCTCTGTCCTATCTCCTATTCTTTTTCTAATTTTTATAAATGATCTCCTCAACTGTACCTCAATTCCCATCCATTCATACGCAGGCGACTCAACCTTACACTACTCCATTAGTTTTTCAGAACGCCCCAGCCAGCAATCCCTCAACGACAAACGTAATGAAGCCATAGAACTCTTAAATTATGATCTAAATACTATCTCCAATTGGGGCAGAGAAAACCTTGTTACCTTTAATGCTTCCAAAACCCAATTTCTCCATCTATCTACCCGTAAGGAACTCCCAGCGGACTATCCCTTATTCTTCAACAATACAAAAATCAATCCTTCATCTTCTCTCAATATTCTTAGTGTCTCCTTTTCTTCTGCTCTCATTTGGAAGGACCATATTACCAGTCTTGCTAAGGCAGCCTCCCAGAAGCTGGGTGTGCTCAACCGCCTTAGGGGGTTCTTTTCCCCTGCACAGCTTCTTGCTCTGTACAGGGGCATAGTGCGTCCTTGTATTGAGTATTGTTCACATGTGTGGGGAGGTTCCTCTCACACCGCTCTCCTAGACAAAGTTGAAAGGAAGGCTTTTCGTATCATTATCTCCCGTCCACTCACCAACTCTCTGCAATCTCTCTCTCTCCGCCGCAATGTTGCATCTCTCTCGCTATTCTATCGCTACTATAATAATCAGTGTTCCTCAGAGCTTTCCCATTGTATACCACCTCCTTTACGTAGGGCACGTGGTACCCGTCTTGCAACTCAATCCCACCCCTACTCTGTGCAACTCTCCAACCCAAGAGTGAAATGTTACTCTCAAACTTTCTTCTACTCAACAGCTGAACTCTGGAACTCTCTCCCAGAATCAGTCTTTCCCTCTTCCTATGACTTAAATTGCTTCAAAGTCAGTGTGTCCAGGCATTTTGGCTCGAACGTCCCTTGATTTTGGCCCTGTCACTCTTTCAACTATGGGGGAGGCACTCGCTATAGACAGTTCTGCCTTTTGCCTCCCTCAATCACATAGAAAAAAAAAAAAAAAAAAAAATATATATATATAGCAAGGGATCCTATTAGCCCCAAGCTATCAACTACCTGACCACTGAGTTTAGGTTCGGTTTGAGTTTTTCTATGAAATATTTCTCCCCAATGAATATATAATATATATATATATTTATATATATATATATATATATATATATATATATATATATATATATGGAACATGAGTCTTATAAAAATTGATTCGATACATCAAATCTAAAGAAGAACAGCATTTCCATGTTGTTTATATAGTGTGGTTTATGTATCTATCCGTTAAGGGGAGGTTTTTAGTGTGTTTCCTAGACTTCCATCAAGCTTGAAATTACACCCCCTTGACCCCCTTTCAAGATAAATTTGTAAAGTTTTCGGTAGAAAAATGTCCCGGCCAAAGGCCGATTCCTCTTAAATTACAGGCTCGCTATCGCTCGCCAGGAAAAAATCGACACCTAAATGGGACGAAAGGTCTTAAAAGTGACATAAATTGGGTGAAAGTTTTTAAAATCGCCAAACAAATAGGGCAAAAGTCTTAACATCTCAAAAGCAATGAGGAGAAAGGGATCCAAAAAACAATCCCTCAAGTGGAAATCTCCCCTTAAGAACTCCCAGAGAACTATCCCTTATACTTCAACAATACAAAAATCAACACTTCATCTTCTCTCAATATTCTCGGTGTCTCTTTTTCTTCTGTTCTCTCTTGGAAAGACCATATTACCACTCTTGCTAAAATGGCTTCCCAGAAGCTGGGTGTGCTCAACCGCCTCAAGGGGTTCTTTACCCCTGCACAGCTTTTTGCTCTGTACAGGGGCACAGTGTGTCCTTGTATTGAGTATTGTTCACGTGTGGGGAGGATCCTCTCACACCGCACTCCTTTCGTCTCATTAACTCCCGTCCACTCACCAACTCTCTGCAATCTCTCTCTCTTCGATGCAATGTTGCATCTCTCGCTATTATATCGCTACTGCAATAATCAGTATTACTTAGAGCTCTCCCAGTGTTTAGCACCTCCTCTACGTAGGGTACGTGGTACCCGTCTTGCAACACAATCCCACCCCTACTCTGTGCAACTCTCCAATCAAAGAGTGAAATTTTATTCTCAATCTTTCTTCTATTCAACCGCTGAGCTCTGGAACTCTCCCAGAATCAGTTTTTCCCTTATCCTATGAATTAATTTGCTTCAAACTCCGTGTGTCCAGACATTTTGGCTCGAACGTCCCTCGGTTTTGGCCCTGTCACTCTTTCAACTCTGGGGGAGTCACTCGCTACAGGCAGTTCTGCTTTTTGTCTCCCTCACTCACATAGAAGATTTTTTTTTATAAATGGCTGACAGCAAGCACCCGACTCCCAATAAACAAAGGGGGTCCTCCGTCAATTCACGACAAGGAAATAGCCACCTTAAATCAATTCACGACAAGAAAATAGCCACCTCAAATCAATTCACGACAAGAAAATAGCCACCTCAAATCAATTCACGACAAGAAAATAACCACCTCAAATCAATTCACGACAAGGAAATAACCACCTCAAATCAATTCACGACAAGAAAATAACCACCTCAAATCAATTCACGACAAGGATATAACCACCTCAAATCAATTCACGACAAGGAAATAACCACCTCAAATCAATTCACGACAAGAAAATAACCACCTCAAATCAATTCACGACAAGGAAATAGCCACCTTAAATCAATTCCCACCATTCCAACAGCCTTTAAGGGGAGGTTTTAAGTCTGTTCCCTAGATCTCCGTCAAACTTAAAATTACACTCCCTAGACCCTCATTCAAGATAAATTTGTACATTTTTCGGTAGAAAAATGTCCCGGCCGAAGGCCGATTCCTCTTAAATTACAGGCTCGCTATCGCTCGCCAGGAAAAAATCGACACCTAATTGGCACGAAAAGTCTGAAAGTTGACAGAAATGGGGCAAAAGTTCTTAAAATCGCCAAACTAATGGGGCGAACGTCTTAAAATATCAAAAGCAATGGGGCTAACCATGAGGGAGAAAGGGGTCAAGATAAAAATCCCTCAAGTGGAAATCTCCCCTTAAAAACAATCTGGCTGACAAATAATTCGCATGTATACCCGTTCAACCTGCCCAGGGAAAGACTGGTTAAAGGGAGGTTTTTAGTTGATTCCCTAGACTTCCATCAAACTTAAAATTACTCCCCCTAGACCCCCTTTCAAGATAAATTTGTACATTTTTCGGTAGAAAAATGTCCCGGCCGAAGGCCGATTCCCCTTAAATTACAGGCTCGCTATCGCTCGCCAGGAAAAAATCGACACCTAAATGGCACGAATGGTCTTAAAATTGCCAGAAATGGGACGAGGGTTCTTAAAATCGCCAAACTTATGGGGCAAGCGTCTTAAAATTAGAAAAACAATGTACATATATAGTACATATAGTTAGGCTATCTGTTATTTGTTTTACTACCCTCTTCCTCCTCCTCCTTCTTCTTCTTCTTCTTCTTCTTCTTCTTCTTCACTTACTTGCTCCCCCGTCCCCTCCTCCCCCTTTCTCGTGTTTACATATTATTAACGGGCCAGGCGTTCCTACTTGACCTCTGACCACTTTAGGGCGTCCGTCGAAGTCTTATTGTTTATCTTCTATTTCTATTCCTTTCCTCCTCCTCTTTATAATATTCCTTCTTCTGTTCTTCCTCTTTCTTTTCTCCTCTTTATCATATTTCTTTTTCTCTTAGTCTCCTTTCTCTTCGGCGTCATCATTCATCATCAACAACAAATTTATCACCGTCATCATTATCGTCATTCTTAACCGTTTCCTCTCCCTTTTATCTTCCTCCGCCTCCTCCTTCTTTTCTTTCTTATCCTCCACCTCTTCCTATACCTCCTCCTATCCTTGTTCCTCCTCCTTCACCCTCTTTCTTTTTCGCCTCCTCCTATCCTTCTTCCTCTCCCTTCACCCTTGCTCCTCATTCGCTTCCTCCTCCTCCTCCTCCTACCCTTCCTCGACCTCTTCCTTTACCTCCTCCTCCTCCTCCTACCCTTCCTCGACCTCTTCCTTTACCTCCTCCTCCTCCTCCTACCCTTCCTCGACCTCTTCCTTTACCTCCTCCTCCTCCTCCTACCCTTCCTCGACCTCTTCCTTTACCTCCTCCTCCTCCTCCTACCCTTCCTCGACCTCTTCCTTTACCTCCTCCTCCTCCTCCTACCCTTCCTCGACCTCTTCCTTTACCTCCTCCTCCTCCTCCTCCTCCTACCCTTCCTCGACCTCTTCCTTTACCTCCTCCTCCTCCTCACACCCTTCCTCACACCCTTCTTCCTCCTCTTCCTCCTCCATCTATACACACTATATGATTAGCGTGCCTGAACCTCCAATCACCAACTTGGCTTCCCAGGCTTATATGATGCCTTTGGTGATCCTATTTTATCCAGTACTTTGTTTGATTTGTTCGTCCATTTGTCTTGTTGTTGTTCTTTTTATTGTTGTAGTAGTAGTAGTAGTAGTAGTAATAATAGTTGTGGTTGTTTTTGTTGTTGTTGTGGTGTTTGTTGTTGTTGTTGTTGTTGTCTAATTATATCTAGTACTTCCTGTCTTCTTCACATTCTGATTTCCTCTTCGTATTCATCTTCTCGGTATCCTTCTTTTTCTTCCCCATGCTCTACCTTGTCTTCGGCATCCTCTTCTTCCTCTTCATCATCATTACAGTATAACCATCTTCTTTACATCATCTTTCTCTCCTCATTTTCTTGTTGTTGTTGCTCCTACTCCTCTTCCTCTTCTTCTAGCTCCTCCTTTTCATCCTCCTCTTCCTCTTCTTCTTCTTCCTCCTCCTCCTCCTCCTCCTCCTCATTCTCACGAGGCGAAGCATTTCTTCTTCAACCGCGTTGTGAATAATTGGAACAGACTACCCTCGAACATTGTAAACTGTAATACTGTCGAAACATTTAAGAACCATCTGGATAAACACATGGCAAATAACCCCCGATTAACATAGTTTCTTTCAGAATAACGCGCAACGAAATGTCAACGCATACCGCAATGTATATTGATTTTCATACATCTGTTCCCTTTCAGAATTGTAGTAAATAGAGTTAGCTTAGATTACAAATCAACTTCTTTTTTCTCCCTGTCCTGTCCGAATTTCCGTGTCAGTTTTTCAATACTGCATGGTATTTTTCCTATCTGTTTCCATGCCAGCATTAGCTGGAGGGAGTGGTGGGTGGGGAGGAGCCTTCTTCTTTGCTATCCTTTTCTCTACCTCGTAGTCAGTAGATTAGTAGTTTTAGATATCCAAACTGCCCCGTAAGGACCAATAGGTCTGTTGCAGTTTGTTCTCCTTTGTATTCCTTTGTATTCCTCCGTCTATACACACTATATTATATGTGCCTGAATCTTAATTTTCCTCTTTCTTCTGCGTCTTCCTCCTTGTCCTGGCCTTCTCGCTCCTTCGTCTCCTCCTCCTCCTCCTCTTCCCCTCCTCCCCCCCCCCCCCACCACCACCTCCTTCTCCTCCTCCTCTACACACTATATTATTAACGTGCCTGAAGCTCCAATCACCAGCTAGGCATCCTCAGCTTATACAAGGAATGCGTGTCTGGCACAAGCAACGCAGGACAAGAGGGGATTAGTTTGTTTATATATGGATCTTCTGTTTTTTATCGTGCTACCGAGATGTTGCCAGGTCTACGAAAAGCCCACTAAGTGTGCAGTTTTAAACACATACTCGCACACACACACACATACATATATATACTGTATATACACACACAAACACGCACATACATACACACACACGTACCCACACACACATGCCTACATACACAAAACATAGACAGCTGGGTGTGCTCAACTGCCTCCAGGGGTTCTTACCCCTGGACAGCTTCTTGCTCTGTACAGGGGCATGGTGCGTCCATGTATTGAATATTGTTCACATGTGTGGGGAGGATCCTCTCACACAGCACTTCCAGGCAAAGTAGAAAAGAAAGCCTTTCGTCTCATTAACTCACGTTCACTCACCGACTCTTTACAATCTCTCTCTCTTCGCCGCAATGTTGCATCTCTCTCGCTATTCTATCGCTATTACAATAATCAGTATTCCTCAGAGCTCTCTCAATGTATGTCATCTCTACGTAGAATACGTAACACCCGTCTTACAACACAATCCCACCCGTACTCTGTGAAACTCTTCAACCCAAGAGTGATACGATATTCTCAATCTTTCTTTTATTCAACAACTGAGCTCTGGAACTCTCCCCCTGAATCCCTCTTTCCCTCATCCTATGATTTGTATGTCTTCAAACTCCGTGTGTCCAGGCAGTTTGGCTCGAACATTCCTTGATCTTGGCCCTGTCACTATTTCATCACTGGGGGAGGCACTCGTCACAGGCAGTTCTGCCTTTTGACTCCCTCATCCACAAAGAGAGAGAAAAAACAAATTTAAGTTAGGCTAATTTAAGTTAAATTAGTTTGGTTTAGGTTAGGGCCCATTGGTTAATTCCAGTCGTGTTATATGCACACAAATCCTCTGGAGCTCCAAGAAAACACAAAATAAAAGCATAATCCGTGACCCAGACAAGCTGACCTGTGGGTAATGATGATCTTATTCATGGTTGCTGAAATCCGACAACACCAACACGCACCGTATAGTAGTAGGGGAGGTGGAGGTTAAGGGGGCCCACCTTTCTCTCCCTCTCTCTTTGGCTTGTATCCATTCGGCCCCATTCAGTCTACTGTTTTAAGACGGTTATCCCCATCCAGGTGTCAATATTTTCCTGGCGAGCGGTAGCGAGCCAGCATATATATATTTTTGTTTTGACAGTAAGCTAAATTTGTACATTTTTCGATAGAAAAATGTCTCCGGCGATGCCGGATTTCTCCATACAATGCTGGCTCGCTATCGCTCGCCAGGAAGAAATTGACACCTGGATGGGGATAAACGTCTTAAAACAGTTGGCTGAATGGGGCCGAATGGATACAAGCCAGAGAAAGAGAGAAAATGAGAGAAAGAGAAAACAAAGAATTTGACCCCCCTCAAGTTAATTTAGTTCCTGTTTGTTTAGGTTACTTCCGGTCAGATCAGGCTAGGGTTGGTTGGGTCAGTTTAGTTAACCCCTTCTGTACCGGAGACGTTATTTAAAGTTTTTTCTACCTACCAATAGACGATTTTATTCAGTTTATTAAGGGCCTCCAGCAATTAACAGACTTCGAACGATCTCACTTAACCACAGATCCTTCTTAAGCTGCACACAATCGTCTAAATATAACTACAATAAAGTAAGAAAGACGCCGCCGGTACAGAAGGGGTTAATGTTAGATTAGGTTAGGTAAGATTAGGTAAGGTTAGGTTTCATTAGGTTAGGTTACATTAGGTTAGTTTTTTTTTTGCTATTTATATGAAGAAGACAAAAAGGCTAATCTCTCTGCAGGAAGTGTCCTCCCATAAATTGAAAAAAAAAAAAAAATCAAGGTGCGTTAGAGTCAACATATCTGGACACACGGAACTTGAAGAAATCTAAGTCATGGGATGTGGGAAAGACATTAAGGGAGAGAGTTCAAAATTTATCTGTTGAGTGGTAAAAAGACTGGCGAATTCGGTTCACACTTGAGTTCGAGACTGAGATGGGAATGTGTTGAAAGGCGGGTGCCATCTACTCTCCGGAAGGGAGGAGGTATACACTGAGCTTAGTTTCCGTCAGGTTAGATTGAATTGTGCTGCTGTTAGGTTAGTTCTGTTCCCCTTTCTCCCTCGTGTTAAGCCCCATTTGTTGTGAGATTATAAGACATTCGGCCCATTAGTTTTGCGATTTTAACACCTTTCGCCCGATCTCCTCGTCAATTTTAAGACCTTTCGTGCCATTTAGCTGTTGATTTTCTTCCTGACGAGCGAGCCTGACATTTTATGAGGAACCGGTCTTCGGCCGTGACATTTTTCTTCCGAAAAATGTACACATTTATCTTGAAGGGGGGTCTAGGGGGCGTTTTTCTAAGCTTGATGAAGGTCTAGCGAGGAAACTACAAGATAAATTAACATAAATAAATAGACCCCCCCCCAAAAAAAAAAATAGCCATGTCGCCTTAAGGGGGGATCTCCACTTGAGATATTTTTTCTGGCCCCCTTTCTCCCTCAGGTTTAGCCCCATTGCTTTTGATATTATAAAACGTTTGTCCCATTAGTTTAGCGATTTTAAGAACTTTCGCCCCATATTAAGACCTTTCGTGCAATTCAGGTGTCGATTTTATCCTGGCGAGCGATAGCGAGCCTGTAATTTAAGAGGAACCGGCCTTCGGCCGGGACATTTTTCTACCGAAAAATGTACAAATTTATCTTGAAAGGGACTCAAGGGGGTGTAATTTCAAGCTTGATGGAAGTCTAGGAAACACACTAAAAACCTCCCCTTAATCCTCCAGGAAGCAAAATACAATACAAAGTTAGCCCGGCCAAGCATATCGACCTACCTGGAGGTAATGATGAGCTTTGCCCCTT
>CM064580.1:41879130-41881630 GCA_032716605.1 Paralithodes platypus
AGTTTTGATATTTTAAGACGTTTGGCCCATTAGTTTGGCGATTATTATGAACTTTCACCCCATTTCTTTGTCAGTTATAAGACCTTTCGTGCCCTGTAAGCGAGCGACTGTACTTGTTAACGTAGAGGAAGCGCTTCGTATTTAGAGCCGATTTTAGTTGGTGGCGCGTTGGTGAATTTATCGAGGTACAGTTGCCCACATGAGTTCTGGTCCGCGTCGTGATACTATGAAAGTATAATTGTATGAATGAATATCGAGTGTGGTTTCTTTTAATTGTCAGTTGACTAATTAGATGAGTTAACCACTGCAGAAGATACTACACTCGTAGGTCACTTAGGCGACATATAATATTAGTTTTAAATAATTTAAAGAATATTATATAAGTACGAAAATTAAGAATAGGGAGGGGTAGCTTATTTATTTACAAAGGGTGAATAGATTTTAAGTTTAGAGGCGATTACAATTTGTGGAGAGTTTTTGAGTTAGGAAAGAAATTACTCGCTCATTTGGGATATTTATTTTATACTTTTACACAAAGAAGGACTCGGAGTATGTGTGTGTGTGTGTGTGTGTGGTTGTGGTTGTGGTTGAGAGAAAGAGAGCGTGAGAGAGAGAGAGAGAGTATTGTCAAATAAATAAGTATGGCGTCGAGCGGCTATCAATACAACATAGGATAAGTGCAGAGAGAGAGAGAGAGAGAATGCGTGTGTGAGTGTGTGAGAGTGAAAGAGGGAGAAGTCAGAAGTTATTTATAGATTGACACAGTTTCTTGGGTGTTCGATCAGCAGCTAAGGCAGACTGTTGACCTTTCACCGAGCTTCACATACTGGATACTGTGAATGCCAACTGTTAAACCGGTTTGTTCTATGCGGGAAGGGGAGTTATCTGTTTTCTGAATCCCTTTCTCCCTCATCTTTAGCCCTATTTGATTTAAGACTTAAAGACGTTCGCCCCAATGGTTTCTCAATTTTAAGACCTTCCGCCCCTGTTTTTGTCAATATTAAGACCATTCGTGCCATTTAGGTGTCGAATTTTTTCCTTGCAAGTGATAGAGAACCTATAATTTAGGAGGAACCGGCTTTCGGCTGGAACATTTTTCTACCGATAAATGTGCAATATTATCTCGAAAAGGTATATTGTGGGTGTATTGTGGGTGTATTTTAAAGCTTGATGGAGGTCTAGGGAGTAACCTAAAATAATAATACACATACAAATATATAAACAAATGAATCCACCGTAACTCGATTAATATTTGTTGTGCTCACGCGGGTTTGTTCTCTCGTGTTCTCTGTCTTTGGTCGTCTGGGATTGTGTCCGTTACTTAGCTCTCACTCTAACTATCTCTTTCTCCCCTACTCTCTCTTTCACCCATTCTCTCTCTCTCTCTCTCTCTCTCTCTCTCTCAACATTTCTCTCAATTCGATCTCTCATATCTCATCTCATCTCTCTCATCTCTCTCTCTCTCTCTCTCTCTCTCTCTCTCATCTCCTCAGCTCTCTTCCTCTCGGGGGCCGCTCTCTCTCTCTCTCTCTCTCTCTCTCTCTCCCTGTTAAGTTGATTTATCTGATTATCTGGATCCAGGCCCCTGTGATAAAGGTATGAACCCAATGGAAGCTCCCCAGGTTTTCTTCTATGCTTTTAATATTTTTTTCTTCAGTTTCATAATTATCTGATATAATAACTCGATATCACAATCCAATACATGTTCTTGTATTGAGGCTCCCGCAGAAGTTTTGTTGCACCTCTTTCCAGTTTATATATATATAGTACAGTATATATACGATATATAATGTGATGTAATGAGATTGAAGGATTGTATAGATGTGGTAAACCTAAGGTCTAATAAGTAGGAACGATGTCAAATTTGGTATTCTTCGATTTACACTTTCCATAATTATGACGCATTTTTAAATTATATATGGTATACTATTGTACTATTATTTATATATAAATATTATATTATTATTATTCTATTAGACTATTATTATTTTTATTATTATTATTATTATTATTATTATTATTATTATTATTATTATATTATCATTATACTATTAGACTATTATACTCATACTAAGAAGGTCCTGTGGAACTCAAGGGATTATTTGAAATACAGTAGCTTATAGCCCATTGAGTAGTAGACGTCTTTCCTAATTTAATTGGAATTATCTAATGATAGCTAAAATATTGATATATGTAAATAATGTCAACCTTTTAATCACACAGATCTTTTTAAGGTTGATTTGTTAATATATTTATTATATTTTTTGTGTCCTCCCTAGACCTTCATCAAGCTTAAAAATACAACCCCAGGACCCTCCTTCAAGATATATTTGTTCATTTTTGGTAGAGAAATTTCCCGGCTGAAGGCCGGGTCCTCTTATAAGTTGTTGTAATGTGTTGTTATAAGGTGTCTTATAAGGTGCATAAGGTGTTGATATTCGGTGTGAGCGTCCTGGGTTCGAATCCACGGACTGCCACATGTGTTTGTAATATTTCATTA
>CM064580.1:41884130-41899130 GCA_032716605.1 Paralithodes platypus
TATTAAGACCTTTCGTGCTATTTAAGTGTCGATTTTGTTTCCTTGCGAATGATAGTGAGCCTCTAATTTTGGAAGAACCGGCCTTCGGCCGGAAATTTTTTCTATCAAAAAAATGTACAAATTAGTCTAGAAGGGGGATCTAATGGATGTGTTTTAGTTTGGTGGAGGTCTAGGGAGGAAACTAGAAACATAATTAATAAATGAAGAAATCGACCAAAAAGTGAACCATCCCCCTTAACTCAATGAAGTTAGCTCTTTTAACCAGATGATCTAACTGGTATGAATAATAATGTTAGTATTTCATTATAAGCAAACATCCAACCTTGTGCTTCCGTAAATCTCGTCCATAGCGGCAACCATCTCTGACGGTACCGAGAATAGAAAAATAAACTATATTTTTGATTAATTTCAACATCTTATTGAGAGGGTTTGCTATTCAGTTTAGTATGATGCAATATTCAGTTTAGTATGATGCAATATTCAGTTTACTATGATGCAATATTCAGTTTAGTATGATGCAATATTCAGTTTAGTATGATGCAATATTCAGTTTAGTATGATGCAATATTCAGTTTAGTATGATGCAATATTTCAATATATCCTGGAGATTATATTTGGAATTGCCGGGGGGAGGGATTATATATATATATATACTGTATATATACAGTATATACTATTTTTTACGTTTCCTTCCAAGATCTCCATCAAGCTTTAAAAATACTTCCCAAGATCCCCCTTCTAAATAAATTTGTAAATTTTTCTGTAGAAAAATGTCCCGGATGTTCCTCCTCTGTTACAGGCTCGCTATTGCTCGCCAGGAAAAATCGACACCTAAATGGTACGAAAGGCCTTACAATTGACAAAGAAATGGGGCGAAAAGTCTTAGAACAGCCAAAGTAATGTGCCGAACATCTTAAAATCTGAATACTAGTGGTGCTAAACATGAGGGAGAAGGGGGCTGGAAAAATCTACCATCTCCCCTTAAGCTTGAAAGGGATTTAAATTAAGGAACACCTCGTTCTTAACATTAATCCTCCATTACAAACCCCAATGTACTTGAATACATTTATGACAACATATGATCCTCCCGGGATTCGAACTCGGGACACCACACCCAGAACATAAGCATCTAAACCATTATACCACCAACACAGTTAATGGTTGAGTACACAATCACGATTAATGTCCATTTTCGAATTTTGGATACCAATCTATGAGATTTAAGCAATACATTGCAATCAATAAAACTGCGTTGAGTGCCAAAGGTCCTTCCTAAGCTGTGTTCAAATCATCTAGTGTTAGTGAGAACGCATGAAAAAAAAAATATATATTATTGAAGTTAAGCTAAGACAAGAATGTGTAGAGTTTGAGAGAAGACAAACATGCAGACTAGGGGAACTATGCATGAGTAAGATATGAATTATTAGGGTGGTAATATACAGTGTTTCAGTTTTTAATACATATGCATTTTCTTTCGTGCATTCCAACACATATAAAACAAATATATAGTCCGATATACGTCTTACTATTATATGAAACAGGCAGTATAAAGAATATGGACTATATCATCACATTTCACTAAGACCTAAACCCCCACCCCTTAACCCTATTAGGTGCAGGGCGGGCCAATTTAGATCCTCCCAGTTTTACTCCATTAGCTTAGAAATGTTAAGAGGTTTCATCTCGTTAGTTTGGCGATTATATGATGCTTCAACCCAATAAGGTGTCGATTTTTCCTGGGCGAGCGATAGCGAGCCTGCAATTTGGGAGAAACTGGCCTTTGGCCGGGTCATTTTTCTACCGAAAAATGTACACATTTATCTTAAGGGGGTCTGGGGGAATTTTTTTTTTAGTTTGAAGGGGATTTGGAGAGGCGTTTTTCCAAGTCTCGGGGTAAACTAAAAACAAATGGTTTGAAAATGTCAAAAACAATTAAAACCCTCAATAATAATTAAACACAATACCATAATGACCTCCAAGACGTTGCACCAGATAGTGTTAACCCGTACAGTACCGGTGACGTCCTTTTCATTATATTTTGGCAACTATTACTGCACGATTATATTTAGATTTGGATGAACCTCTAGCAATAATAAGGCTTCAAACTATTACAACCAACTCTTTTAAGCGGAGGTTTTTAGTTTGGTCTCTAGATATCCATCAAGCTTAAGATTGCACTCCCTTGAGCCCCTTTCAAGATAAATTTGTACATTTTTCGGTAGAAAAATGTCCCGGCTGAAAGCCGGTTCCTCTTAAATTACAGGCTCGCTATCGCTCGCCAGGATAAAATCGACAACTAAATTGCACGAAAGGTCTTAAAATTGACAGAAATGGGTTGAAAGTTCTTAAAATCATCAAAATAATGTGGCGAACGTCTTAAAATTAGAAAAGCAATGGGGCTAAACATGAGGGAGAAAGGAGTCAAGAAAAAACTCCCTCAAGTGGATATCTCCCCTTAACTACCACAAATCCTTCCTAAGCTGCATAATATCGTCTAAATACAGCTAGAATACAATCTAACCCACGTCGCTGGTACTCAAAGGGTTAATTCTCTACCAGCCTATTTCCGTGTCCTTTGGAAGTGAAATATAACCCACGTCGCTGGTACTCAAAGGGTTAATTCTCTACCAGCCTATTTCCGTGTCCTTTGGAAGTGAAATATAACCCACGTCGCTGGTACTCAAAGGGTTAATTCTCTACCAGCCTATTTCCGTGTCCTTTGGAAGTGAAATATAACCCACGTCGCTGGTACTCCAAGGGTTAATTCTCTACCAGCCTATTTCCGTGTCCTTTGGAAGTGAAATATAACCCACGTCGCTGGTACTCAAAGGGTTAATTCTCTACCAGCCTATTTCCGTGTCCTTTGGAAGTGAAATATAACCCACGTCGCTGGTACTCAAAGGGTTAATTCTCTACCAGCCTATTTCCGTGTCCTTTGGAAGTGAAATATAACCCACGTCGCTGGTACTCAAAGGGTTAATTCTCTACCAGCCTATTTCCGTGTCCTTTGGAAGTGAGATCTCCATAATGCCATCCTTTCCACGCTAATATGCTATTCTTGGCTACCTTGGGTCCAAAGGGTTCCCAGAGTCTCACAATAGACTACAGTTCTATTTTAACCCCTATTTTATCGGCGACGTCTTTTACATTTTATTTTAGCTTCATTTTGACGATTATATGCAGTTTAAGAAGGATCTGTTGTAGTAAAACGGGTTAAGTGAGATAGTTCGAAGCCTGTTAATTGCGGGAGGCCCTTTTTAAACTGAATATACTCGTCTACTAGTAGCCAGCATAAGGTTAAAAGGACGTCGCCGGTACAGGAGGGGTTAACACTATCTGGGCCGACCTCTTGTGGGCTACTGTGATTTGTTGTTTAATTATTATGGAGTATTTTGCTTGCTTGTGTCATTATCGAGCAATGTATTTGTACCCCAGGCTAACAAAAGGCTTCCCCAGACTTCCTTCAAATTAAAATAAAATGGCCACCCAGACCCCATTCAAGCTAAATTTGTGTGTGGGTGTGTGGGTGTGGGTGTGGGTGTGGGTGTGTGGGTGTTTGTTTGTGTGTGTGTGTGTCTGTGTCTGTGTGTGTGTGTCTGTGTGTGTGCTATCGGTCACGCAGAACAGGATCGACACCTGAATAGGATGAAACGTCTTATCATCGCCAAGCTAAAGCAGTGAAACGTCTCAATATCTCCAAACTAATGGAGCGAAACAGGGGAGTCCAAGAAGATCTCCCTCGGGCCAGATAGAGTTAAGGGGGGTCACAGATTTGTGTTTATCTTTCTCTCCTTTTCTCTCTTTCCCTGGCTTGTATCCATTCGGCCCCATTCAGCCAACTGTTTTAGGACGTTTATCCCCATCCAAAATGTACACATTTATCTTGAAGGGAGGTCTAGGGGATGTTTGTCTAAGCATGATGGAGGTCTAGCGAGGAAACTAAAAAATAAATGAATAAATTAATGAATAGACCAAAAAAACAGCCACTTTCCCCTTAAGCTATGTTACCTGCAGAAGCGCGACCCCACCAAGGTGTACCTGGCCAAATGGAAAAAGTTATAGTCCCCGCCGCTAGACAGGGTTATAGTCCCCGCCGCTAGACAGGGTTACCAAGTCGAGTCCGCTAGGTAGTAAATGTAAGCCGTGACTCGCTCGAATAATGCCACAGTCTCTAGAATATCACTCTAAAATGGCTCGAATAATGCCTCAATCTCTAGAATATCATTCTAACATGGCTCGAATAATGCCACAATCTCTAGAATATCACTCTAAAATGGCTCAAATCTCTCCAGAAGTATCGCTAGAATTCATGTTGCTAGATGTAAAAAAAAAAAGTAAATAGCTCTAGATCTAGCGGGCAAGTAGCTAAATTGGCAACACTACCGCCAGATCACTACAGAGGACGCAAGTTTGGAAGGGCGTTTATCCCGGGAAAGAGGGAATAGGGAGAGGAGGAATAACGAGGAGGTAAGGAAGACGAGGAGGAGGAGGAGGATTTGGGGAGAATGGGAAAAAGAGAGTGTGGAGGAAGGGTATTGAATAGGAGTTGAAGGGAATAATGATAAAGGAAAACAAGAAGAAGACGAAGAGGAGGAGGAAGATTTGGGGGAGAAAGGGGAACTGGAGGAAGGGGAATAGGAGTTGAAAGAGATAATTAAGAAGGAAAACAAGGAGAAGAAGAAGAAATGGAAAAAGTTAACCCCATTCAGATCACGGCAGAGGGCGAAAGTTGGCGGGAGCGTTTATCCGCCAACCCATGAAGCAAGGAATAGAGAGAGAAGAAGAAGAAGAAGAAATGAAGAAAAGGATGAAAAAAACAGAAAAAAGTAAAGGGAGAAAAGAAGAGACTAAAGACCCATGAGAAGGAAGAAGAAGAAGAAGAAGAAGAAGAAGAAGAAGAAGAAGAAGAAACGAAGAAGAGACTAAAGACCCATGAGGAGGAAGAGGAAGAAGAAGAGGAAGACGAAGAAACAGAAAAAGAACAAGAAGAAGAAAGTTAACCAGCGCCAGATCGGAATAGAGAGCAAAAGTTGGGAAAGGTGTGTTTATCCCGGGCAACAAGGAAGGAATTGGAACCGGGGGAATGGTTGGGTTTTCAGACCCCATTCTTCCTCATGTTTAGTCCCCATTAGCTTTCAGATTTTAAGACGGTCGGCCCATTAGTTTGGCGATATATATGTCTACTTGTTTAAACCTGTTGCCACATTTCTTTGTGAATATTAAGACTTGTCGTGTAGTTTATTTAAGAGAAACCGTCCATCGACCGGACATTTTTCTACCAAAATGTTTACAAATTTATCTTGAAAGGGGTCCTAGAGAGTGTAATTTATAGCTTGGTGGAGGTGTAGGGGAGGTTTGGTGGAGTGGTCTTGCCACTGGACTAGTAATCCAATGGTCCCGGGTTTGAATCCTGATGTATCAATGGGAATATTTTATGGGGATGGAATTTGTGCTGTACCTATAGTCTATCGCTGTAAGTAGGTGATAAATCATGACCTCTAACCTCTGTAATTAAAAAAGGGCCAGAGTAGTCAAGCTAATATTTCTACCATTTGGGAAGAGTCCGTCAAGGAATAGATGTGGAAATTTACAGCCAATTTGCTCTAGCCCTTTTTGAGCTACATAGGATAGAGGTCATGATTTCTCGCCTACTTACAGCGAATAGACTATAGTATCAGTGCATTACCACAAAGCCCACCGAAACGCTAAAAAAATACCTTCATTGTTCCCTGATTTAATAGCACTGTAAAAGAAAAAGAAAAAATATATACTAAACACCCCCCTGCGTAAGAATCAAAGTTCACCGTATCGTGTGTATCATTCTGTAGTGTTTCACGAATGTCAACGCAACAGTGTCCAAGGTCAATGCATCGTGTGTGTATCAAGGTAGTGTAACACCAATTGACGCTGCAACATCTGTTCAGTTGTTGGGTTGGCTTACCTTGACATTTTAGTATTAGCGTTCAATAGTCACCACCTCAAGTGTTTCATACGGTATTGTTGGGGAGTGTATTTTGAATATCTGATAAAATGGTGTTAAAGGTAATTGGTTAAACGATAGGTATTTCATTATGTACAATATAATGTGATAGGCCGTCTCTTGTGTTAGCGCTCCCCCTGTGATAGGGTTGTCTCTGGTGTTAGCACCCCTGTTATCTGATAGGGGTGTTTCCGGGTGGATGGAACTCAAAGGCCATGGCGGGCAACCCATCTAGGGGAATATACCCTAAATAAATTACCGATGGGCGACACGCTAATCGGTGCCACTTGCAGGTGGCGATCCCTATAACAGATAACAGAGATAATAGGGAAAATACTGTCACTAGTATACTAGACAAAGAATTGACTGCACCGTAGACTACAGTAGATCTGGACTGGACAGGGAAATTGAACTTTGCAGTAAGGGACCCAAAATCGGAGAACACATCCCCAAGTTCGAACCACGAAACCACGAAAATATCAAATTTTCGCGGTTTCGAGGCTCTAACTTGGGGGTTCGTTTTCCGATTTTGGGTCCCTTACTGCAAAGTTCCATATTCATGTCCAGTCCAGATCTACTGTAGTGTATGACTGCACCTAAGATAGTCTCACACACTCTCTCTCTCTGTGATGGTGATGGTGGTGGTGGTGGTGGTGGTTGTATAAATATAGTGGAGGGTGTGGGAGAGGTGGTGATGTTTGCTAGACTGCTCATGCCATGTTAACCTTTGTCTCACACTACCCTCTCTCTCTCTATCTATTTTTATCTGTCTCTGTCTCACACTACCCTCTTCTCTCACTCTCTTCTTCTTCACACACACACACACACACACCTCTCTCTCTCTCACGGTTCGTATATTTAAGTTAATAGCCTATACTCTCTATATCTTTCTATTATATATATATTTATCCAGTTTCTCCTTGTCTTCTTCTTTCTTCCTTTCCTGTTTCGCTGTATTTTCTCATCTCGTGACCTCTATATTCTCATCCTAATTAGAGCGTCCTCGTTCTCTTCCTCCTCATGTTTCGCTTTTTGTCTTCTTATTATTATTATTATTATTATTATTATTATTATTATTTTGTTTCCTTCTTCTTCTTCTTCTTCTTTTTTCTTTCCTCTCCCCCTTATCGTGTTCCTTCTTATCTCCTGTCTCCTCCGTTCTTCCTTATCACTCCTTCCTTCCTTCTTGGTTTGCTTTCTTTTTATTCTCCAATATGTTTTCTTTTCGTATCTTTGCTTATCATTCTCCCTCCTCTGTACCCTATCTTTCGCCTTACATTCTCGGTCTCTTCTTCTGTTTCCTCTTATCTCTCTGTTTCCCCTTATCTCTCCTTCTTCCTTCCTTCCTCCCTTCTTCCAAGCATTGAAGGGTATATTTACATATTAAGGGGTGGTCTATTGTATATATATATATATATTTGTTAACCCCTTCTCCCTCACGTTTATATATATATATATATATTTGTTAACCCCTTCTCCCTCACGTTAGACTCAATAGCTTTTGAGATTTTCAGACATTCGCCCCATTAGTTTGGCGATTTTAAGACCTTTCGCCCAATGTTGTTGTCAATTTTAAAACCTTTCGTGCCATTTAGGTTGATTTATCTTGGCGAGCGAAAGCGAGCCTGCAATTTAGGAGGACCCGTTTATTTTATTTTTTATTTTAAGTTTCATGGAGCTCTAGGGAGCGAACTAAAGCCCTTCCCTTAATTAAATTCCGTTTCTCCCATTCGTAAATTTTCTAACTCCTTCTCGTTTTCTCTTCACATTGTCTTGTGTTTCGCGTTTATCATTTATTGTGTTCCGTTTATTCCTAGTGAAGTATTATTTCGCCCTATTTCATGTTATATATTCCTCTTGTCTATTGACTTTATCGTCACTCCTACTATGTGTTTGTTTGTCTTTCAACCTTATCTCGTTGCTTCCCCTTTGTGTCTTATCTTCTTCTTCTCCTTCTCCCTGCTTTTCGTCATTTTCTTTCTTCTCGTCTTTAATATTATTCGCTCTAATTTTTGTCTTTCGTCATCATTCTCATTATCACCACCATCTTGTTTCCTTTGTTAAGTCTTCTTCTTCTTCTTCTTCTTCTTCCACTTCTTCTTCCACTTCTTCTTCTTCTTCCACTTCTTCCACTTCTTCTTCTTCCACTTCTTCTTCTTCTTCTTCTTCCACTTCTTCTTCTTCTTCTTCTTCTTCTTCTTCTTATTCCACTTCTTCTTCTTCCACTTCTTCTTCTTGCTCATCCTCGTTCTTCTTCCTCCTCTTCGTTCTTCTTTGTCTTCGTTCTTCTTTGTCTTCTTATTTTTCTTCTTCTTCTTCGTTCTTCTTCTTTTATTTCTTCTTCTTCTCACTTGATCCTTTGCCCAATCTTATATTCTGGTCTTCTCTTGCTCCTCATTCATTCTCTCTGTCTCTTACTTTTCCCCATTTTCTTATTTTCTTCATATCTCTATTTCTACGTTTTCGTTTATATTGTCTACATTGGCATTATCTCTCTATTGTCTGCTTTCCTTAACATTCTTATCCGCTTGTTACTCTCTCTCTCTCTCTCTCTCGCTCTTCTCCTTTGTACTCCTTTTGTACTCTCTCTCTCTCTCTCTCTCTCTCTCTCTCTCTCTCTCTCTCTCTCTCTCTCTCTCTCTCTCTCTCTCTCTCTCTCTCTCTCTCTCTCTCTTGTGTTTCTTCTGAGAGGACTCCAGTCAGTTCTAGAGGTCCACAGGGATCTGTCTTAGCCTCACTACTGTTATCATAATTATAATATGTCAATGACATTGGTATTGGTCTGTTGAGTATGATCTCCAAGTTTGCATATGACATTAAGGGGAGACTGGCCATTTGTTTGGTCTATTAATTAATTTATTCATATAGTTTTTTAGCTTCCTCCCTAGACCTCCATCAAGCTTAGAAAAACACCCCCTAGAACCCCCTTCAAGATAAACTTGTAAATTTTTCGGTAGCCAAATGTCTCGGCCGAAGGCCGATTTCTCTTTAAATTGCAGGCTCGCTATCGCTCGCCAGGAAAAAATGGACACCTAAATGGCACGAAAGGTCTTAAAATTGACAACGAAATGGGGCAAAAGGTGTTAAAACCGCCTAACTAATGGGCCGAACGTCTTATATTCTCAAAACTAGTGGGGCTAAACATTAGGGAGAAGGGGGTCCAGAAAAACGGTCTGCCTCCCCTTAAGTTTGGAGTGAATGTGAAGGGCCCTAAAAGGGTTGAATAACTTTGGTTGGATCTTCACCGACTAGATGAATTGTCTGATACATGGCAGATTCCACTAAACATTGGAAAGGTGATGCATATCGGCCAACCAAACCCCAAGTCAGGCTACTTGCTATGGGGAAAGAATCTGGAAGTTATTGACTTGGAAAAGGATTTGGCTGTTCTGATCAACATTGACCTAATGTTTTCCAAGCAGTGCATTGTAGTAAAAAAAGAAAGCTTAGATATTAAGGGGAGGTTTTCAGTTTGTTCCCTAGACCTCCATCAAGCTTAAATTTACACCCCCTAGACCCCCTTACAAGATAAATTTTTACATTTTTCGGTAGAAAAATTTCCCGGCCGAAGGCCGGTTCCTCTTATATTACAGGCTCGCTATCGCTCGCCTGGAAAAAATCGAAACCTAAATGGCACGAAAAGTCTTAAAATAGACAGAAAGGGGGCGAAAGTTCTTAAAATCGACAAACGAATTGGGAAAAGTCTTAAAATTTCGAAAGCAAGGGCAAAACATGAGTGAGAAAGGGGTCCAGAGAAAAAAATCCCTCAAGTGGAAATCTCCCCTTAATGGGCTATATTAAGACAAAATTTGAATACATAAATAAGTTAATTTTCCTCACATTTTAGAACGCTCTAAAACGGCCTCTCCTGGAATATTCTGTTCATTTCTGATTTCTAGTACTCAGGAAGGATGTAGAGCGACTGGAAAGCGTACAAGCTAGTGCTACAAAGTTTATGCCATCGATTAGATGACTG
The DNA here is from genome assembly GCA_032716605.1 of Paralithodes platypus. Classification (NCBI taxonomy): domain Eukaryota; kingdom Metazoa; phylum Arthropoda; class Malacostraca; order Decapoda; family Lithodidae; genus Paralithodes; species Paralithodes platypus. The sequence goes on from CM064580.1 coordinate 41,894,087, forward strand.
AACTATGAGAACCAGTTGAGAATTCTTGATCTCTTTCCGTTGGTGACATGCACACTACGAGGTCAACTCACTGAAGTCTTAAAAATACTTAATGGGTTTGACGATGTGCTTTACAGCAAAATGTTTAGCCTCAATATGAATACAACACACAACCATGGCTGGGAGTTAGAATAAAAAATTGCAGCACTAGTATTTGTGGAAACTTTTTCACATATGGTATCTGTTCTACCGAGAACAAAATTCCCTTAGAATTATAATTCCCTTCAGTGTAGGAGTTTAAGGGGACATGGGTCGTTTTTCTGGACAGCTTTCTCCCTCATGTTTAGCCCCATTAGTTTTCAGATATTAAGATGTTTGCTCCATTAGTTAGTCGATTTTAAGACCTTTCGCCCCATTTCTTCGTCAATATTTAGACCTTTCGTGCTATTTAGGTGTCGATTTTATCCCTGGCGAACGATAGTGAGCCTGTAATGTTGGGAGAACCGGCCTTCGGCCTATAAATTTTTCTACCGAAAAATGTACAAATTAATCTAGAAGGGGGATCTAATGGATGTGTTTTTAAATTTGATGTAGGTCTAGGGAGGAAACTAGAAAAATAATGAATACATGCAAAAATCGCCCAAAAAGTGAACCATCCCCCCCTTAAGAAGAAAATATATAGTATTGTGCACACTCTGCAACGAGTGTGGTATACTACACAAATATCTCGCTTTCCACTTCGACTAACTCCCCAAAACGGACCGCAAGGTCTTTGAGATACTACCTATTTCTTTTAACTTTTTGTACCACTGTTGCTTTCCTTTTCACTTTTCATCTCACATCCCCTCGCCTCTTACATCGACTCTTCATCTCACATTCCCTCACCACTTAGATCGACTCTTCATCTCACATCCCCTCGCCACTTACATCGACTCTTCATCTCACATCCCCTCGCCACTTACATCGACCTCACATTCCCTACACTTAGATCGACTCTTCATCTCACATCCCCTCGCCACTTACATCGACTCTTCATCTCACATCCCCTCGCCACTTACATCGACTCTTCATCTCACATCCCCTTGCCTCTTACATCGACTTCATCTCACATCCCCTCGCCTCTTACATCGACTCTTCATCTCACATCCCCTCGCCACTTACATCGACTCTTCATCTCACATCCCTTCGCCTCTTACATCGACTCTTCATCTCACATCCCCTCGCCACTTACATCGACTCTTCATCTCACATCCCCTCGCCTCTTACATCGACTCTTCATCTCACATCCCCTCGCCACTTACATCGACTCTTCATCTCACATCCCCTCGCCTCTTACATCGACTCTTCATCTCACATCCCCTCGCCTCTTACATCGACTCTTCATCTCACATCCCCTCGCCTCTTACATCGATTCTTCATCTCACATCCCCTCGCCTCTTACATCGACTCTTCATCTCACATTCCCTCGCCTCTTACATCGACTCTTTTGATGTCCCTGTTTTCTTCCTGAGCCATTTTACTTTCTTTCCTCTACTATAATTCTATTATATTATATTCTATGCTATTATTATATGTTCTATTGTATTATATTGTAGGCTATTATTTTATGTTCTATTTTATTCTATTGCAGTCTATTATTTTCTGTTATATTATGTTCCATTCTATTGTATTATATTATATTTTATTCTAGTGTAGTACTATTTAATCCTATTCCATTATTGTTGTTGTTGTTGTTGTTGTTGTCGTCTCTTGACTCTTATTATATATACCCACCCATCTTTGTCAAACATTGTTTTCAACTTCATCATATTTTTTTCTCATGTGTCTTCTTCTTCTTCACTATCATCATCATTATTATCGTCATTATCTAGTCTCCTCTTCCTCCCTCATCTCCTCAGCTTCTCTTCCTTGCCCTTCTCTCTCCTCTTCCCCTTCCTCTTTCTCTCCTTTCCCCTATCTTCTCCAGCTTATCGTGTTCTTTCCCTTCTCCTCCGTTCTTCATTATCTCCTCTTCTTCTTTTCTTCCTTCCTCCCTGCACTCATCAGCATCATCGTCATCATCGTCATCTTCTTCTTCTCCTTCCTTTACGTCTTATCATATTATCTTCTGTATTCTTCTTGGGTTTCTTTCTCCCGATGCTCTCAATGTCTCTCTCTCTTTCTCACTCACTCAATATCTCTCTGTATGTCACTCTCACTTAATATCTCTCTGTATGTCTGTATGTCACTCTCACTCAATATCTCTCTGTATGTCTGTATGTCACTCTCACTCAATATCTCTCTGTATGTCTGTATGTCACTCTCACTCAATATCTCTCTGTATGTCTGTATGTCACTCACTCAATATCTCTCTGTATGTCTGTATGTCACTCTCACTCAATATCTCTCTGTATGTCTGTATGTCACTCTCACTCAATATTATCTGTACAGTATGTCGTATGTCACTCTCACCAATATCTCTCTGTATGTCTGTATGTCACTCTCACGCAATATCTCTCTGTATGTCTGTATGTCACTCTCACTCAATATCTCTCTGTATGTCTGTATGTCACTCTCACTCAATATCTCTCTGTATGTCTGTATGTCACTCTCACTCAATATCTCTCTGTACAGTATGTCTGTATGTCACTCTCACTCAATATCTCTCTGTATGTCTGTATGTCACTCTCACTCAATATCTCTCTGTATGTCTGTATGTCACTCTCACTCAATATCTCTCTGTATGTCTGTATGTCACTCTCACTCAATATCTCTCTGTACAGTATGTCTGTATGTCACTCTCACTCAATATCTCTCTGTATGTCTGTATGTCACTCTCACTCAATATCTCTCTGTATGTCTGTATGTCACTCTCACTCAATATCTCTCTGTATGTCTGTATGTCACTCTCACTCAATATCTCTCTGTATGTCTGTATGTCACGCTCACCCAATATCTCTCTCTGTATGTCTGTGTCACTCTCACTCAATATCTCTCTGTATGTCTGTATGTCACTCTCACTCAATATCTCTCTGTATGTCTGTATGTCACTCTCACTCAATATCTCTCTGTATGTCTGGTATGTCACTCTCACTCAGATCTCTCTGTACAGTATGTCTGTATGTCACTCTCACTCAATATCTCTCTGTATGTCTGTATGTCACTCTCACTCAATATCTCTCTGTATGTCTGTATGTCACTCTCACTCAATATCTCTCTGTATGTCGTTTGCTTGTTTTGCACCTTCTTATATATTTGGCTTATTTTATCTTTGTTTTATTTTTTATTGTTTTACTTACTCTCCCTCTTCCTAATATATAATTGATTTATTTTCCTTATTCATTTTCTTCAGTTTCTTTATTCTACTTACTTTGTCTACCTCTTCCTTATATACTTGGCTTATTTTCTATTTTCCTTATATTTCTTAATTTTACTCACTTTCTCTCCCTCTTCCTTGTATATTTGGTATATTTTCCCTTTTATATTTCCTCATTTTCCTCGTTCTTGTTCCTTCCTCCCCCTCCTTCTGGTATGCTTGGCCTATTTACCCCTTTTATTCGCTTAGTGTTCTACGTGCTTGTTACGTTCTATCCCTCCTTCATTTCCTTCATTCTGGTTACTTTTTCTCCTTTTACATTTGGCATATTTTCCCTTTTCATTTTTCTTCAACATCTTCAGTCTTCTTCTTTCTCTCCCTCTTCTTATGTATGTGGTTAATTTTTGCTCTTAATTTTCTTCATTTGTCTTCGTTCTCCTTGCATTCTTTCTTTCCTTCTAATTATATTGGGCTTAATTTGTCTTTATAAGTTGTCTTAATTTTCTTTATTTTGTTACTTTTTGTCCTTATATATTTGGCCTATTTTCCCTTTCCCCTCCCCCCTGCCACTCCTTTCCCCTCCCCCCTGCCACTCCTTTCCCCTCCCCCCTGCCACTCCTTTCCCCTCCCCCCTGCCACTCCTTTCCTCACCTTATCTCTTCCCCCCACCCTGGCCCTCCCCCCGGCCACTCCTGTCCCCTCCCCCCTTGGCACCCGTTCCTTGTCCATGCCTTATTCCTCTCTCTTTCTCCCCTGACCACTCCGCTCTCCCCCGCCCCCCTGCCCGTCCTCCCCGCTGACTCGCTCTCGGCTCTCCCACCGCCCGCCTTGCCCTCCCCCCTGGCCACTCTCTCTCTCTCTCTCACCCCCCCACCCTTCCCTCTCTTCCACCCTCTCTTGAGTCAGGTCCAGTTAGGTCTCTCTCTCTACTCTCGCTCTCGCTCTCTCTCTCGCTCTCGCTCTCTCTCTCTCTCTCTCGCTCTCTCTCTCTCTCTCTCGCTCTCGCTCTCTCGCTCTCTCTCTCTCTCTCTCTCTCTCTCTCTCTCGCTCCCCTCTCTCACTCTCTCTCTCTCTTTCCCTCTCTCGCTCTCTCTCTCTCTCTCTCTCTCTCTCTCTCTCTCTCTCTCTCTCTCTCTCTCTCTCTCTCTCTCATCATTCTTCTTTTTCTTTTCCAGTATTTGTCTTACGATTGATATATACTTTCAAACTTAACTACTCCAACAATGCTGTAAAAATCTGCCCCCTTTCTATTATAAATAACGTAGATAATGTTACGTGTGTGAGAGAGAGAGAGAGAGAGAGAGAGAGAGAGAGAGAGAGAGAGAGAGAGAGTTTATATATCTGTGTAGCCTACATGTATTATATAATTATATGTACAATATACTGTATATGCTGAAACCCCTTCAACCCTAAGCGGTCCAACCTAACCCCACACAGAATCATCTGAGAGTAACCTAACTAAAATAAAGGCATGTTTTTGCCCAACTTTCCCCCTTGCGTCTTCATCAACATTTTGTTCACATCATCATAAATGCAAGCAAGAACTAGTTGGCACAAAAATGTCCCTAATTTTGTCTGAAAAGTTTGATGACGTGAAGTAAAGTTGGGTAAAGAACACAGTCACCGGAGGATGGTACACACACACACACACACACACACACACACACACACACACACACACACACACACACACACACACACACATACACAGACACACACGCACACACACACACACGGAAGCACATATACGCATACATACACACGTATATA
>CM064580.1:41901630-41922692 GCA_032716605.1 Paralithodes platypus
AATAAAGTTATTCATTTACAAACGCAGTCAGTCGCGGGTTTGATGCGAGATATTTGTCTAGGCGGAGTTTAAATGAATCAACGGTGATGCAGTCTATAACGTTTCGGGGAAGCCCATTCCACAAGTTGACAACTCGATTGAAGAAGAAATTCTTAGATTCGTGTGAGTTAAAAGATTTACCAATAATTTTGCAACCGTTTCCCCGCGTGTAATTAGATTGGTCGATAGTGAAAGTACTTACTACAGTTCATATTGTCGATGCCTTTGATGATTTTGAACACTTGAATTAAGTCACCTCTTAATCTGCGCTGGGTTAAAGGAAATAGATTTAATTCTCTAAGACGCTCTTCGTATGGTTTGTTCTTTAGGCTAGGTATCATTTTGGTAACTCTACGTTGAACTCGTTCTAGCTTGTTTATATCTTTTTGGTAATAAGGGCACCAGGATTGAACGCAGTATTCCAGAAGAGGGCGGACTAATGAATTGTAAAGGGTTAGGATAACTTCTTTGGATTTATGCTCAAATGACCTGCCTATAAAGCCAATTATTTTGTTTGCCTTCTTAACAACTTCTGAACATTGTTGACTCGGTTTTAGGTTACTCGATATTGTTACTCCCAGATCGGTTTCTCTGTTTACATTCTTAAGCTGAGTGCCATTCATCGAATAGTTTGCTTCTCATTTAGGTATCCGATATGTAGTACTTTACATTTATCCGCATTGAAACTCATTTGCCAAATTTGGGCCCAACATGACAATTTATCTAGATTGTGTTGCATATCGTCAACTTGTTCTTTTGAGAGTACGCTATTTGCAATTTTTGTATCGTCAGCAAATTTTGAGATTGTACAGGTGAGACCCTCATCTATGTCGTTGATGTAAATTAGAAAGAGAATTGGTCCTAGTACCGATCCCTGGGGTACCCCGCTACTTACATTGGTCCATTTAGATGCCTTACCGTTTATGACTACTCTTTGCTTTCTGTCGCTGAGCCAATTTTCTATCCATTTCAACACACCGTCTTGTATTCCATGCGCTTTTAGTTTTAGCAGTAAACGTTTGTGGGGAACTTTGTCAAAGGCCTTTTGAAAATCAAGGTATATAATATCTACAGCTTTACTCTCATCGTAGAGGTTGAGGATATCGTGGAAGAAGTCTAAGAGGTTTGTTAAACAGGAACGTTTTTTCGAAAGCCGTGTTGAGTATCATTAAGTATGTTATTTTCCTCTAAGTGATTTACGAGTCTGTCTCGTATGACCGTTTCTAGCATTTTACATACAACTGAGGTTAAGCTAATTGGACGATAGTTACTGGGTAGGGATTTGCTGCCTTTTTTGAATATCGGTGTTACGTTGGCTAGCTTCCACTGATCGGGCATAGTTCCAGACTGCAAGGATTTATTGAATAGTAATGTCAGTGGTTTAGAGAGCTCATCCTTAGCTTCCTTTAGAACTCTAGGCGAGATTGTATCAGGTCCAGGCGTTTTATTTACCTTGAGTTTATCTAAACAATTCAATACTTCTCTCTCTGTAACGGTGATATTGCTTAGAACATCTTAATTATCAATCTGAATCGGCGATGGTGTAGGGATATCACTGAGGTCTTCTGTTGTAAAAACTGATGCAAAGAAGGTATTGAGGGCATTACTCATTTGTTCTTCGTCTGTGGTGTATTCTCCATTTTCATCGACTGTGTATGTGTGTGTGTATGTGTGTGTGTGTGTGTGTGTGTGTGTGTGTGTGAGTGAGATCTGATAATTTATTAATTTTCAAAGCTTCCTGTACCCTGTTGAACAGAATTGAAAAGTATATTTCAGACCTTTGCAACCTTAACAATAACCAGCTTTTCCTTCTATCACCAAACTGTTTCAGACCTTTGCAACCTTAACAATAACCAGCTTTTCCTTCTATCACCAAACTGTTTCAGACCTTTGCAACATTAACAATAACCAGCTTTTCCTTCTATCACCAAACTATTTCAGACCTTTGCAACCTTAACAATAACCAGCTTTTCCTTCTATCACCAAACTGTTTCAGACCTTTGCAACATTAACAATAACCAGCTTTTCCTTCTATCACCAAACTGTTTCAGACCTTTGCAACCTTAACAATAACCAGCTTTTCCTTCTATCCCCAAACTGTTTCAGACCTTTGCAACATTAACAATAACCAGCTTTTCCTTCTATCACCAAACTGTTTCAGACCTTTGCAACATTAACAATAACCAGCTTTTCCTTCTATCACCAAACTGTTTCAGACCTTTGCAACCTTAACAATAACCAGCTTTTCCTTCTATCACCAAACTGTTTCAGACCTTTGCAACATTAACAATAACCAGCTTTTCCTTCTATCACCAAACTGTTTCAGACCTTTGCAACCTTAACAATAACCAGCTTTTCCTTCTATCACCAAACTGTTTTAGACCTTTGCAACCTTAACAATAACCAGCTTTTCCTTCTATATCCAAACTGTCACCTAATATGGACCAATATTAACTGTGTAAGGTATCGTATTGGAAGGCATAGCTTCAACAAAACTAAGATCATCTTAATCGCAATATCTAAAAAATTTCACAAGCTGTTCTTATGTCTGCATTACAAAATATAATAAGTTTAACTTAGGAATTTCTAGGCCGATATACATCTCTCCTGTCAATGTCTTCATCTATCATATTTCACTCCTTTCAAACATTATATGGAGAAGGGGGTTGAGTTGTTTGGTCGCTATATATTTGCTCCTATTAACTCCAACGTTTAATGACAAGTTACAAAAAAAAAAGAGAGAGAGAGAGAGAGAGAGTGTGTGTGTGTGTGTGTGTGTGAGCGAGAACGAGAGAACGAAAAAGGGGAGAGAGAGAGAGAGAGAGAGAGATAAAGAGAGATAGAGAACGAGAGCGAGAGAGGATAAAAGATATGAAAAATGAGTGAGGATTAGAAGGAGACTGAGGAGAGCCTGTTATAAGAGAGAGATCTGGTGAGGGGAGGAGGAAAAGAAAGGGGGAGGGGGGGGGATCTACGTAGAGTTACATAGATACGCTGACCACACAGACCAATTGGCTATAACGAGGAGATCCGATCTGTACCGACGAGGCCTATATACATTTTTCAAGTTTGATGGAGGTCTAGGGAGCAAACTACAAACCTCCCCTTAAAATATACTTCTGGAGAGTAGGCGATACGGAATATGCAATCCATCACCAACAACTATAATAAACTAAATAAAAGGCTATGGAAAGGCTCTCTCCAGATCCTCCAATCCTTTCTGTAAATATAAAGTGCAGGACGTAAATTACAATGATTCTGTATAACTAGAAATGCATGAAAGATTTATTTTGTTAGCAAAGGGAGCACATATTTCTATCTTGGATTACGTCCCACTACTTTTTATAAGTGAGATAGATATAGTGGAGATAATTAGCTAGAGGAATATAACGTGTAGAATGGAGTGAGAGCTAACAGATAGATAGCATTGTAAAGATCATAGAATTAGCATAGTCTTGTGGGTGAATAAATATATTGGTTAACAGCTACTTACTTTACATAAATAGGTATAGGTAGATGAACACATGACACACACACATATATATATATATATATATATATATATATATATATATATATGTTAGTATAGCCAGGTAATAGATTCTCTTTTAAACAGACGAGGTTAAAGGCAACAGCAGTTTCAGCATTCAGGATTTTATTGTTACAGCTTTCAATAGTTCTAACAATTTTCCTCTGGGGTTCAGAGATGAGGTACAACAGGTTAGCAAAATTCATGGTGGATCCAACGTTTCACAAGTAAACATCTTGCATCTTCAGGGAATGGACAGGTAATGATATTGTTATAACGATATCTTCGTGCGGGTGAAGGACCTGGGCGAACTCAGGGACCTCCAGCAGCGCTTCATGACCGCCTCCGGACTCAACTTCACATACGAAGAAACCACCGATGGACATCTACCCTTCCTCGACCTCCTTGTCTCCCTCCACGACCACGGCTTCAAAACTACAGTGTACACCAAACCTACTAACAATGGCCAATGTCTTAATGGGGAAAGTGAATGCCCTAAACGATACCATCAGTCCACAATCGCCGCCTATGTCAGGAGAGCCCTCACCCATTGCACCACCTGGAATGACACACACAATGAATTGGAAAGGCTCACCCAGGTCCTAGTCAACAATGGGTATTCCAACACTGACGTCACCAATGCCATCAACCACCACCTAGAAAAATGGTACAAACAAGACCCCCCTAGCACCAACCCGGCCAATGACATTACATTTTTTCTACAGAAACTACATATCTTCCGACCACACAACAGACGAAATCCATTATGAAAGAAATAATTCACAAAAACGTCCTCCCCACCAACCCTGACAATAAAATAAAACTCATTATTTACTACAAATCTCCTAAGACCTCCAACCTTGTCCTCCGTAACCGCCCCATTTCCACCAACCAACCGAAAGACGATCATGTGATATACCAGCATATTTGCACCTCTGGGGACTGTGGACCCCTATCCTATATTGGAATGACACAGACTCGCCTTTCCCGTCGACTAAACCCTCCACCTTCAATCTGGCGCTATAAAAGATCACTATCAAGCCACCCACCATCTTGCCCTAACTCGCGCCGACCTAGACAAACAACTACCATACTCGACAAAGAATCAGACCCCCGAAGACTAGCTATTTTAGAAGCTCTATATATCCAAAACGCTCAACCCCAGCATCAACAACCAAACACAAGACCTTCAAATTCTTCCTTCAGGCAAGCGCTACAGGCATACTGCCCCCCTTCCTCTCGCCCTGTGCCCCCCTCCCTTACCTTTCTGCGCTCAGCACACAACTGACAACACCAACCAATCACAGCCACCCACAGCCAACAACCAACCACCGATAAGAATTAGTGCCCGTCTCGCGAATAGACTGCCTTCCACCAATGAACAGCCACCCCACACCCAGTAGCTCCGCCCACCTACCTATTCTTGATCCTCGAATTTTGTATAAATATGTTGCTTTGTCCTTATTCTAATCATTACCTGTCCATTCCCGGAAGATGCAAGATGTTTACTTGTGAAACGTTGGATCCACCATGAATTTTGCTAACCTGTTGTACCTCATCTCTGAACCCCAGAGGAAAATTGTTAGAACTATTGAAAGCTGTAACAATAAAATCCTGAATGCTGAAACTGCTGTTGTCTTTAACCTCGTCTGTTTAAAAGAGAATATATATATATATATATATATATATATATATATATATAGAGAGAGAGAGAGAGAGAATGAGTATGGGAGAAAAACATATCTTTAAAGCGACATATTTCTTACATAATATTCAAGCAGCTTTATAAACACAAACATACAAGTTAAATACATCAACTTACAAATATAATACTACTTTCATCTTCCCATATTAGACAAATGCTGAATACAAATACAAAGAAGAAAATACAAGTTGTAAACATCGATATATAAAATAAAATCGTTGTTTCATCTTCCCGTATTAGACAAATGCTGGATAAAAGTACACAGAAGAATAACAGCCTTGTTTCAGAGACAGACTAGAACTTACATCATCCTAATAATATGATAATGTAATTAACTGTAAATCATGCAGGGTGTGGGATATATTGTTGGTAATAGTAATTAACTGTAAATCATGCAGGGTGTGGGATATATTGTTGGTAATAGTAATTAGTTCATAATGAGCTGGGGCCTTGGGGGGCATCCGTTGTCTTCACTTTGATACGCAGATTATTAAATGTATATATACAGTAGATGTATGTAATTATACAGTAAATGTATATATGCAGTAAATGTATATGTATACAGTAGATGTATATGTATACAGTAGATTTTAATTACAGTAGATGTATATATACAGTAAATGTATATATGCAGTAAATGTATATGTATACAGTAGATGTATATGTATACAGTAGATGTATATAATTATACAGTAGATGTATATATACAGTAAATGTATATATACAGTAAATGTATATATACAGTAAATGTATATATACAGTAAATGTATATATCCAGTAAATGTATAACAGTAGATGTATTATACAGTAGATGTATATATACAGTAAATGTATATGTATACAGTAGATGTATATATACAGTAGATGTATATATACAGTAGATGTATATTTAAAGTATGTGTATATATACAGTAAATGTATATGTATATACAGTAGATGTATATATACAGTAGATGTATATATACAGTAGATGTATATATATACAGTAGATGTATATATACAGTAGATGTATATATATACAGTAGATGTATATATATACAGTAGATAGCTTGATTGATTCATAGTTAAATATACATAGATCAATACGTGAATATAGAGACAAACACGTAGCAAGATAGAATCACATATAGATAACTAGATATATATATGGTGATAGATATATATTAATTGATAGACAGAGAATTAAATATATTAGAGAAAGTTGGCTGTAGATAAATAGGTTAATGTAATAGTGATATAGGTATATATATATATATATATATACCGGTATATATATATATTTACAGAAAGAGAGAGAGAGAAGAGCTTCAGACACCTTTAACCTGTGGGCGTGTGTGTGTATGTGTATGTGCGTGTGTGTGGGAGTGAGTGTGTCTGTGTGTGTGTGTGTGAGAGAGAGAGAGAGAGAGAGAGAGAGAGGGGGGGGGGGGGGGTCACAGAAAGACCTCCCTCGGGACCAAATAGAATGAACTTCTTATTGTAGTAACACATTTAAATATAACAGACTCAAAATTAATTATACGAGTCACCATCAATTATTTACAATAACATTAAAGTAAAATACATAACCCAATAAACAAGGCAAGGGAAGCCGCGATAAAGACAGGACGGAATAGATAAGATGAACGGAAACGGCTGGGAAATGAGGTGGAAGAATGGAAGGAGTGCATTTGGGTTAAAGAACATGTAATAAAAACCGCAGATACAGAAAAGGATATAATGACGTGAGAGAGAGAGAGAGAGAGAGAGAGTTGGAGTGCCAGCAATTATCTCACACCTCATGCACACAGCCACAGTCTTTCTAACCCCCCCCCCCGCCCCCCCCCCCCTTTGTCGCCCCCCGCCCTAAGAGACACTTGACTCCCAGTTCATGTTACCAAGGTACAGCGCTCTCTCTCTCTCTCTCTTTCTCTTTTTCGCTCTCTCTCTCTCTCTCTCTCTCTCTCTCTCTCTCTCTCTCTCTCTCTCTCTCTCTCTCACTCTCTCTCTCTCTCTCTCTATATATATATATATATATATATATATATATATATATATATATGTCTGTCTGTCTGTGTATCTATCTATCTCTCCTGATTTACTGCATTTACACTTTCCAGTTAGTAACATATTCTATGTTAGAAATAAGTTCGGATTGCCTAGTTACGAGGACGCAAGGTCTGTGCAGTCTGTGTATCCATGTAACCATATGTAACTCGGTTTGTAAACTTATCTGCTCTCCTTTTCTTTCACTGTATTTTATTTGGGGTTTTGCTCTCTCTGTTAGAATATGTCTTCCCCATCTCATTTGGGATCGTTGGGCCTGTACGTTCAGTGTGTGTCTATGCATATCCATGTATAAACAATATATATATATATATATATATATATATATATATATATATGTGTATATATTTTATATTTTCTTTATTTTGGTTTCGCTATCGCAATTATAATTAAGCCGTAACCACCTCGTTGAGATGTTTCTATGTAAGCCAATGTTAATATATTTCCCCTTTTCTCTTAACTCATATAACTGAAATTACTACATATGTGGTGTTATTTTCCAACATAAGAATAATAGTTCTGCCTAAAAGAACGTATCATGCCGTAGCACCCGTCTTAAAGCTACTCTCTCTCTCTCTCTCTCTCTCTCTCTCTCTCTCTCTCTCTCTCTCTTTTGCTATCCTTTCCTTCCACTGTCCTTTATTCTCGGGTTAGCCATCTCATATTAGAATTAAGTCCTGACCACCTAGCTGGGATCGTAAGGCCTGTGTGGTCAGTGTATCTATGTAAATCTCTCTCTCTATCTCTCTCTCTCTCTCTCTCTGTTGATGTTGGACTGTTAATTAATGACCTACGATTTTGAAGAGATCCCTTTTCACCATACGTATTTTAATTAATAAAGTCTGGATCTCTTCCACAGTTTTTATTCTTTCCGTCCTATGACTTAAGGGAGCCCACCTCGCTTTTTCTTTTCTCTTTCTCTCCCTCTCTCTTTGGCTGGTATCCATTCGGCCCCATTCAGCCTACTGTTTTAAGACGTTTACCTCCATCCAGGTGTCAATGATTTCCTGGCGAGCGGTAGCGAGCTAGCATATATATATTTTTGTTTTGACAGCAAGTTAAATTTGTGTACATTTTTCGCCGGATTTTTCCATACAATGCTGGGTCGCTATCGCTCGCCAGGAAGAAATCAACACCTGGATGGGGATAAACGTCTTAAAACAGTTGGCTGAATGGGGCCGAATGGATACAAGCCAGAGAAAGAGCGAAAGAAAAAAGAAGCAGGTAACCCCCCTTAAAATACTGCCTTGAAATCTCCTATACCCTGTTCATTATAGGTTGGCAACAAATCCCTAACCCAACCTCTCACAACTCCAAAAGAACTAGAGTATTCGAGCTAATAGTTCTTGCATTTGGGAAGGTTCAGCCAGGGAATTGGTGCAGAAATTTACAGTCCATTTGCTCTAGCCCATTTTGAGTTACAGAGGTTACGGGTTAGAATTTCTGGACTACTTACAGTATAGTGAATTAACTATAGTGTTCAGCTATGATTAATTTGACAATCAATCTCGATAATTTCGAGGAATCAGTAGTTACTATCAAGTTTTACCTTGTGGTCCTATCTTCACATTATAAAAATAGTCTCCCTAACCATATCTTTATCTCTCTCTCTCTCTCTCTCTATATATATATATACGGTATATATATATATATATATATATATATATATATGTAGAGAGAGAGAGAGAGAGAGAGAGATTATAAAGAACATCTACGGATCGTGAAACAAATGACCAATAAACAAAGAGGATAATTTTAGGAGAACAGAATGAGAAGGGCAGTAAGATTAGGGGGCAAGGACGGAGAGAGAGAGAGAGAGAGAGAGAGAGAGAGAGAGAGAGAGAGAGAGAGAGAGAGAGAGGAGGAGAAGATTGGCAGGGTGAGCTTTCAAAGGGAGCAAGCTTGGTAGGAGTGAGCTTATAGATAGATAGATAGTTTCCTAGCTGTGTATATATACTGTATATGTAAAAGATTGGTTGATAGATAAATAGATAGCTACATAGATAGATAGATATATATATAGATAGATAGATAGATAGATAGATATAAGGAATATTAATTAGATAATTAGATACATTGGTATAACATAAAAGGATACCGGTAGCTATATATATATATAGATATATATAGAGTGTGTGTGTGTCTGTGTGTGTGTGTGTGTGTGTGTGTGTGTGTGTGTGTGTGTGTGTGTGCAGATGAAATGGTTATAGATCAAAAGACAGCTGGCTAACTACATGAATTTCTGGATACGAATTTAGGCCTTTATTCATATAATAGTTTATTAGTAATTTTCAGCATGTCTTTAGTAAAGTCATCTTCTCTGTGTAATGTTGCTTTTCAATTAACTGCTTATGTAAAAAATATTCAATAAATAATATAACGTCTTACGATGCGATTTTCTGGTTATGAGGATATTCAATAATTAGATATCGATACGAAGAAGAAATACAGAAGTGTGTGTTTTCGTTATTGATGATAATGTTTTAGGTTTTTGACGGTTGCTGCAAACATATTGTTGCTATAAGTTGATAATTCATGCTGTCTTCACATTTTGTATAGCCCTTTATAGCCCTTTATAGCCCCTTTTCTAAACTAAATATGAAGTTAAGTAATATTGGTGTTAAATATGATAATCTATGAACAGCAAGAATGAAATACAATGAAGAAATGCAACATCGTACAGATATGATAATCGATTGGCTCTTAAGGGAGATTTCCACTTGAGGGATTTTTTTCTGGACCCCTTTCTCCCTCATGTTTAGCCCCATTGCTTTTGAGATTTTAAGACGTTTGCCCTAGTAGTTTGGACATTTTAAGAAATTTTGCCCCATTTCTGTCAATTTGAAGACCTTTCGTGCCATTAAGGTGTCGATTTTTTCCTGGCGAGCGATAGCGAGCCTGTAATTTAAGAGCAACCGGCCTCCGGCCGGGAAAGTTTTCTACCGAAAAATGTACAAATTTATCTTGAAAGGGGGTCTAAGGGGTGTAATTTTAAGCTTGATGAAAACGTAGGGAACAAACTAAATACCTCCCCTTAAGGAATACCGTACACTCCTAAATTACTTAAAATATTAATTCAATTATTTTATTTTGTTACAGGTTGAGCTACAGCTGTATCTACTGAGGCTACTTACTGTAAGTACTGAATGTATTTAAAGTTGCCTACAAACTGATCGAAATGACAATGCAATTGCTTTGAATTCAGTTATATTGGGTACGTCCAACCACCACTGAGAGAGGAAACGCCACGTATCACGGCATCACCCAGGTATATATATGCCAGGTATATGCCAGGTATATGCCAGGTATATGCCAGCCTCAAAGGTCGAACACCACGTTTTTTTAGGCCCAAGACACACGAACATATTTTCCGATTTATTTTATTCGGTAGCCTTTACAGTACTGGTGACGTAGTTTTGGTTTTGCCTTTATCATTCTAGCGGCATTTAGACGATTTTATGAAGCTTAGGAAAGATATACGCTAGCTAAAAGGATTACTGTAGATAGTCTGTAGCCTTTTAATGGGTGAACGTCCGTCTTAAGGTAAATACAATCGTCTACTAGTTGCAAGGCTATAATGCAATGGACGTTAACGGTACTGTAGGGGTTAAGGGGAGATATCCACTTGAGGGATTTTTTTCTTTACCCCTTTCTCCCTCATGCTTAGCCCCATTGTTTTTTTTAGATTTTAAGACGTTCGCCCCATTAGTTTGGCGTAAGATGTAAGAACTTTCACCCGATTTATGTCACTTTTAAGACCTTTCGTGCCATCTAGGTGTCGATTTTTTCCTGGCGAGCGATAGCGAGCCTGTAATTTAAGAGGAACCGGCCTTCGGCCGGGACATTTTTCTATCGAAAAATGTAAATATTTATCTTGAAAAGGAGTCAAGGGGGTGTAATTTCAAGCTTGATAGAAGTCTAGGAAACACACTAAAAACCTCCCCTTAAAGTTGAAGTCCCCGAGTGCACAATTGGCAAAATATTAAACTGGTACAAGTGCTCTGAATGTATGACAGGGTATAAAGCTATCAAAATTTTATATACAACTTAAAGTTAAGTTTTATGAATCCCCTCTTGTAATTATGTTATGTGAAGTAAGACCATACTAGTAATAGCTGGTATTAAGGGGAGATGGGCGTATTTATTTGCACATTTATGCATATTTTTATTTTTTCGATTTTAAGACCTTTCACCCCATTTGTTTGTCAATATTAAGACCTTTCGTGTCGATTTTTTACCTGGCGAACGATAGTGAGCCTGTAATTTGTAATTTTCTACCGAAAAATGTACAAATAAAGCTAGAAGGGGGATCTATCAAGGGATGTTTTTTAAAGTTTGGTGAAGGTCTAAGGAGCGAACAAATAAAACAATATATATATATATATGAAATAATCAACCCAATAATCAACCCCTCCCCCTTAAATATCATTAACATATTTTGACTGATCGAAAATTGCCGGAGAGTATGAAAAGTTAGAGCATTTTGGATATTCAGGTTCAAAGTCGACCAGAACTTTGCATTATTAGACACCCATGCACCTATCTCCCCCCCCCCCTCCCCTCCCCCCACACACACGCACATTCTCTCTCTCACATACACATTCTCACTCTCTCTCTTTCTCTCTGTCTGTCTTTCTCTCTCTCTCTCTCTCTCTCTCTCTCTCTCTCTCTCTCTCTCTCTCTCTCTCTCTCTCTCTCTCTCTCTCTCTCTCTCTCTCTTACACACAGACACTCACACGCACATTTTCTCTCTCTTTCTCACTCACACACACACTCTCTCTCTTTCTCTCTCTCACTCACACACACACACACACACACACACAAACTTCCTCTCTCCCTCTCTCTCTATCTATCTCTCTCTCTCTCTCTCTCGCTCTCGCTCTCGCTCTCTCTCTCTCTCTCTCTCTCTCTCGCTCTCTCTCTCTCTCTTTCACACACACACACACACACACACACACACACACACACACACACACACACACACACACACACACACACAGACACGTTAACAGACTGAACACACTGCCTCCCTGTGATATACATGCCGGGAAGGACGCGTGGAAGTCAGTTAAAGTTTTGCGATTTGCCAGGACTCTGCATTCGCGAAAATATGAGAGAGTACAAAGGAAATCAAGCAACAACAGGTCTAGTGACCCTTCTAGGCTGCTTGCCCTCCAAAACACTGAGGATCAAGTGTCCAAACAGTGGTTTAGAGAGGGTAAGGGAACATTGGAAAGGGAACTACTGCCCTGGAACTAATGTCCGTGGCAGGATTGGGAAGTTAGTAGGGGACAGATGGGTTAGTAACTGAGGGGAGGATAAAACAAAGTTATTAATTTACAAACGCAGTCAGTCGCGGGTTTGATGCGAGATATTTGTCTAGGCGTAGTTTAAATGAATCAACGGTGCTGCAGTCTATAACATTTCGGGGAAGCCCATTCCACAAGTTGACAACTCGATTGAAGAAGATTTTTTTTGCTTCGTGTGAGTTAAAAGATTTACCAATAATTTTGCACCCGTTTCCCCACGTGTAATTAGATTGGTCGATAGTGAAGTACTTACTACAGTTCATATTGGAGAGAGAGAGAGAGAGAGAGAGAGAGAGAGAGAGAGAGAGAGAGAGAGAGAGAGAGAGAGAGAGAGAAAGAGAGCAAAGTAATACAGATAAAACCAAAATAGCAAAGTTAATATATACCGGTATATATATATATATATACCGGTATATATATATATATATATATATATATATATATATATATATATATATATATATATATTACACTGAAGGCGAGCAACAACGAGTCATACTAAAAAGCAAGAAAAATTATACGAAACAGAGAAGAAAGCGAAAGAAAGAAAGAACGACGCTCCCGCAATTAAGATACCCCCCCCCCCACACACACACACACACACACACCCTTCTGACATAACTTCACCAGTAAAAAGAAAACAAAAAAGTGCGTGTGTTCGTGTCATGCCTGCTGCTTCCGGCAGTATAAAAGCAAAACATGAAATCTGCGAAAAACTAGGGAAAATGTAGTTGGGTTTATATAATGGGCGAGTATGTGGCTGGGAATCCATGGCTTTGGCAGGGCATCACACATGAATTCTGATGGGGATGGGAAATTCCGAGTCCTAGGGCATTCTTTAAACAAATTATATTATGGTACAATGTATATTATTAAATGTATTGTATTATATACTTGAGTCAAATATACTGTATATATACAGTAGCTGTACATTTCAATATACGTATTCATTTTACTGTGTCAGTGATAAAGAAAGACAATTTTATTTTTAGGTATTGACCATGTAGCACTCATTTTTTAGGTATTGACCATGTAGCACTCATTTTTAAGTATTGAACATGTAGCACTAATTGTTTAAGTATTGACCATGTAGCACTAATTGTTTAGGTATTGACCATGTAGCACTAATTGTTTAGGTATTGACCATGTAGCACTAATTGTTTAGGTATTGACCATGTAGCACTCATTTTTAAGTATTGACCATGTAGCACTCATTTTTAAGTATTGACCATGTAGCACTCATTTTTAAGTATTGACCATGTAGCACTCATTTTAAGTATTGACCATGTAGCACTCATTTTTAAGTATTGACCATGTAGCACTCATTTTTAAGTATTGACCATGTAGCACTCATTTTTAAGTATTGACCATGTAGCACTCATTGTTTAAGTATTTGACCATGTAGCACTCATTTTTAAATATTGACCATGTAGCACTAATTGTTTAAGTATTGACCATGTAGCACTCATTTTTAAGTATTGACCATGTAGCACTCATTTTTAAGTATTGACCATGTAGCACTCATTTTTAAGTATTGACCATGTAGCACTAATTTTTAAGTATTGACCATGTAGCACTCATTTTTAAGTATTGACCATGTAGCACTCATTTTTAATAGCGTAACCATGCCATTTGTTTGTAAATTATTGACCATGCATATTGACATGTAGCACTCATTTTTAAATATTGACCGACTAAATGTTTAGGCATGGTAGCACTCATTTTTAAAAAAGTAGCACTAATTGTTTAGGTATTGGACCACGCATATTAAGTATTGACCATGTAGCACTCATTTTTAAGTATTGACCATGTAGCACTCATTTGGTCATAAAAATTTTTGTTTGTAAATTATTGCATATTATGTCAAACATATCCCTAATAAATGTTAGGCTTTGTATCTAAAAGATAATCTGAATCCACGCATAGTAAAATTTATGTTCATACTATTTATGTTCAGATTCATTCATAAACATTTTTGATTTCTACTATTCAACAGAGTCAGTAAATGTTACTGGTACTGATGTTTAGTCAACATCAGGGTCAGGGGCAGAACTAGGTTATGGTAAGTCAGAGTAGGGGCAGACTATTATGGTAAGTCAGAGTAGGGGCAGACTATTATGGTAAGTCGAGTAGGGGCAGACTTTATGTAAAGTCAGAGTAGGGGCAGATATTATGGTTAAGTCAGAGTAGGGGCAGACTATTATGTAAAGTCAGAGTAGGGGCAGACTATTATGTAGTCAGAGTAGGGGCAGACTATTATGGTAAGTCAGAGTAGGGGCAGACTATTATGGTAAGTCAGAGTAGGGGCAGACTATTATGTAAAGTCAGAGTAGGGGCAGACTATTATGGTAAGTCATAGTAGGGCTATTGGTCAGAGTAGGGGCAGACTATTATGTAAAGTCAGAGTAGGGGCAGACTATTATGTAAAGTAAAATAGCTTGTAGTTTGGGGGAGAAAGAGGAGTGATTTACGCCGGGAGGAAGATAGATCCTTCACCGTGCTGCTGATAATATTGATGGGCTGGGTGATATAGGAGGGACTACCGGTATATATTATCTATACTTCACGCTGAATACGGTGAGGGAGGGGGCTGTGCATTTATTGTCTGGTTGTTGTTGTTCCCCAGACTGTCTGGCCGAGCAGCCCCAAGGTCCCGAGCAAGGCCAAGGCCATAAACGAGCACCCCCACAGAACCCTCCCTGCTTAATGCTAATATAGCCCAGGTGACCGAAACCACTCCAAGGCGAGGAGCTGAGGAGGGCGCGGAAATGCCCGGAAAACCAAAGCCCCACTCAAGGCCCTGTTCCCATCAGCAATTATGAAAGGAAAGTTAGTGTGTGGTAATTTGGGGTGCTAGGGGATATCACAGTCGATTCCCACCCAAACCTATTATGCTATTGCAGTAGATTGAAGTATATTTGAAGGGGTTAACGAATCCATCGGTGAGCTCGATAGATAGATTGAGGAGCGTATGTTAGGGCTTCCTACTACATCCTCACTCAGCCCAAGTATTCTGTTGACTCTAAGTTAGGTTGGAGTAAGTTGGAGTAGGTTTAAGGGGAGGTTTTTAGTTTGTTTCCTACTCCTCCAGCAATCTTAAAAGTTCACCCCCTTGATCCCCTTTCAAGATAAATTTGTACATTTTTTGATAGAAAAATGTCCCGGCCGAAGGCCGATAACTATTAAATTACAGGCTCGCTATCGCTCGCCAGGATAAAGTCGACACCTATATGGCACAAAAGGTCTTAAAATTGACAGAAATGGGGTGAAAGTTCTTAAAATCGCCAAACTAATAGGGCGACCGTCTTAAAATCTCAAAAGTAATAAGGCTAAACATGAGGGAGAAAGGGGTCAAGAAAAAAATCCCTCAAGTGGACATCTCTCCTTAAGAAGGGGAATTGTGATATGGTCATGATAGAACTAAATATATTGGATATGACCAGGTTAGCTTTGGTTATAAATAATATGATGTTTCGAAGCAAATAATATAAAGAATAAAATGTTTCGAAGCAAAATAATATAAAGAATAAAATGTTTCGAAGCAAAATAATATAAAGAATAAAATGTTTCGAAGCAAAATAATATAAAGAATAAAATGTTTCGAAGCAAAATAATATAAAGAATAAAATGTTTCGAAGCAAAATAGCCGCCAGTTTCCATAAAGCAGGAGTGATTTAGACTGAAACGAAGATAGATGCCTCTCTGTGTGCGGATAATATTGATAGCAGTTCCAGGGGTGGGCGGGGGGGGGGGGGGGGGGGGGATGATGAAGGAGGGGACGTGATTTACTCGTGCTATTTAAGTGTCGATTTATTTTCCTGGCGAACGATAGTGATTGTCTACCGAAAAATGTACAAATTAATTTAAAAAGGGGGATCTAACGGATTTTTTTTTTTTTTTCAAAGTTTGATGGAGGTCTAGGGAGGAAACTAAAAAACATCTAGTATATATATATGAAATAATCGGCCGGCTACATTTTTCTCCTATCTGGAAAAAATTTACAATTTGAATCTTGAAGAAGGGGCTGGGCTGGGGGGGGGGGGGGGGGGGGGTGGGGGGGTGGGGGGGGGGAGGGGTGGGGGGGGGGGGGGGGGGTGGGGGGGGGGGGGGGGGGGGGCGACGGGTGGGGGGGTGGGGTGGGGGGGGGGGGGGGTGGCGGCGGGCGGGGGGGGGGGGGGGGGGGGGGGGGGGGGGGGGGGGGGGGGGGGGGGGGGGGGGGGGGGGGGGGGGGGGGGTTTAAAGCTTGATGGAGGTCTAGGGAGGAAACTAAAAGAAAGACAATAATAATAATAATAATAATAATAATATAATTAATAATAATGATAATAGTGAAAAAGAGTCAATAAATGAACAAATAATTACGGCAGCCCCCCTTAAATAATAGCCCAATCCCCCTTAAAATTTAACTTGATGTAGCGCCAGAATACGATGTTGTGAAGTAAACTAGCCTCCCAAAGAAGGAGTGATTTACGCGGGAACGAAGATGGACGACTCTGTTTGCTGATAATATTGATAGTAAGTGTAAGGATGATAGAGGAGGAAGAGGAGGAGGAGGGAGAGAGAGAGGGAGTGAGAGTGAGAGTCGATCCTAGGTCAACTCGGCATCAGGTCAACGTACCGGGTACTCAAGGTAAATTCAGACTACCCAAGCTAATTTCAGAAGACGCTGCGCGCCCAATTAGTTTGCGCGATTTCGATTTTGAAACCAATTTCTTTCTAAATATTAATACCCTTCGTGCCGTTTAGAATTCGATTTATCTTGGCGAGCGATTGCAAACCTGTACTTTAAGGGGAACTATAGGTTTAGGGGGAACTATAGGTTTAGGGGGAACTATAGGTTTAGGGGGAACTATAGGTTTAGGGGGGGAACGACTAGGTTGAGGGGGAATTATAGGTTTAGGGGGAACTATAGGTTTAAGGGGAACTATAGGTTTAAGGGGAAATAGCGGTTTAGGGGGAACCCCCCCCTATAGGTTTAGGGGGTACTATAGGTTTAGGGGGAACTATAGGTTTTAGGGGGAAGTATGGGTTTAGGGAGAACTATAGGTTTAGGGGGAACTATAGGTTTCAGGGGGAAACTATGAGGTTTAGGGGGAAACTATAGGTTTTAGGGGGAACTATAGGTTTAGGGGGGAACTATAGGTGTAGGGGGCACTATAGGTTTTAGGGGGGACTATAGGTTGTAGGGGGAACTATCGGTTTAGGGGGAACTATAGTTTGGGGTTTAAGGGGAACTATAGGTTTAAGGGGGAACTATAGGTTAAGGGGAAACTATAGGTTTAAGGGGACACTATAGGTTTAGGGGGAACTATAGGTTTAGGGGGGGGAACTATAGGTGTTAGGGGGGGGGAAACTATCGGTTTAAGCGGGAAACTATAGGTTTTAGGGGGAACTATAGGTTTAGGGGGAACTATAGGTTTAGGGGGAACTATAGGTTTAAGGGGAACTATAGGTATTAGGGGGAACTATAGGTTTAGGGGGAACTATAGGTTTTAAGGGGCAACTATAGGTTTAGGGGGAACTATAAGGTTTAGGGGGAACTATAGGGTTTTAGGGGGGGAAACCTATAGGTTTAGGGGGAAATATAGGTTTAGTGGGAACTATAGGGTTTAAGGTGAACTATAGGTTTAGGGGGACACTATAGGTTTAGGGGGGAAACTATAGGTTTAGGGGAACTATTAGGTTTAGGGGGGGAAACTATAGGTTTAGGGGGAACTATAGGTTTAAGGGGAACTATAGGTTTAGGGGGAACTATCGGTTTTAGGGGGAACTATAGGTTTAGGGGGGGGAACTATAGGTTTAAGGGGAACTATAGGTGTTTAGGGGAACTATAGGTTTAGCGGGAACTATAGGGTTAAGCGGGACTATAGGTTTAGGGGGAACTATAAGTTTAGGGGGGACTATAGTTTTAAGGGGGAACTATATGGTTTAGGGGGGGAACTATAGGTTTTCGGGGAACTATAGGTTTAGGGGGAACCTATAGGTGTTAAAGGGGAACTATAGGTTTAAGGGGGGAACTATAGGTTTAGGGGGAACTATTTCTACAGTAAACTGTACACAATTAATCTCAAAAAGAGTGTCTTGGGGGGGGTTTCTGTTACGCTTGACAGAGGTCTAGGAAGTCAAAAATTACCCCCCTCCCCCGCCACACACACACACACACCCACACACACAACACACACCCCGCTTTAAGGGAAGCAAGGGCGTATTTATTTTGCAACATTTATGTAACCTATTATCATATTATTTAATTTTCTCCCTAGACTCCTCAAGCTTAAACAAACATTTTCGGTAGAAAAAGTTCCTGGCCTGGTGCAACCCCCCGAGGCCGGTTCCTTAAAAATTACAGGCTCTCTATCGCTTGCCAGAGAAAAAATAATCCCATCTAAATGGGCAGGAAAAGTCTTAATATTGAAAAACAAGAAGGGACACAATCGGTCTTAAAATCGAATAAACTAATGGGGCCGAAACGTCCTTAAAAGCTCAAAAAACTAATGGGGCTAAGCACGAAGGAGGAGGGGGGGGGGGGGGGTCTCTAGAAAAACTGACATATCCTCCCCTAATGTAACTGGTTGTGTGAATTTAGCTTGGGTACGTTGACCTGAGGCCGATGTTGACCACCTGAGGGCCGAAAAGTGTCGGAGGGTGGGGGTGGGCCGAAAGCAGGGAGTGACACGAAATCGATTTGGGGAGGGGCTGGCGCGGGGGGGGAGTGGGGGTTTGAGGGGTGGAGGGTAGGGCTGGGTGGAGGGAGGGGGGATTGATGGGAAGGGGGAGGGGAGGGGGAGGGATTGGGGGGTGGTGGGGGGGAGGGCTGGGAGGGGAGGAGGAGGTGAGTGTCCTGGTGTGGAGGGGGGGGAGGGGGGATTGAGGGGTGGAGGAGGGTGGGTGTGAGGGGCTGGAGTGGAAGGGGAAAAGGGGAGGATGGCGCATGGTGGATGGAGGGTGGGGAAGGAGGAGGGCTGGGGGGATGGGGTGGATTGAGGGGTGGAGGTTAACAGGGGAGGGGCTGGATGGGGAGGGGGAGGGAAAAAAAGGGGGAGTGGGATTTGAAGGGTTGGAAAGGGGGGCCAAGGAGGGCTGGGGGAAAAAAAAAAGGAAAACGGGGAGGGAGGGTGGTAGAGTTGGGATTGAGGGTGTGGGGGTGTGAAAGGGGGGAGGGAAGGCTCTGGATAGAGGAGGGGGATGATAAAGGGGATGGGGGCGCGGGCAAGCATATAATCCCAGGGGGAGGGGTTTTCAAAGCAAAGGGCGAGGGTAGGAGGAGATAGGAATATTAATGAATGAAAATTAATTAGATTTATACCGGTATATAAAAATCAAATTCAGTGATCAAAAGCAGGAGAGTGTTTAGTGGGTCCAGGACAGATGAACAATATGGAACTAAAGATCAAAATAAATGGTCTATTAGTGTATATTGTTGGTGTTCATGGAAGCGATTCCAGCTTAATGGACAGGGACTAGGCAGAGCAAAATGCGCCATGTACAATTTCATTTATAGGTACTTAAAACGATTACGAATGGAAAAAATCGGACATGGGGGATCTATATACAGTAAAAATATTAATCTACGGGTAGATATAGATATATATATATATATATATATATATATATATAGTATACTAAAATCTATATATACCGGTATGTAAACGGTTAATAAATAGTCAGGTCTATGGGTTAGCATATTCATAATATATATTGTTAAAATTATCAACTTTGAATAGTATAGGATCTGGCCTTTGACATAATAACACCACTACTTACTGACTACTACTACTACTACTATAACTACTACTCACTACTACCCACTTACTCAGAATAGTAATGATAAGATTAATAAAGACGTGAAGGCGACTGACTTATTATTGACTCTATTTATAATTTGTTTGTGTAGCTAGCCTGTAGACCCACACACGAATAATATTCTAGCTAAATAATCTAGAATTATTATTATAACACAGGATGATTACACTCAGTTAGAACTAGAAAAAGCCAGGAACAATGTCTCAAAATTGTTTTAAGGAGGAGGGCTTTTGTAGTATGGTTTTAAGAGGAGGCTTTGAGTATTGTTTTAAGGAGGAGGGCTTTGGAGGTATTGTTTTGAAAAGAGAGGAGGCGTGTGAGTATTGTTTTAGAAAAGGAGGCTTTGAGTATGTGTTTTAAAGGAGGAAGGCGTTGAGTATTGGTTTAAGAGGAGGCTTTGAGTATTGTTTTTAAGAAGGAGGCTTTGAGTATTGTTTTGAAAAAAGAGGAGAGGCTTTGAGTATTGTTGTTTAAGGAGGAGGTTTTGAGTATTGTTTTTAAGAGTGAGGGAGCTTTGAGTATTGTTTTAAAAAAAGAGGAGGCTTTGAGTATTGGTTTTAAAAGAGGAGGCTTTGAGTATTGTTTTACAAGAGGAGGCTTTGAAGTATTGTTTTAAGAGGAGGCTTTGAGT
>CM064580.1:41922792-42005292 GCA_032716605.1 Paralithodes platypus
GCTCTCGCTTCTCTCTCTCTCTCTCTCGCCTCTCGCTCTCTCTCTCTCTTTCACACACCACACACACACACACACACACACACACACCACACACAACACACACACACAGACACGTTAACAGACTGAACACACTGCCTCCCTGTGATATACATGCCGGGAAGGACGCGTGGAAGTCAGTTAAAGTTTTGCGATTTGCCAGGACTCTGCATTCGCGAAAATATGAGAGAGTACAAAGGAAATCAAGCAACCCAGGTCTAGTGACCTTCTAGGCTGCTTGCCCTCCAAAACACTGAGGATCAAGTGTCCACACAGTGTTTAGAGAGGGTAAGGGAACACTGGAAAGGGAACTAACTGCCTGGAACTAATGTCCGTGGCAGGATTGGGAAGTTAGTAGGGGGGGACAGATGGGTTAGTAACTGAGGGGAGGATTAAAACAAAGTTATTAATTTACAAACGCAGTCAGTCGCGGGTTGATGCGAGATATTTGTCTAGCGTAGTTTAATGAATCAACGGTGCTGCAGTCTATAGCATTTCGGGGAAGCCCATTCCACAAGTTGACAACTCGATTGAAGAAGATTTTTTTTGCTTCGTGTGAGTTAAAGATTTACCAATAATTTTGCACACGTTTCCCCACGTGTAATTAGATGGTCGATGTGAAGTACTTACTACAGTTCATATTGGAGAGAGAGGGAGAGAGAGCGAGAGAGCGGCGAGGAGAGAGAGCGAGAGAAAGAGAGCAAAGTAATACAGATAAAACCAAAATAGCAAAGTTAATATATACCGGTATATATATATATATATATATACCGGTATATATATATATATATATATATATATATATATATATATAATATATATATATATATATATTACACTGAAGGCGAGCAACAACGAGTCATACTAAAAAGCAAGAAAAATTATACGAAACAGAGAAGAAAGCGAAAGAAAGAAAGAACGACGCTCCCGCAATTAAGATACCCCCCCCCCCACACCCCCACACTCACACACACACCCTTCTGACATAACTTCACCAGTAAAAAGAAAACAAAAAAGTGCGTGTGTTCGTGTCATGCCTGCTGCTTCCCGGCAGTTAAAACAGCAAAACATGACATCTGCGAAAAACTAGGGAAAATGTAGTTGGGTTTATATAATGGGCGAGTATGTGGCTGGGAATCCATGGCTTTGGCAGGGCATCACACATGAATTCTGATGGGGATGGGAAATTCCGAGTCCTAGGGCATTCTTTAAACAAATTATATTATGGTACAATGTATATTATTAAATGTATTGTATTATATACTTGAGTCAAATATACTGTATATATACAGTAGCTGTACATTTCAATATACAGTAGCTGTACATTTCAATATACAGTAGCTGTACATTTCAATATACGTATTCATTTTACTGTGTCAGTGATAAAGAAAGACAATTTTATTTTTAGGTATTGACCATGTAGCACTCATTTTTTAGGTATTGACCATGTAGCACTAATTGTTTAGGTATTGACCATGTAGCACTCATTTTTAAGTATTGACCATGTAGCACTCATTTTTAAGTATTGACCATGTAGCACTCATTTTTAAGTATTGACCATGTAGCACAATTTTTAAGTATTGACCATGTAGCACTAATTGTTTAGGTATTGACCATGTAGCACTCATTTTTAAGTATTGACCATGTAGCACTCATTTTTAAGTATTGACCATGTAGCACTCATTTTTAAGTATTGACCATGTAGCACTCATTTTTAAGTATTGACCATGTAGCACTCATTTTTAAGTATTGACCATGTAGCACTCATTTTTTAAGTATTGACCATGTAGCACTCATTTTTAAATATTGACCATGTAGCACTAATTGTTTAAGTATTGACCATGTAGCACTCATTTTTAAATATTGACCATGTAGCACTAATTGTTTAAGTATTGACCATATAGCACTCATTTTTAAATATTGACCATGTAGCACTAATTGTTTAAGTATTGACCATGTAGCACTCATTTTTAAATATTGACCATGTAGCACTAATTGTTTAAGTATTGACCATGTAGCACTCAGTTTTAATTATTGACCATTTAGCACTAATTGTTTAAGTATTGACCATGTAGCACTCATTTTTAAATATTGACCATGTAGCACTAATTGTTTAAGTATTGACCATATAGCACTCATTTTTAAATATTGACCATGTAGCACTAATTGTTTAAGTATTGACCATGTAGCACTCATTTTTAAATATTGACCATGTAGCACTAATTGTTTAAGTATTGACCATGTAGCACTCATTTTTAAATATTGACCATGTAGCACTAATTGTTTAGGTATTGACCATGTAGCACTCATTTTTAAGTATTGACCATGTAGCACTCATTTTTAAGTATTGACCATGTAGCACTCATTTTGGCATAGCGTAAAATGCCTTTTGTTTGTAAATTATTGCATATTATGTCAAACATATCCCTAATAAATGTTTAGGCTTTGTACTAAAAGATAATCTGAATCCACGCATAGTAAAATATGTGTATATACTATTTATGTTCAGATTCATTCATAAACATTTTTGATTTCTACTATTCAACTTGAGTAGTCAGTATAATGTTACTGGTACTGAGTTAGCCGTTTTAGGTTCAACATCAGGGTCAAAGCAGCGTTATTTACCAGACAGAAATAGGTTGATGGTAAGTCAGAGTAGGGGCAGACTATTATGGTAAGTCAGAGTAGGGGCAGACTATTATGGTAAGTCAGAGTAGGGGCAGACTATTATGTAAAGTCAGAGTAGGGGCAGACTATTATGGTAAGTCAGAGTAGGGGCAGGCTATTATGTAAGTGTCAGAGTAGGGGCAGACTATTATGGTAAGTCAGAGTAGGGGCAGACTATTATGTAAAGTCAGAGTAGGGGCAGACTATTATGGTAAGTCAGAGTAGGGGCAGACTATTATGTAAAGTCAGAGTAGGGGCAGACTATTATGGTAAGTCAGAGTAGGGGCAGACTATTATGTAAAGTCAGAGTAGGGGCAGACTATTATGGTAAGTCAGAGTAGGGGCAGACTATTATGTAAAGTCAGAGTAGGGGCAGACTATTATGGTAAGTCAGAGTAGGGGCAGACTATTATGTAAAGTAAAATAGCTTGTAGTTTGGGGGAGGAAGAGGAGTGATTTACGCCGGGAGGAAGATAGATCCTTCACCGTGCTGCTGATAATATTGATGGGCTGGGTGATATAGGAGGGGCTACCGGTATATATTATCTATACTTCACGCTGAATACGGTGAGGGAGGGGGCTGTGCATTTATTGTCTGGTTGTTGTTGTTGTTCCCCAGACTGTCTGGCCGAGCAGCCCCAAGGTCCCGAGCAAGGCCAAGGCCATAAACGAGCGCCCCCACAGAACCCTCCCTGCTTAATGCTAATATAGCCCAGGTGACCGAAACCACTCCAAGGCGAGGAGCTGAGGAGGGCGCGGAAATGCCCGGAAAACCAAAGCCCCACTCAAGGCCCAGCTGTTCCCATCAGCAATTATGAAAGGAAAGTTAGTGTGTGGTAATTTGGGGTGCTAGGGGATATCACAGTCGATTCCCACCCAAACCTATTATGCTATTGCAGTAGATTGAAGTATATTTGAAGGGGTTAACGAATCCATCGGTGAGCTCGATAGATAGATTGAGGAGCGTATGTTAGGGCTTCCTACTACATCCTCACTCAGCCCAAGTATTCTGTTGACTCTAAGTTAGGTTGGAGTAGGTTTAAGGGGAGGTTTTTAGTTTGTTTCCTACTCCTCCAGCAATCTTAAAAGTTCACCCCCTTGATCCCCTTTCAAGATAAATTTGTACATTTTTCGATAGAAAAATGTCCCGGCCGAAGGCCAATAACTATTAAATTACAGGCTCGCTATCGCTCGCCAGGATAAAGTCGACACCTAAATGGCACAAAAGGTCTTAAAATTGACAGAAATGGGGTGAAAGTTCTTAAAATCGCCAAACTAATAGGGCGACCGTCTTAAAATCTCAAAAGTAATAAGGCTAAACATGAGGGAGAAAGGGGTCAAGAAAAAAATCCCTCAAGTGGACATCTCTCCTTAAGAAGGGGAATTGTGATATGGTCATGATAGAACTAAATATATTGGATATGACCAGGTTAGCTTTGGTTATAAATAATATGATGTTTCGAAGCAAATAATATAAAGAATAAAATGTTTCGAAGCAAAATAATATAAAGAATAAAATGTTTCGAAGCAAAATAATATAAAGAATAAAATGTTTCGAAGCAAAATAGCCGCCAGTTTCCATAAAGCAGGAGTGATTTAGACTGAAACGAAGATAGATGCCTCTCTGTGTGCGGATAATATTGATAGCAGTTCCAGGGGTGGGTGGGGGTGGGGGGGGGGGATGATGAAGGAGGGGACGTGATTTACTCGTGCTATTTAAGTGTCGATTTATTTTCCTGGCGAACGATAGTGATTGTCTACCGAAAAATGTACAAATTAATTTAAAAAGGGGGATCTAACGGATTTTTTTTTTTTTTAAAGTTGATGGAGGTCTAGGGAGGAAACTAAAAACATTAGATATATATATGAAATAATCGGCCGGCACATTTTTCTATCGAAAAATTTACAATTTGATCTTGAAGAAGGGTCTGGGGGGGGGGGGGGGGGGGGTTAAAGCTTGATGGAGGTCTAAGAAGGAAACTAAAACAAATAATACTGTAATAATAATAATAATAATAATAATAATAATAATAATAATAATAATAGTGAAAAAGATCAATAAATGAACAAATAATTACGGCCATCCACCCTTAAATAATAGGCCCATCCCCCCTTAAATTTAACTTGATGTAGCGCCAGAATACGATGTTGTGAAGTAAACTAGCCTCCCAAAGAAGGAGTGATTTACGCGGGAACGAAGATGGACGACTCTGTTTGCTGATAATATTGATAGTAAGTGTAAGGATGATAGAGGAGGAGGAGAGAGAGAGAGAGGGAGTGAGAGTGAGAGTCGATCCTAGGTCAACTCGGCATCAGGTCAACGTACCGGGTACGCAAGGTAAATTCAGACTACCCAAGCTAATTTAAGACGTTCGCCCAATTAGTTTGGCGATTTTGAAACCAATTTCTTTCTAAATATTAATACCCTTCGTGCCGTTTACAATTCGATTTATCTTGGCGAGCGATAGCAAACCTGTACTTTAGGGGGAACTATAGGTTTAGGGGGAACTATAGGTTTAGGGGGAACTATAGGTTTAAGGGGAACTATAGGTTTAGGGGGAACTATAGGTTTAGGGGGAACTATAGGTTTAGGGGGAACTATAGGTTTAAGGGGAACTATAGGTTTAGGGGGAACTATAGGTTTAAGGGGAACTATAGGTTTAGGGGGAACTATAGGTTTAGGGGGAACTATAGGTTTAAGGGGAACTATAGGTTTAGGGGGAACTATAGGTTTAGGGGGAACTATAGGTTTAAGGGGAACTATAGGTTTAGGGGGAACTATAGGTTTAGGGGGAACTATAGGTTTAGGGGGAACTATAGGTTTAGGGGGAACAATAGGTTTAAGGGGAACTATAGGTTTAGGGGGAACTATAGGTTTAGGGGGAACTATAGGTTTAAGGGGAACTATAGGTTTAGGGGGAACTATAGGTTTAAGGGGAACTATAGGTTTTAGGGGGAACTAAGGTTTAGGGGGAACTATAGGTTTAGGGTGAACTATAGGGTTAGGGGGAACTATAGGTTTAGGGGGAACTATAGGTTTAGGGGGAACTATAGGTTTAGGGGGAACTATAGGTTTAAGGGGAACTATAGGTTTAGGGGGAACTATAGGTTTAAGGGGAACTATAGGTTTAGGGGGAAACTATAGGTTAAGGGAGAACTATAGGTTTAGGGGGAACTATAGGTTTAAGGGGAACTATAGGGTTAGGGGGAACTATAGGTTTAGGGGGTACTATAGGGTTAGAGCGAACTATACGTTTAAAATAAACTATAGGTTTAGGGGGAGCTATAGGTTAGGGGGAACTATAGGTTTAGGGGGAACTATAGGTTTAGGGGGAACTATAGGTTTAAGGGGAACTATAGGTTTAGGGGGAACTATAGGTTTAGGGGAACTATAGGTTT
Source organism: Paralithodes platypus (assembly GCA_032716605.1). NCBI lineage: Eukaryota > Metazoa > Arthropoda > Malacostraca > Decapoda > Lithodidae > Paralithodes > Paralithodes platypus. The sequence goes on from CM064580.1 coordinate 41,928,895, forward strand.
AAGGGGAACTATAGGTTTAGGGGGAACTATAGTTTAAGGGGAACTATAGGTTTAGGGGGAACTATAGGTTTAAGGGGAACTATAGGTTTAGGGGGAACTATAGGTTTAGGGGGAACTATAGGTTTTGGGGGAACTATAGGTTTAAGGGGAACTATAGGTTTAGGGGGAACTATAGGTTTAAGGGGAACTATAGGTTTAGGGGGAACTATAGGTTTTGGGGGAACTATAGGTTTAGGGGGAACTATAGGTTTAAGGGGAACTATAGGTTTAAGGGGAACTATAGGTTTAGGGGGAACTATAGGTTTAGGGGGAACTATAGGTTTAAGGGGAACTATAGGTTTAGGGGGAACTATAGGTTTAGGGGGAACTATAGGTTTAAGGGGAACTATAGGTTTAGGGGGAACTATAGGTTTAGGGGGAACTATAGGTTTAGGGGGAACTATAGGTTTAAGGGGAACTATAGGTTTAGGGGGAACTATAGGTTTAGGGGGAACTATAGGTTTAGGGGGAACTATAGGTTTAAGGGGAACTATAGGTTTAGGGGGGAACTATAGGTTTAGGGGGAACTATAGGTTTAGGGGGAACTATAGGTTTAGGGGGAACTATAGGTTTAGGGGGAACTATAGGTTTAGGGGGAACTATAGGTTTAAGGGGAACTATAGGTTTAAGGGGAACTATAGGTTTAGGGGGAACTATAGGTTTAGGGGGAACTATAGGTTGAAGGGGGGAACTATAGGTTAGGGGGAACATAGGTTTAGGGGGAACTATAGGTTTAAGGGGAAAACTATAGGTTTAGGGGGAACTATAGGTTTAGGGGGAACTATAGGTTTAGGGGGAACTATAGGTTTAGGGGGGACTATAGGTTTAAGGGGGAACTATAGGTTTAGGGGGAACTATAGGTTTAGGGGGAACTATAGGTTTAAGGGGAACTATAGGTTTAGGGGGAACTATAGGTTTAGGGGGAACTATAGGTTTAGGGGGAACTATAGGTTTAGGGGGAACTATAGGTTTAAGGGGGAACTATAGGTTTAGGGGGAACTATAGGTTTAAGGGGAACTATAGGTTTAAGGGGAACTATAGGTTTAGGGGGAACTATAGGTTTAGGGGGAACTATAGGTTTAGGGGGAACTATAGGTTTAAGGGGAACTATAGGTTTAGGGGGAACTATAGGTTTAGGGGGAACTATTTCTACCGTAAACTGTACAAATTAATCTCAAAAAGAGAGTCTTGGGGGTGGTTTCTGTTACGCTTGACAGAGGTCTAGGAAGCAAATTACCCCCCTCCCCCGCCACACACACACACACACACACACACACACGCTTTAAGGGAAGCAGGGCGTATTTATTTGCACATTTATGTAACCTATTATCATATATTTAATTTTCTCCCTAGACCTCCATCAAGCTTAAACAAACATTTCGGTAGAAAAGTGTCCTGGCCGAAGGCCGGTTCCTTAAAAAATTACAGGCTCTCTATCGCTTGCCAGAAAAAAAAATCCCATCTAAATGGCAGGAAAAGTCTTAATATTGAAAACAAGAATGGGACAAATGGTCTTAAAATCGATAAACTAATGGGGCGAACGTCTTAAAATCTCAAAACTAATGGGGCTAAGCACGAGGGAGAGGGGGGGGGGGTCTAGAAAAACGACATACCTCCCCTTAATTTAACTGGTGTGTGAATTTAGCTTGGGTACGTTGACCTGAGGCCGAGTTGACCACCTGGGGCCGAAAGTGTGAGGTGGGGTGGGGCCGAAGCAGGGGGTGACACGAAATCGATTTTGGGAGGGGCTGGCTCGGGGTGGGAGTGGGGGTTTGAGGGGTGGAGGGGGTGAGGCTGGAGGGATGGGGAGGGAGGCTGGGTGGAGGGAGGGGGGATGGGGATTGAGGGTTGAGGGAGGGGGGGAGGGTGGGTGGAGGGAGGGGGATGGGAGGGTGGTGGGGGGGGGGGGAGGGCTGGAGGAGGAGGAGGTGAGGGCTGGGGGGGGGAGGTGGGATGGTGTGGGATTGAGGGGTGGAGGGGGGTGGGGTGTGAGGGCTGGAGGGAGGGGGAGGGGAGGGCTGGGTGGAGGGAGGGGGAGGGGAGGGCTGGGTGGAGGGAGGTGGGGTGTGAAGGCTGGAGGGAGGAAGAGGGGAGGGCTGGGTGGAGGGAGGGGGGGAGTGGGATTGGAGGGGGGTGGGGGCATGAGGGCTGGAGAACGGGGAGGGCTGGGTGGAGGGAGGGGGGATTGAGGGGGGTGGGGTGTGAAGGGGGAGGGAAGGTCTGGATAGAGGGAGGGGCAGCATATCCAGGAGGGTTTCAAAGCAAAGGGCGAGGTAGGAGGAGATAGGAATATTAATGAATGAATTAATTAGATATACCGGTATATAAAAATCAATTCAGTGATCAAAGCAGAGAGTGTGTGGGTCAGACAGATGAACAATATTGGAACTAAGAATAAATAAATGGCTATAGTGTATATTGTTGGTGTTCATAGCGATCCAGCTTTGGACAGGACTAGGCAGAGCAAAATGCGCATGTACAATTTCATTATAGGTACTTAAAACGATTACGAATGGAAAAATCGGAATGGGGGATATATATACAGTATATATATATACGGTATATATATATATATATATATATATATATATATATATATATATATATATATATATATATATACCGGTATTAACGGTTAATAATAGTCAGCTATGGTTAGCATATTCAGTAATATATTTTTATTATCAACTTTGAATAGTATAGGATCTGGCCTTGACATAATAACACCACTACTACTACTACTACTACTACTACTACTACTACTACCACTACTAGAATAGTAATGATAATGATAATACATGAAGGCTACTGACTTATTATTGCTATATTTATAATTTGTTTGTGTAGCTAGCCTGTAGACCCACACGATAAATATTCTAGCTAAATAATCTAGAATTATTATATAACACAGGATGATTACACTCAGTTAGAACTAGAAAACCAGGAACAATGTCTCAAAATTGTTTTAAGAGGAGGCTTTGAGTATTGTTTTAAGAGGAGGCTTTGAGTATTGTTTTAAGAGGAGGCTTTGAGTATTGTTTTAAGAGGAGGCTTTGAGTATTGTTTTAAGAGGAGGCTTTGAGTATTGTTTTAAAAGGAGGCTTTGAGTATTGTTTTAAGAGGAGGCTTTGAGTATTGTTTTAAGAGGAGGCTTTGAGTATTGTTTTAAGAGGAGGCTTTGAGTATTGTTTTAAAAGGAGGCTTTGAGTATTGTTTTAAGAGGAGGCTTTGAGTATTGTTTTAAGAGGAGGCTTTGAGTATTGTTTTGGATCCCCTTCTCCCTCGTGTGTAGCTCCATTAGTGTTGAGATTTTAGGACATTTGCCCCATTAGTTTGGCAATTTTAAGACCTTTCGACCCATTTCTATGTCAATATTAGGAGCTTTCGTGCCAAGTAGTTGTCGATTTCTTCCCTGCGATAGTGAGCCGGTTATATTATAGGAAAACAAAGACTTTCAGCTTAACAGATTTCGTAACAGACCCTTCTTATACTGCATAAAACCCTCTAAATATAGCCCGACTAAAAGTAAGAAGACGTCGCCGGTACAGAAGGGCTTATGGGGACATTGGCGTATTTATTTTCTTATATAATATTTATATTTATATATTTGATTCCTCCCTAAACCTTCATCAAGCTTAAAAATTGCACCCGCCCAAGAACCTCCTGCAAGATTCATTTGTACATTTTTCGATAGAAAAATGTCCAGGCCGAAGGCCGGCTCCTCTTAAATTACAGACTCGCTATCGCTCGCCAGGTAAAAATCGACACCTAAACGACACGAAAAGTTTTAATATTTGACAAAGAAATGGTTCGAAAAGTCTTAAAATCGCCAAACTAATGGACCGAACGTCATAAAATCTTAAAACTAATGGGGCTAAACATGAGGAAGAAGGGGGTACCAGAACAACGACCCATCTCCCCTTCATGGTGGTGGTCGGGAATCATCATGAGCTTAGTATTCTGAGGGCACCGTCATCCCGAAGTTTGTGTTCTTTGGGGGATGATGGTGGAGAGAGAGAGAGAGAGAGAGAGAGAGAGAGAGAGAGAGAGAGAGAGATAGAGAGAGAGAGAGAGAGACTGATCGCACATTCTGATCCAAGTGAGGTGGTCAGGATCTAATTTGGTGCAGAGATATACAAAATAAGGGAAGAGAGAGAGAGAGAGAGACTGATCGCACATTCTGATCCAAGTGAGGTGGTCAGGATCTAATTTGGTGCAGAGATATACAAAATAAGGGAAGAGAGAGAGAGAGAGAGGGCGAGAGCGAGAGAGGCTAATTGGAGGGAGGCTGGAAGAGAAGAGAAGAATCGAAAAGAGCGAATCAGGGCTGAAAAGTTGGCCAGTAGAGAATGTGAGAAAGAGAGAAAACGAGGGATAACAGATGGGAGACAGAGAGCTTGATAAACGAAAAATGGAGAGGGGAGTGGATGAAAGGTAGAGGTGAAGAAAAGAATAATAGATAACGAAGTTGGACCTTAAATATAATACAAAAAAATCGTTGTAAACTTATGCGATTTTTTTTTCTTTTTCGAAAGCAATAATAGAGGAAGGAGAGTATTTGGAGGGAAAAAGTCGAGAAAGAAAAAAATTGTAAATGTATGAGGTTGGATTAGAGAAATGTAGGTTAGATTACTTTGGGTTGGTGTGGCTTGAATTAAGTAGAGTTGGGTGGTTGGGTTGTTTTAAGTTGGGTTTGGCTGGGTTGAGTTGAATTGAATTAGGTTGGGTTGGGTAAGATTGGGTTAGGTTAGGGTGAGTTGAATTGAATTAGGTTGGGTTGGGTTAGGTTAGGTTGAGTTGAATTGAATTAGGTTGGGTTGGGTAAGATTGGGTTAGGTTAGGTTAGGTTAGGTTAGGGTGAGTTGAATTGAATTAGGTTGGGTTGGGTAAGATTGGGTTAGGTTAGGTTAGGTTAGGTTAGGGTGAGTTGAATTGAATTAGGTTGGGTTGGGTAAGATTTGGTTGGGTTAGGTTAGGTTGAGTTGAATTGAATTAGGTTGGGTTGGGTAAGATTTGGTTTGGTTTGGTTAGGTTAGGGTGAGTTGAATTGAATTAGGTTGGGTTGGGTAAGATTTGGTTTGGTTTGGTTAGGTTAGGGTGAGTTGAATTGAATTAGGTTGGGTTGGGTAAGATTTGGTTTGGTTTGGTTAGGTTAGGTTGAGTTGAATTGAATTAGTTTGGGTTGGGTAAGATTTAGTTGGGTTAGTTTAGGTTAGGTTAGGGTGGGTTGAAATAGGTTGAGTTGGTTTTGTATTAGGTCGGGTTATGTTAGGTTAGGTTAGGTTAGGTTAAGTTAGGCTGGGTTATGTTGAGTTGAGATGGTTGAATTGGATTAAGGGGGGTAGGGTTTATGTTTCTGTTCTATTTATCTATTTATTTTATTACTACTTTAGTTTCCTCGCTAAACCTCCATCAAGCTTTCAAACAAACCTAGACCCCCCTTCGAGATAAATGTCTACATTTTTTCGATAGAAAAATGTCTCGGCCGAAGGCCGATTCCTCCTGAAATTACAGACTCGCTTTCGCTCGCCAGAAAAAATCGACACCTAAATGGCATGACAGGTCCTTATATAGACAAACACATGGGGTGAAAGGTCTTATAATCGTCAAACTAATGGAACGAACGTCTTACAATCTGCTAACTAATGGGGCTAAGCATGAGGGAGAAATGGGGCCCAGAAAGCCCAACCATCCTCCCTTTAGTAGGGAGGGGAGAGTAGTATGAAATCAGTATTGAGGAGATGAGAAGAACTGAAACAGACTGATGACTCGAAGGTGAAAAAAAAAAAAAAATAATAAAAAATGGGGAAAACCAAAAAGAAGTAGGACAAAACAAAATAAAATGGACGGAAAGAGAGTCGTGTTAAACGGAGGGAAAACACAACGCAATTCAGATCAATTCATATAGATCAAAACTAATATACACTACTACAAAGCTAATATAAACCAAACAGAAACCTAAAGAACACTTAATAGATATTGATAACACTATTTTGAACTTGAGGAACTAATAGAAGAATGAGGCTGAATATTTACCGAGAGATAAGTCTGAACACCGAGAGATTAATCCTGCAGTAACATGAAGATTAAGGAGGAGGGGATTAGTAGGTATTTAAGGACTAACTAATTAATGGGTACTCCTCAGTTAGTGAGAGAAGTTGGCTAAAGAGGGTTGGGAGAAGAGTTTGGTCAATTAAGAAGGAAATGGGCGTCTTTATTTGCTCACTTAAGCCGGAGTCACACGAGCCCTTTTTCGTGCAATATTTACGGGCAATTGTGATCTGGGCGCTTACAAAATTACACTCTATTAGCATGCAACCGCCTAACATAATCTACTTTCAGTCTAGTTACCGATACCAGTGCAAAAATGTCCCGAAATAATACGAGAAAAAACTTGCTCATGGAAAATTGACGGAAAAAGCGATCGTGTGACAGCGACTTTATGTATGTTTTTACTTTTTTTTTTTTTTTTTTTTTTAGATTCTTCCCTAGACCTCCAACACACTTATAAAAACACCCGCCCAAGACCCTCCTTTAAGAATTGTTTTTTTTTTACATTTTTCGATAGAAAAATGTCCCGGCCTAAGACCGGTCCCTCTTAAATTACAGGCTCGTTATCGCTCGCCAGGAAATAATCGACACCTAAATGACTCGAAAAGTCTTAATATTGACAAAGAAATGGGGCGAAAGGTCTTAAAATCGCCAAACTAATGAACCGAACGTCATATCATCTAAAACTAATGGGGCTAAGCATGAGGGAGAAGGGGATCTATAACAGCGACACCCCTTAAGGGGGTGACCTGCTTTTGGTTATTTATGTCCTTTTCTCTCTTTCCCTGGCTTGTATCCATTCGGCCCCATTCAGCCAACTATTTTAAGACGTTTATCCCCATCTAGGTGTCGATTTCTTCCTGGCGAGCGATAGCGAGCCAGCATTATATGAAGAAATCCGGCTTCGCCGGAGAAATGTTTCTATCGAAAAATTTACAAATTTAGCCTGCTGTCAAACAAAAATAAAAAATATGCTGGCTCGCTATCGCTCACCAGTAAAAAATTGACACCTAGATGGGGATAAACGTCTTAAAACAGAAGGCTGAATGGGGCCAAATGGTTACAAGCCAGGGAAAGATAGAAAAGGACAGAACAAAAACAGGTCACCCCCCTTAAGAGGAATGGGGGTGGGGGGAGGGGGGGGGGTAAATCTCCCCTTAAGTAGTATTTAGGGGGGTAGGGTTTAGTTAATTGGTCATTTATTTATTTATTAATTGGTATTTTAGTTTCCTCCCTATACCTCCATCAAGCTTCTTAAGAAAACATCCCCAAGATCACCCTCCGAGATCAATTTGAACGTTTTTCGGTAGAAAATTTCCCGGTCGAAGGATGGTTCTCCAAAATTACAGGCTCGCTATCGCTAGCCAGGAAAAAAAATCGACACCTAACTGGCAAAAATGGTCTTAGTGTTGACAAAGAAATGAGGCGAAGCGTCTTAAAATCGCCAAATTTATGGGGCGAACGGTTTACAATCTCAAAACTAATGTGGCTAAACATGAGGGAAAAGGGAATCCAGAAAAAAGTAGGCCTACATACTGTATACCCCCTTACAAAAAAAAAAAAAAAACAAAAAAACACACACACACACACACACACACACACACACACAGAGGCATAGTCAAAGAAAAACGAAAGCGAAGAAAGAAGGGAAGGGAATGGACAGTTGGGAGGCTGAATGAGGTTATAGTGAACGCTGGGAAAAGAGTTGGGGTAAATTAGGAAGAGTAGGAGAGAGTTAAGGGGGGATTTCCACTTGGGAGATTTTTTTTTTGGACCCCTTTCTCCCTCATGTTTAGTCCCATTGCTTTTGAGATTTTAAGACGATCGCCCCATTAGTTTGGCGATTTTAATAGCATTCGCCCCATTTCTGTCAATTTTAAGACTTTTCGTGCCATTTAGGTGTCGTTATTTTCCTGGCGAGCGATAGCGAGCCTGTAATTTAAGAGGTCCCGGCCTTCGGCCGGGAAATTTTTCTACCGAAAAATGTACAAATTTATCTTGAAAGGGGGCTTAGGGGGTGACATTTTAAGCTTGATGGAGGTCTAGGGAACAAACTAAAAACCTCCCCTTAACCCTATCCAATGTGAGGGGGGACTCTTTGGGTTCTCCCTGTGTTTGCTCCATTATTTTGGCGATTTTAATTCTGTTCATACATTAGTTTGACGTTTGTAAGAGATTATCGACCCATTCCAGTGTCAATTGCGAGTTTACAATTTAGGCAAACTACCGAAGAATGTATACAATAAATGTTATAGGGGAATCGAAGAGGCAGACTTTGTATTCTATTTATTTATTTATTTCTGTTTTCATTTTTAGTTTGAAGGGGGTCTTAGGGAAGCCGACAAACTAACATTTTATTGTTCGAAAATGGCCAAACAATCAAATATAATCTCAGTAATAATGAGACAAAAATATCCCTCCAGTCGTTGGATGAGCTAGTTACAATTAGTCGTTGGATGAGCTAGTTACAATTAGTTACAATTAGTCAACATGTCAAGTGTGGGAGTGAAATTAAGCAAATGGTTTGACGAAATAAAGAAAGGAGATAGATAGATAGATAGATAGATAGATAGATAGATAGATAGACAGATAGGTATACAGATTGATAGGTAGATTGATAGCTATACTGTATATATAAAGATAGATAGATAGATAGATAGATAGACAGACATATAGATATATAGACAAATATAGAGCTAGATAGATAGATAGTTAGATAGATAAAGAGTCACACAGAGTTACTCTCAGGCCACGCAGACCTTGCGGTCCCTACTAGGTGATCCGGCCTTGATACTATTGGAGACAGAAACAGTTTATAGTAGAAGAATAGGACAGCAAAGTAGAAGGTTATCTCCCCACCCTCCACTCCCTCCGGCTAAAAAGACGTACCGGAAATAGGAGGAAGTGTCACATTATGGATCAGGAAATACCCACAAGGAAAGTGTTTATATAAGATAGAAATACATTATTCTACAAGGAAATTTATGCTTACAGAGAGAGAGAGAGAGAGAGAGAGAGAGAGAGAGAGAGAGAGAGAGAGAGAGAGAGAGATAGAAGAAGGGGAGGGGAGAAAGAAAGCAACAAAGAGCAGAAATGAAAGAGTTAGGGATAAAAGCCGACTTGCGAACAATAGGGCAAGAGTTTGGTGCCATGAAGAAAGCTAATTGGAGAACAGAATATGAGGGATCGAAGAAAGAGAGAGAGAGAGAGAGAGAGAGAGAGCGAGAGCGAGAGCGAGGGGTGGGGAGGCAGAAGAATTAATGGTGTATGAAAGGAAAAAGTGCTTGGCCAACGAAGAAATGAGAGCGATGCCATTGGAGGAGAGAATAATAGAAGAATAGAAAAGAGCTCACAATCAGGAGAGAGAGAGAGAGAGAGAGAGAGAGAGAGAGAGAGAGAGAGAGAGAGAGAGAGAGCATATGTTGCGTGTGGTAACCATGGTAACTAAATGGGGTGTTGGTTGTTTGTGTGTGAACCCGCCTGGTTTGAGTGGACATCGTGTGTGTGTGTGTGTGTGTGTGTGTGTGTGTGTGTGTGTGTGTGTGTGTGTGTGTGTGTGTGTGTGTGTGTGTGTGAATAAGAGTGAAGTGTATGTGAAAGATATGATGAATATCTTGACATGTACACGCATAAAAGGATGAAGAGTTGTGTGAGCTAAGGGGAGAGAGAGAGAGAGAGAGTATGTGTATGTATGTGTATATCTGTATGGTTGTAGGGATGTAAATACAATGTTTAAACTCCAAGACAATTATGTTTTTAGTACAGCGTTGAACTCTAGTAAGGCCCGAGGTTACTATGTTGTACACACGATGGCTTATATGAGACCGAGTGTATGTCTCTATGCTTGAATATAGTTGTGTGGTGTACTGTTAATGTGTTCGTTCAGGTGTGGCTGTATGTGTGTTTGACATTTTGTATGAGTGTGTTTGTTTATGTGTGCTTGCATGTATTTGTACGTGTGTAAGTGTGTGTTGGGTAATGTGTATGCCATTGTATATACTGTATATATATATATATATATATATATATATATATATATATATATATATATATATATATATATATATATATACGTGCGTGTGTGTTTGTGTGTGGGTGGGAGGGGGGGGTGGGGGGGTTACATAAGTCTATGAGCGTGGGCATGTGTACGAATCCATGACTGTTCGAGTGTGTATATCTGTGGGTGGGAATGCCAGGTTCGGATTGTCTGTGTGGGGACCAAAATAGCCAGAGATGCCTGAATTCAGAATGCGGTGAATGCTGACCTAAAATAGAACGGACAGATTGGAGGAATTCCTAAGAACTTCTAAATAGATTGCCACTGAAGCAGAGATATGTGATACAAGTTAAATATAGAGAGTCCGATATTGCGAAGTTATATGGTGAATATATGATGTAAATGTGAAATACTTTATTTTATTTATAACTAACCGACTGAAGGAAATATTAAGCATATTAAGGGGGAGTCACCGGCTTTTTTTTTTATCTTTCTCTCCTTCCCTGGCTTGTATCCATTCGGCCCCATGCAGCCAACTGTTTTAAGACGTGTATCCTTGGTGATGGGCTGGTCTACCAGAGTGAGAACTGAGCGATCTCTGCCATACCCATAGCTTACTCTGACTGTGCCTTTTACTTATATATTTTCTAGATCTCAAGTGACGGCGTCTCTTCCGTGGATTGACCTCCCAATCTGCCAACCTAGAGGTTGGCAGATTGGGAGCCAAAGCGTCACATTTTTCCTTTGCCCCTCAGCTTTCTCTTCATAATTGTTAAGGGGCACAGGGCCCTGGGTGGGGCTTTGGTTTCCCGGGCGCTTCGCACCCTCCTCAGCTATCCGCCATGGAGTGGCTTCGGTCACCCAGGCTTTATTGTGGTCGGCAGCGAGGGTTCTGTGGGGGCGCTCGGTTATGGCCTTGGCCTTACTCGGGGCCTTGGGGCGGTTCGGCCAGGCAGCTTGGGGAACAATTACAACAACAACAAGACGTTTATCCCCATCCAGGTGTTGATTTCTTCCCGGCCAGCGATAGCAAGCCAGCATTGTATGGAGAAATCCGGCTTCGCAGGAGACAGTTTTCTATCGAAAAATGTAAAAATTTAGCTTACTGTCAAAACAAAAATATATATATATGCTGGCTCGCTACCGCTCACCAGGAAAATATTGACACCTGGATGGGGGTAAACGTCTTAACACAGTAGTCTGAATGGGGCCGACTGGATACAAGCCAAAGAGAGAGGGAGAGAAAGAGAAAGAAACCGAGGTGGGCTCCCTTAATAGACGCCATTGAAGCATATATGATGCGAGATATACATGCATATACAGGGTTAGATATACATGCATATACAGGGTTAGATATACATGCATATACAGGGTTAGATATACATGCATATACAGGGTTAGATATACATGCATATACAGGTTAGATATACATGCATATACAGGGTTAGATATACATGCATATACAGGGTTAGATATACATGCATATACAGGGTTAGATATACATGCATATACAGGGTTAGATATACATGCATATACAGGGTTAGATATACATGCATATACAGGGTTAGATATACATGCATACAGGGTTAGATCGACATGCATATACAGGGTTAGATATACATGCATATACAGGGTTAGATATACATGCATAGACCAGGTTAGATATACATGCATATATAGGGTTAGATATACATGCATATACAGGGTTAGATATACATGCATATACAGGGGTTAGATATACATGCATCTATCGGGTTAGATATACATGCATATATAGGGTTAGATATACATGCATATACAGGGTTAGATATACATGCATATACAGGGTTAGATATACATGCATATATAGGGTTAGATATACATGCATATATAGGGTTAGATATACATGCATATACAGGGTTAGATATACATGCATATGCAGGGTTAGATATTGTGAAGTTTAATGACAAAATTATATATGAATGCTTAACCATTTAATATATTGATTGTTATTCATTGTTGGCAATTGAATCTCAGCATTCAACATTTTATATATATATATATATATATATATATATATAGAGAGAGAGAGAGGAGAGAGAGAGAGAGAGAGAGAGAGAGAGAGAGAGAGAGAGAGAGAGAGAGAGAAACATTCCCGCTGTTGTAAATAATCTTTTGATTTATTTTGATAGTCATGCAAGAGTGAACAAAGTATAGGAGTTAAATCAAAATTAGATAAAGATAGGTAAGCAATAAATGACCATAAGGTAAAGGATTAATTGGCAAAATTAGATGAGTGCATGCATTCGAGAAAACAAATATAGAAAAGGTGAACACAATGAAACAAAGGTGGTGTACTAAAATAGACGTGAAAATAGAAAAAAGTACATGATTATACAGGGTGATTCAGAATTGCCTGCATTAAATTGGAGGACGACCTCCTTGGATAGTTTTAAACAACAATGTCTGTATGGTAAAATGTGGAATTATACATAGTTTGGCTGTTACAGTACATTTACGATGTTGTATTAATGAGGGTGGAACGTGAAGGGAAACCCACGTAGATTTCCAAGGATATTTTTCACACGTCTTGAGTACAGGAGTACAGTGTGTTGGAGGCACATGGGGGCCACTTTGAACATTTTCTTTAGCTTGTAGCAAAGAGGAACACACTGTCGAGATCTGTGAATAAATGTGTACAAAACTCTATACGGGTTTCCCTTCACTTTCCACCCTCATTAATACAACATCGTAAATGTACTGTAACAGCCAAACTATGTATAATTCCACATTTTACCATACAGACATTGTTGATTAAAACTATCCAAGGAGGTCGTCCTCCAATTTAATGCAGGCAATTCTGAATCACCCTGTATAGTAGATGAAATGTAAAAGAAATAAGTGTTGTACGAAAGTAAGTCCGAGAGTAGCACAAAAGTACATAATAGGTGAAAAAAGGTGATGTACGGAAATAGACCCGAGAGAGTCCCAAAAACACTCACACAAACCTAAACAGAAGAGTAAAAGGGAGAAAAGAGCCGGGAAAAAAAAAAAAAAAAAAAACGTGTTGGGCCGTGCCCAAAGACGGAGAGTGATCATGGTGTCTGGAGATTAAAGTGACCAGGTGTGGAGGTGATTTTCTCCCCTCTTTTGTATTCAATTCGTATATCGAGTGTTCTGCCTCCTAACACATAAATAAATATATATATACAGTATATACAGGGCGTCCCAGGAGGAAAGGGCATAACTTTGGGAAATGATAGAACAAGGTATTCTAAGCCAAAATGTTCTATAAGAAATATTCCAACTCTCGATCGGTATGGTATCGATATATTGCATGTTGAAGATGGTATTTTCTTCAGGTTTTCCCCTAGTTTTTCCCCATAAGGCTGGCTTACCTGTCCTAGTGCCTACCACACCTCCATTTTTCTGCAATTATTTTTTAATGTTATTATAAAGATACTAGAATTCTGTAAACTGCAAAATGATTATAGACATATTAGCTCACTTTGGACCAGTTGGAAACTATTTGACATGGGAGGGTCCATTACAGTGATGCGGGGAGGACACTAAATTAAACCTTCAATATATATATAATGGTTGAGATTTGGACTTTTTGTTATAGAACATTTTATGCTTAAATTGCCTTGTTATATCATTTCCCAAATTTATGCCCTTTCCTCCTGGGACACCCTGTAAATATATATATATATATATATATATTATTGTTATATTATTATTATGTTCTCTCCACTAACCAACTTTACTCCTAAACTCGATTGATGAAATTAACAAACACATGTGGCAGTCCGGTGATTCGAACCCAGGACGCTCACACCGAAAATCAACGCACTTATGCATTGCACCACGAATATATATATATATATATATATATATATATATATATATATATATATATATATATATATATACCGTACAGTATACTGTATATATATAAAACATAAATAAACAAGTAATAATAATCATTATAATAATAATGACAATAATAATAATAATAATAATAATAATAAAAAAACTGCTGGGAAAAGACGTAATTATAGCTGCACTAGTCTAGGGAGAATGCGACAAAGTAGGATCAAATGAGAAGCTCTAAGGAAACAAAAGAGGAAAGAGCGCAAGCAAAATGAGAACAAGAAAAGCCTGGATGAAATATATTCCACCATGAAAGTATACATGAAATTGCAAGTCTACGAAAAGGTATACACTAATATGAAAATAAAAGGTATACACTAATATGAAAATGAAAGGTATACACTAATATGAAAATGAAAGGTATACACTAATATGAAAATGAAAGGTATACACTAATATGAAAATAAAAGGTATACACTAATATGAAAATAAAAGGTATACACTAATATGAAAATGAAAGGTATACCCTAATATGAAAATGAAAGGTATACACTAATATGAAAATGAAAGGTATACACTAATATGAAAATGAAAGGTATACACTAATATGAAAATAAAAGGTATACACTAATATGAAAATGAAAGGTATACCCTAATATGAAAATGAAAGGTATACACTAATATGAAAATGAAAGGTATACCCTAATATGAAAATGAAAGGTATACCCTAATATGAAAATGAAAGGTATACACTAATATGAAAATGAAAGGTATACACTAATATGAAAATGAAAGGTATACACTAATATGAAAATGAAAGGTATACCCTAATATGAAAATGAAAGGTATACCCTAATATGAAAATGAAAGGTATACACTAATATGAAAATGAAAGGTATACACTAATATGAAAATGAAAGGTATACACTAATATGAAAATGAAAAGTATACACTAATATGAAAATGAAAGGTATACACTAATATGAAAATGAAAGGTATACACTAATATGAAAATGAAAGGTATACACTAATATGAAAATGAAAGGTGTACACTAATATGAAAATGAAAGGTATACACTAATATGAAAATGAAAGGTATACACTAATATGAAAATGAAAGGTGTACACTAATATGAAAATGAAAGGTATACTCTAATATGAAAATGAAAGGAGGGAATAGAAAGTAGGATTGTGGCCTTTGAGCGATCACAGTGCCCCAAGTAAAAAGGGACATTTAAGGGAGCCCACCTCGCTTTTTGTTCTCTGTCTCTACCTCTCTCTTTGGCTTGTATCCATTCGGCCCCATTTAGCCTACTGTTTTAAGACGTTTACCCCCATCCAGGTGTCAATATTTTCCTGGCGAGCGGTAGCGAGCCAGCATATATATATTTTTGTTTTGACAGCAAGCTAAATTTGTAAATTTTTCTATAGAAAAATTTCTCCGGCGAAGCCGGATATCTCCATACAATTCTGGCTCGCTATCGCTCGCCAGGAAGAAATCGACACCTGGATGGGGATAAACGTCTTAAAACAGTTGGCTGAATGGGGCCGAATGGATACAAGCCAGAGAAAGAGATAACAGGAGAGAAAGATAAAACAAAAGCCGGTGACCCCCCCTTAAGGTGCCATCGGTTGAATTGGGACGACAAATCAAATTGGCCAGTTATAGCTTGGCATCCACTGAGTCACCAAAGTAGGTTTCGTTCACATTTCCCTTTCATTTATTAAAGAGAACGACTGGTACGTCACTGATCTTAAGGGGAGGTATTCAGTTTATTCCCTAGACCTCCATCAAGCTTTAAAATACGCCCCATTGACCCCTTTTCAAGATTAATTTATACATTTTTCGGTAGAAAAATTTCCCGGCTGAAAGCCGGTTCCTCTTAAATTACAGGCTCGCTATCGCTCGCCAGGATAAAATCGACACCTAAATTGCACAAAAGGTCTTAAAATTGACGGAAACGAGGGCGAAAGTTCTTAAAATCGCCAAACTAATGGGGCGACTGTCTTACAATCTCAAAAGCAATGGGGCTAAACATGAGGGAGAAAGGGGTCCAGAAAAAAATCCCTCAAGTCGATATCTCCCCTTAAATACCAACATATTATCACCAAATACTGAAAATATGAATGGTGTTTGCAAAGTTAAAACGAAATAACATACAATAGAAATCGGTACACTTTCTTTGAACCACCCTGAATATATTAAGGAGAAGGACAAATCCTACTTGGAGAAAGTACTAAGCTTTGTAATTAAATGTCACCGTTATATAATGTATTAAATATCACCGTTATATAATGTATTAAATATCACCGTTATATAATGTATTAAATATCACCGTTGTATAATGTATTAAATGTCACCGTTATATAATGTATTAAATATCACCGTTATATAATGTATTAAATATCACCGTTATATAATGTATTAAATATCACCGTTATATAATGTATTAAATATCACCGTTATAATGTATTAAATATCACCGTTATATAATGTATTAAATATCACCGTTGTATAATTATTAAATACACCGTTATATAATGTATTAAATATCACCGTTGTATAATGTATTAAATGTCACCGTTATATAATGTATTAAATATCACCGTTATATAATGTATTAAATATCACCGTTGTATAATGTATTAAATGTCACCGTTATATAATGTATTAAATATCACCGTTATATAATGTATTAAATATCACCGTTATATAATGTATTAATTCACCGTTATATAATGTATTAAATATCACCGTTGTATAATGTATTAAATGTCACCGTTATATAATGTATTAAATATCACCGTTATATAATGTATTAAATATCACCGTTATATAATGTATTAAATATCACCGTTATATAATGTATTAAATATCACCGTTGTATAATGTATTAAATGTCACCGTTATATAATGTATTAAATATCACCGTTATATAATGTATTAAATATCACCGTTATATAATGTATTAAATATCACCGTTATATAATGTATTAAATATCACCGTTGTATAATGTATTAAATATCACCGTTATATAATGTATTAAATATCACCGTTGTATAATGTATTAAATGTCACCGTTATATAATGTATTAAATATCACCGTTATATAATGTATTAAATGTCACCGTTATATAATGTATTAAATGTCACCGTTATATAATGTATTATACTTCCAACCTTTACCCAAATTCACTTACAACTAACCACTAGAGTCTTAAAATGTGATCGTCATTAACTTACATATTATTTGTCTCGCCTTCAATACACTGTCTTCTCTCCATTTCTACCATCGACATTTTACAACAACAGCTTCTCCCCCCCATCTCTCTCTCTCTCTCTCTCTCTCTCTCTCTCTCTCTCTCTCTCTCTCTCTCTCTCTCTCTCTCTCTCTCTCTCATTTTAAGACTGTATGTAAATGCTAGAACGGTCATACGAGACAGACTCGTAATCACTAGAGGAAAATATCATACTTAAAGATGCTCAACACGGCTTTCGTAAAAAACGTTCCTGTTTAACAAACCTCTTAGACTTCTTCCACGATATCCTCAACCTCTACGATGAGAGTAAAGCTGTAGATATTATATACCTTGATTTTCAAAAGGCCTTTGACAAAGTGCCCCCCAAACGCTTACTGCTAAAACTAAAAGCGCATGGAATACAAGACGGTGTGTTGAAATGGATAGAAAATTGGCTCAGCAACAGAAAGCAAAGGGTAGTCATAAACGGTAAGGCATCTAAATGGACCAATGTAAGTAGCGGGGTACCCCAGGGATCGGTACTAAATTCTCTTTCTAATTTACATCAACGACATAGATGAGGGTCTCACCTGCACAATCTCAAAATTTGCTGACGATACAAAAATTGCAAATAGCGTACTCTCAAAAGAACAAGTTGACGATATGCAACACAATCTAGATAAATTGTCATGTTTGGCCCAAATTTGGCAAATGAGTTTCAATGCGGATAAATTTAAATACTACATGTCGGATACCTAAATGAGAAAGCAAACTATTCGATGAATGGCACTCAGCTTAAGAATGTAAACAGAGAAACTGATCTGGGAGTAACAATATCGAGTAACCTAAAACCGAGTCAACAATGTTCAGAAGTTGTTAAGAAGGCAAACAAAATAATTGGCTTTATAGGCAGGTCATTTGAGCATAAATCCAAAGAAGTTATCCTAACCCTTTACAATTCCTTAGTCCGCCCTCTTCTGGAATACTGCGCTCAATCCTGGTGCCCTTATTACCAAAAAGATATAAACAAGCTAGAACGAGTTCAACGTAGAGTTACCAAAATGATACCTAGCCTAAAGAACAAACCATACGAAGAGCGTCTTAGAGAATTAAATCTATTTCCTTTAACCCAGCGCAGATTAAGAGGCGACTTAATTCAAGTGTTCAAAATCATCAAAGGCATCGACAATATGGCATCGTACTTCACTATCGACCAATCTAATTACACGCGGGGAAACGGTTGCAAAATTATTGGTAAATCTTTTAACTCGCACGAATCTAAGAATTTCTTCTCGTATCGAGTTGTCAACTTGTGGAATGGGCTTCCCCGAGACGTTATAGACTGCAGCACCGTTGATTCATTTACTTCCGCCTAGACAAATATCTCGCATCAACCCGCGACTGACTGCGTTTGTAAATGAATAACTTTATCCTCCCCTCAGTTACTAACCCATATGTCCCCTACTAACTTCCTAGTCCTGCCACGTTAGTGGCAGGGCAGTAGTTCCCTTTCCAATGTTCCCTTACCCACTCTAAACCACTGTTTGGACACTTGATCCTCAGTGTTTTGGAGACAAGCAGCCTAGAAGGGTCACTAGACCTGTTGTTGCTTGATTTCCTTTGTACTCCTTTGTACTCTCTCGCTCTCGCTCTCTCTCTCTCTCTCTCTCTCTCTCTCTCTCTCTCTCTCAAGTGAGTGGGCAGAGTGCCAAACAACCTGTCTGTTCTCATGGTTCAGGCAAAAAGGAGGGGGAGAGAAATACGGTAAATAATATATTGGAAAAAGGGAGTGAGAATATACAGTAAGCAGGAGGGAAAGTACATAGTTACAATTGTGTGTGTGTGTGTGTGTGTGCGTGTGCGTGTGTGATTTGAGTTATTGTATTGCATGAACACAAGTCTGTATAATAGATTTCTGTAATAGGATGTTTTATGTTTAAGAATTTAATATAGACTGTTTTGAGAACCACAAGCTACAGGCATTCAATAAGCATCATTTAATATAGACTGTTTTGAGAACCACAAGCTACAGGCATTCAATAAGCATAATTTAATATACACTGTTTTGAGAACCACAAGCTACAGGCATTCAATAAGCATCATTTTCTTAATCGAAATTTTTGGGGTCGTTGAGGCTACTGGAAGATCAGTTCTCTTTTACAACTTAGATGGGGCAACCGTTCTTATTGCATCTTCTCACATTACATACTCTCTTTACACACCCACACACACTCACTCACACACACATACATACATACCCACACGCATATTATCTCTCACGCATGCGATAGAAGAATGTCCTGGCCAAAGGCCGGCTCCTCCTAAAATTACCGGCTCGTTGTCACTGGCCAGGAAGGAATCGACACCTACATGGCACGAAAGGTCTTAATATTGACAATGGAATGGTGCGCACATCTTAAAATCTCAAAGCTAATGGGACTAAACATGAGGGAGAAGAAGCAACCATCTCCCCGTTAAGGAAGTTTAGACTAGGTACGACTAGGTTAAGCTAAATATGTTATCCTAAGTCTACACCAAGTGGAATGAAGGAAAAAGGGTCGCGGGGCTGAAAATAGACAAGAAGAAACTGACCCCCGCACCTGGTCACTTTTTCCTTGCGACACACCGCGATCACTCTCCGTCGTCTCAACCAACACCATTTCTCTTTCTCGGGCAGTATTTTATACATTTATTTTCATAGTTTATTTACACCCCTTCGCCCATTCATTTCATCTTTATTTATTTATTTATCTCGATAGCGTAATGCATACATGCGCGGAATGTCGGTGTGAGTATCCTAGGTTCAAATCCTCGGAGTGCCACGTGTATTTGTTGATTTCTTTAATTGAGTTTAGAAGTGAAGTTGGTTGGTGAACTAAATATAATAATTCATTATCTCCGCTCAATGAAGTTTATGAAAATTAGGTGACTATTGGTCCCGTGGCCAACAGCTGATCAACCTATCCGCCCACACACACCCTAAATTGACCCCCCAAGAAATAATCATGAAATGTTTTGGGTTGAGTTGTTACAATACTCACTGTGACGCATACTGGTTACTGTCTTCAGCACCATGACGCCTTCTTAACTTTGATTCTGGTTAAAATTAGATGTTTTTATACAGTTTAAGAGGGTTTATTGAGAAGGTATTACCCATTTAAGGGGAGGTATTTTGTTTGTTCCCTAGTCCTCCATGAAGCTTAAAATTACACCCCCTTGAGTCCCTTTCAAGATAAATTTGTAAATTTTTCGGTAGAAAAATTTCCCGGCCAAAGGCCGGTTCCTCTTAAATTACAGGCTCGCTATCGCTCGCCAGGATAAAATTGACACCTGAATTGCACGAAAGGTCTTAATATGGGGTGAAAGTTCTTAAAATCGCTAAACTAATGGGGGAAACGTTTTATAATATCAAAAGCAATGGGGCTAAACATGAGGGAGAAAGGGGTCAAGAAAAAAATTCCTCAAGTGGAGATCTCCCCTTAACGACCTATATACTTCACTAATCTTAAGGGGGTGCCCTGTTTTTTGTTATTTCTGTCCTTTTCTATCTTTCTCTGGCTTGTATCCATTTGGCCCCATTCAGCCAACTGTTTTAAGAAGTTTATCCCCATCCAGGTGTCGATTTCTTTCTGGCGAGCGATAGAGAGCCAGCATTATATGAAGAAATCCGGCTTCGCCAGAGACATTTTTCTATCGAAAAATGTACAAATTTAGCCTGCTGTCAAACAAAAATAAAAAAATATGCTGGCTCGCTACCGCTCACCAGTAAAACATTGACACCTGGATGGGGATAAACGTCTTAAAACAGTAGGCTGAATGGGGCCAAATGGATACAAGCCAGAGAAAGATAGAAAAGGACAGAACAAAAACAGGTCACCCCCTTAAGGGAGCTCAGACGGTATTGTGCAGCATAATTTACTGGTTCGGCTCAATGGTTTAAGGAAGGGGTTTAGTTTGCTCTCTAAACCTCTATTAAACTTTAAAAGAAAACATCCACAAGACCCCCCCCCCCCCTTCATTATAAATTTGTCAATTTTTCGGTAGAATTTTTTTCCGGCCGAAAGCCGATTCCTCTTCAAATACAGGCTCGCTATCGCTCGCAAGGAAAAAATCGACACCTAAATGGCACGAAAGGTCTTAATATTGGCAAAGAAATGGGGCAAAAGGTTTGAAAATCACCAAACTAATGGGGCGAATGTCTTAAGATCTCATAACTAATAGGGCTAAACATGAAAGAGGAGGAGGAGGAAAACCAACTGCTTCCCCTTAAGGGGAGGTTTTTAATTGATTCCCTAGACTTCCATCAAGCTTAAAATTACTCCCCCTTGACCCCCTTTCAAGATAAATTTGTACATTTTTCGGTAGAAAAATGTCCCGGCCGAAGGCCGGTTCCCCTTAAATTACAGGCTCGCTGTCGCTCGCCAGGAAAAAATCGACACCTAAATGGCACGAATGGTCTTAAAATTGACATAAATGGGGCGAGGGTTCTTAAAAGCGCCAAACTAATGGGGCAAGCATCTTTAAATCTCACAAGCAATAGGGCTAAACATGAGGGAGAAAGAGGTTCCGGAAAAAATCCTCCAGGTGGAAATCTCCCCTTAAATACCAACATATTTTCACCAAATACTGAAAATATGAATGGTGTAAGTTATGTAGAAATATGAATGGTGTAAGTTATGTAGAAATATGAATGGTGTAAGTTATGTAGAAATATGAATGGTGTAAGTTATGTAGAAATATGAATGGTGTAAGTTATGTAGAATATGAATGGTGTAAGTTATGTAGAAATATGAATGGTGTAAGTTATGTAGAAATATGAATGGTGTAAGTTATGTAGAAATATGAATGGTGTAAGTTATGTAGAAATATGAATGGTGTAAGTTATGTAGAAATATGAATGGTGTAAGTTATGTAGAAATATGAATGGTGTAGGTTATGTAAAAATTAAATAACATACATATAACATCGGTTCACCATTATTTAAACAACCGGTATTATATATATGAAATGGTTAGCTGTTCTTTGTTACGCCGTGGTGAAGTGGATTAGGAATGGACACTCATCTTGACTGTCGGTGGCTCGATTCCCTTCTTAGAGTAAATACATGTAGTAGCTCACGTGTATTTGTAATATATATATATATATATATACACTGTATATATATATATATATAATTATATATACACAGTATATGCGATACAATTATTTGTTTGTGAATTTTGACATAAAGAATAAATCAAACAGGCAGGCTAGAAATATGTTTACATCAAAAGACACCATGTAACGCCACAATTAATAATGGTTATACTGGATGGCAATACGCTCACACGCACACGAGAGTTAGTTAAACGTGGGTAGCATTGTCCGTAGACATTATTGTGTAAATAGCCCTACTGGCGATTGTTGGTCTATCATGTATTGGGATTATTGCCGAGAGAGAGAGAGAGAGAGGGGGGGGGGGGAGAGAGAGAGAGAGAGAGAGAGAGAGAGAAAGAGAGAGAGATGGGGGGAGAGGGAGAGAAGTATAAGACAGTATGGAAAAGAGACAATACTGTATAATTATGCGGGTAGGATTTTCGGTAGATTTTATTGTCAATGTATACCTACCTGGCCATTGTTGGGCTTCCATATATATATTGCAAGGGGGGGGAGAGAGAGAGAGAGAGTTAGAGAGGGAGAGAGAGACAGGGAGCGAGAGAGAGAGAGCGAGAGAGAGAATACATAATCAATAATAAGTAAAATATAATCTAATTCTGAAGAAAAACTGTAGAGAGAAAGACAAAGTTATATATCAACATGAAAATGAAGAAATTAAGAGATTTTTTCTCGCAAAGTCTCTTCATGTAATTGGATGTAACCACAAAATGTAGTTCCTAAAACCTTTCTTTTACTTCTGGATTGTTTACCGCAAACTCAAGAATTATAAATTAAACTGAAATAAGCAGATGTGTTTTCATAGTATTAGTTTCTACTCGATATTATTTTGACTATGGTTACTAGTATGAATAATACCTCTCTTTCTCTCTCTCTCTCTCTCTCTCTCTCTCTCTCTCTCTCTCTTTATTTCTTTCTCTCTCTCTCTCTCTCTCTCTCTCTCTCTCTCTCTCTCTCTCTCTCTCTCTCTCTCTCTCTCTCTCTAAATCTCTCTGACTCTTAAGACAACGAATATAACGCCATTATTTAAAAAAGGGTGATCAAAAACTACCAAGTAATTACAGACCCATTAGCTTAACTTCCGGTATTGTAAAACTATTAGAATCAATCATAAGAGACGAGATTGTACTTTTCATAGCGAATACAAATCTTATCAATAATATTCAACACTTCTTCAGAGCAAAGAGATCATGCCTAACGAACCTTATTGAATTTTATGACAGCTTATTTTAAATTAATGATTTTACCATAAGTCTTGAGATAGAGTACTTGGACTTTCAAAAGGCCTTCGACTAAGTCCTGCATTTATATTACTTTAGAAGGTCGGGAACCTAGGAATACAAGACAAAACACTCAATTGGATAAGTAACTGGTTAAAGGAAAGACAGCATATAGTCATTTTAATGGAGTTGAATCAGATTGGACTCCAGTGACTAGTGGAGTCTCCTAGGGCTCAGTACTGGGTCCAGTATTGTTCACAATATATATTAATAATATAGACAACGGCATTGACAATATAATGTCCAATTCGCCGATGACATTAAGATAGGAAATGCAATAATCTTGGAAAGCGATATAATTATTATGCAATCAGATCTAAGCAAAATCATGGAGTGGTCAGAAAATTGGCAGATGCCCTTTTTTGTAAGCAAATGTCAGATACTACGAATAGGCTCCCAAAACAATAAATACGAATACCACATGAATGGAGAAAAGCTAAAGAGGGTATCACAGATGAAAGACCTATGAGTGCTTATAAACGAAGATGTAAATACTACAAGCCAATGCACCGCAGCAGCTAATAACAAACTAATAGCAAACAGAGTAGCCTACTAGGATTCATTAGAAGAAATTGTCATTGTCATAGTAAAGACATACTGTATAGTTATACCATTATACAAAACGATTGTTAGGCTGCATCTGGAATATGTTGTGTAGTTTGGTCTCCCTACTGAATATAGTACATACAAAACTCGAATTTGTTCAGCGTAGAGCAACAAAGTTGATCCCTTCCCTAAGAAACGGAGTATAGGCGGCCAGCTTATAGAATGTTTTATGATACTAAAAGCATTAAGTAACGGTAATTCCAATAATCTATTTAAGATAGCCAAGTAGAGTTCCACAAAAAGAAACAAATTAACACTAATAGGCAGGAAAGCGAACCTAGACATATCTAAACATTTCTTCACCTACAGTATAATTGGTGAGTGGAATAAGCTCCACAATGAAGTTATAGACAGTGGCTCAATATACACATTTATAAAAAGGTTAGAATCATACCACAAAGAAGGTTGGTCTGGTATAGAAAATTATTGCTGACAACGTAACTTGGCAGAAATTAACACTGTTTTCAATTGAAGAGAGCAGGAAAAAAAATGAAGGTATCCATTTCTAACTATTCAATAAATTCCTCGAGCCAAGTACAAGGTTATTCACTTGTAACTGTTTTCATGTACAGCAAATTCCCGGAGGGTGGGGAGAGATTCTTCATCTTTGCTATCCCTTCCTACCACTTTCGTTTAGAGTTGCTATTTCTATTAGGATTAAGTCCAGGCCACCTCGTAGGGATTGCAAGATCTGTGTGGCCAGTGTATCTATGTAAATATATGTCTTATGTAAAAAAAAAAAAAAAAAAAATCTCTCTCTCTCTCTCTCTCTCTCTCTCTCTCTCTCTCTCTCTCTCTCTCTCTCTCATTTTCTACCTTCCCTCCATTTCTCGCTCCCTTCTCTCCCCCCCTCCTCTCTTTCTCTCTCCACTGCCTCCCAATACACGCATTTAAGCGTAAGATAGAAAATTCCTCCTTTTTACGCAAGACGCACGAGGAAGGGAGAATAGGAGTAGACTTGGAATATGAAGGTCGGGGCAAGAGTTTTGATGGAAGATTTGTACAGTATATATATATATATATATATATATACTGTATATATATATAGAGAGAGAGCGCGCGAGAGTATATATATATATATATATATATATATATATATATATATATATATATATATATAGAGAGAGAGAGAGCGAGAGAGGCATTCCTTCTTCCTACTCAGCCTAAGTGCCTCCCTTATAATTAAAACTAGCTAGTTTCGTTTCTCAGTTATTTATGACATTTCAAGGTACTCCTCTCTCTCTCTCTCTCTCTCTCTCTCTCTCTCTATCTCTTTTCTAACCTGCTTAGATGTTTACCTATGTATCTGCATGCCTGCCTTTCTATTTACGTATCTACTGTATCTACCTACTTATCACCCTATCTGAAAACCTGACGATGTTTCTATATTTATACCTACCTCCCTACCAACCTACATTAAAACTTAGCTACTAGTCTAAGCTACCTACCTACATGCCTACGTGCCTACTAACCTACCTATTTACCTCCCTACCTCCCTGAGACGTTATCTGTATTACCTGTTACCTACCTACCAATCTATCTAAAAAGTTAACTGTCTACCTACCTATCTACTTAGCCATCTACTACTTTCCTATCAACCCACCTGTATTATTATCCATATGTCTACATTTCCACCATTCCTCCCTATCATTTAATCACAATGTCTACCTCTATACACATCCACTTATCAACCTACCTATCAACCCACTTCTCTTCTTACATGCCAACCAACCAACCAACCAACCTACCTACCTACCTTTTTACCTACCTACCTATCCATCTACCTACCAACCTACCTACCTACCTACATACATACCTATCTATCTATATATATTCATCTACCTACCTACTTCAACTACCCTACTTTCTATCATACCTGTCTATTCAACTACCTATCCTACACTCAACTTTCCAGCTTACCTACCTACTACCAAACAGCTTCGCTCCTTCCCTACCAACCTCTCTACCTACTAACCTCCCTCTCTTCATGCTTTTCTGTGAACCTACCTTCAATACTCAACCTATCTACCAACCCCTACTTACCTATCTACCTACCTACCTACCTATCTACCTGCCTACACCTCTACCTACTCACCAACCTCTTAATTAGTCACCACCACACCTCACCAACTCGTCCTCCCTCGCTCTGAAGGTTCAATTCTTAGGTAACTTTGGCCCAGAAAAGAGACGATGTAAGTTCCAGGGCTATGTCTACCTACCTACCTACCTACCTACCTACCTACCTACCTACCTACCTACCTACCTACCTACCTACCTACCTACCTAACTAACTACCTAACTACCTACCTACCTACCTACCTACCTACCTACCTACCTACCTACCTACCTACCTACCTACCTACCTACCTACCTTTTTACATTCTATACAATTTATATCGGCACCGCCCAATTGAAAATGGGTTAAAATAGCGTAAAAAATAGCACTACTTAAAATGAAACTTGTCCTACAAAATCCAATGCATCATCATATAATTATTTGTGGTCACTGCAAAAGGTGGTTCTTGAATTTGTACACCCACTTATTTATAGCTTATCTAGTTTTGGAAGTAGGCGATTAGAAAATGAGTTGATTGTTTGTGTTTTTCTTGACTTTTGTATACATCGACAACAACAACATGGTGTGCAGGATCCGGGGAGATTATAAGACAAATGACAAACGGCATGCACAGTTCATGTTTGTATTTGTTCCTATCTCTCTCTCTCTCTCTCTCTCTCTCTCTCTCTCTCTCTCTCTCTCTCTCTCTCTCTCTCTCTCTCTCTCTCTCTCTCTCTCTCTCTCTCTCTCCCTCTCTCTCTCTCTCTCTCTCCTCTCTTCTCTCTCTCTCTCTCTCTCTCTCTCTCTCTCTCTCTCTCTCTCTCTCTCTCTCTCTCTCTCTCTCTCTCTCTCTCTCTCTCTCTCTTTTTTCCCCAAGATACTTTCTAAGCAATGGTATGTGTACGAACCTTGTACGATCAATACTGACCTTTTTAATGTCAAAGGTCAGTATTTTACATATTAAGAACACGGCTGGCAAAGTTCGGGAAGCATATTTGTTTAAGGGGAGGTTTTTAGTTTTCTCCGTAGACTTCCATCAAGCTTAAAATTACACTCCCTTGACCCCCTTTCAAGACATATTTGTACATTTTTCGGTAGAAAAATGTCCCGGCCGAAGGCCGGTTCCCCTTATATTACAGGCTCGCTATCGCTCGCCAGGAAAAAATCGACACCTAAATGACACGAAAGATCTTAAAATTGACAGAAATGGGATGAAAGTTCTTAAAATCGCCAAACTAATGGGGCAAACGTCTTAAAATCTCAAAAGCAATGGGGCTAAACATGAGGGAGAAAGAGGTCAAGACAAAAATCCCTCAAGTGGATATCTCCCCTTAATCGTATTAGGCTTAGTAACTACTGCTTATAGGAGAATAATTATTGATATGCCATTGCAAATCGCGTAAAAGTAAGTAACACCCCGTTCTTAACATTAATCATCAATTCTTAACATTAATCATCAATGACAAACCCCAATGTACTTGAATAAACTCATGAAAGCATATGGTCCTCCCGGGATTCGAACTCTGGACAGCACACCCAGAACATAGGAATCTAAACCATTGCACCACCAACACATAAACTCTATAAACTAGTGCAGCCTCTGTGTACACTCACCCCCGTTCATCCACAGCTTGCCGTCAAATTACAAACAAATGGAAATGAATCGCCTAAGTTTGGACCCGTGGAAGGTAAAACTCGTAAAATTAGACCGATTTCCAAGCGGTTTTCAGCAATAACATTTTACAGGCTTATAAATTGATGTTGAATGGACATTTTACAGGCTTATAAATTGATGTTGAATGGACATTTTACAGGCTTATAAATTGATGTTGAATGGAAATTTTACAGGCTTATAAATTGATGTTGAATGGACATTTTACAGGCTTATAAATTGATGTTGAATGGACATTTTACAGGCTAAAATAGACATTGATTTCGATTTTTTGTTTTTCAAGTAAACTCCTCCATGCGCTCCTTAACCCCTTCAGTACCAGTACCGTTCTTTTAACTTTATTCTGGCTACTATTAGACGATTTTATTCAGTCTAAAGAGGGCCTCCAGCAATACACATCCTTCGAACTATTTCACTTAAGGGGAGGTATTGAGTTTATTCCCTAGACCTCCATCAAGCTTTAAAATACGCCCCATTGACCCTTTTTCAAGATTAATTTGTAAATTTTTCGGTAGAAAAATTTCCCGGCTGAAAGCCGGTTCCTCTTAAATTACAGGCTCGCTATCGCTCGCCAGGATAAAATCGACACCTAAATTGCACGAAAGGTCTTAAAATTGACGGAAACGGGGGCGATAGTTCTTAAAATCGCCAAACTAATGGGGCGACTGTCTTCAAATCTCAAAAGCAATGGGGCTAAACATGAGGGAGAAAGGGGTCCAGAAAAAAATCCCTCAAGTCGATATCTTATTTAAGACCTTTCGTGCAATTTAGGTGTCGATTTTATCCTGGCGAGCGACAGCGAGCCTGTAATTTAAGAGGAACCGGCTTTCAGCCGGGACATTTTTCTACCGAAAAATGTACAAATTTATCTTGAAAGGGGCTCAAGGGGGTGTAATCTTAAGCTTGATGGATATCTAGAGACCAAACTAAAAACCTTAAGGGGGAAGGCTTTACTTTTTGGTCGATTATTTCATATACTAATAATTTGTTTAGTTTCCTCCCTAGACCTCCATCAAACTTGTTTTTAAACATCCATTAGATCCCCCTTCTAGATTAATTTGTACATTTTTCGGTCGCTGGTTCTTCCAAAATTACAGGCTCACTATCGTTCGCCAGGAAATATATCGACACCTAAATTCCACAAACGTTCTTGATATTGATAACAAATTGTGGTGAAAAGTCTTAAAATCGTCTAATCACAGCCAGACTCAAAAAGGCCTAGAGCAAATAGGCTGTACATTCGCACACCTATTCCCTGGCTGACTCTTCCCAAATGGTAGAACTATTAGCTCGAGTACTCAAGTCGTCTGGGAGTTATAATGGTTAATGTTCAAGAGTGTTGGCATACTTACTTGAAAAAGGGGTATTGTGTTTTGTCAAGTTAGTGCCTAATTTCTCTCTTATTGCATTTTCTTTTATTCTTCTATTAAGGGGGGTGACCTGCTTTTTGTTATTTCTGTCCTTTTCTATCTTTCTCTGGCTTGTATTCATTTGGCCCCATTCAGCCTACTGTTTTAAGACGTTTATCCCCATCCAGGTGTCAATTTTTTACTGGTGAGCGGTAGCGAGCCAGCATATTTTTTTTATTTTTGTTTGACAGCAGGCTAAATTTGTACATTTTTCGATAGAAAAATGTTCCCGGCGAAGCCGGATTTCTTCATATAATGCTGGCTCGCTATCGCTCGCCAGGAAGAAATCGACACCTAGATGGGGATAAACGTCTTAAGATAGTTGGCTGGATGGGGCCGAATGGATACAAGCCAGAGAAAGAGAGAAAAGGACAGAAACAACAAAAAGCTGGTCACCCCCTTAACCCGTTCAGTACCGGTGCCGTCCTTTTAACTTTACTCTGGCCACTATTACACGATTTGAATTAGCTTGAAATGGGCCTCCAGCAATTAACAGGTTTCGAACTATCTCACTTAACCCTTTTAACGACCACAGATCCTTCCTAAGCTGTATAATATCGTCTACATATAGCTAGAATAAAATACAACACTGGTACTCAAAGGGTTAATAGAAGCACCACTGGTACTCAAAGGGTTAATAGAAGCACCACTGGTACTCAAAGGGTTAATAGAAGCACCACTGGTACTCAAAGGGTTAATAAAATACAACACTGGTACTCAAAGGGTTAATAAAATACAACACTGGTACTCAAAGGGTTAATAAAATACAACACACGTCGCTGGTACTCAAAGGGTTAATATTTCTTCCATTCCATTTAGACCACTCTTCCACTTTTTCTACATCCTCGTCATTCCATCCTAACTCCTTGCTTCCAATGTATATTCACTCTATTTCCGCAACATCCAAATCCACTTACGGGGAGATGGGCGTATTTATTTGGTCATTTATGTATCGTTTTATTATTATTATGTTCCTTCCAACAACCAACCATACTCCTAAAATCGATTAATGAAATTTACAAACACATGTGGCAGTCCGTGGATTCGAACCCAGGATGCTCACACCGAAAATCAACACCTTATACATCGCACCACGAAGACAGTTAAAGGTTGGTGGACACTGTCTACGATTGATTATGCAACTTCGAATCCTGCATATCAATCTAAGCATGTACACATCCCAACTGCAACTCACGTAGGCTATGCATATGTGAATGGAAAGAGCAATTAATGGGGCCTTAACCACTAGGGTAGTATTAGTGTCCTCCCTAGACCTCCATCAAGCTTAAAAAAACACTCACCCAAGACCCTCCTTCAAAATAAATGTGTACATTTTGCAATAGGAAAATGAAGCCGGCCGAAGGCCGATTTCTCTTAAATTAAGGGCTCGCTATCGCTCGCAAGGAAAACAAACGACACCTAAATGCCACGAACAGTCATAATATTGACAAAGAAATGGGGCGAGAAAGGTCTTAAAATCGCCAAACTAATGGGCCGAACGTCTTATAATCTGAAAATCAATGGGGCTAAACATGAGGGAGAAAGGGATCCAGAAAAAAGTCCCTCAAGTGGAAATATCCCCTTAACTGTATCTTCCTTTTCCCATACATAATTCATTTCCCCCTTAACCCTTTGAGTACCAGCGACGTGTGCTATACTTTATTCTAGCTATATTGGGGACGATATTATGCAGCTTAGGAAGGAGCTGTGGTAGTTAAAAAGGTGGGTTGAGATAGTTTAAAGCCTTATTATTGCTAAAGGTCCTTAATAAGCTGAATACAATCGTCTAATAGTTATCAGACCAAAATAAACAGGATGTCCCCGGTACTGTATGGGTTAACTCTCTCTCTCTCTCTCTCTCTCTCTCTCTCTCTCTCTCTCTCTCTCTCTCTCTCTCTCTCTCTCTCTCTCTCTCTCTCTCTCCCATACCCCTCTCTCCATTTCCTGTTCTCTTAGAGACGTAATTCTCTTTTCAACTTCCGCCTCCCCTTTCTGGCTCGAGTTTCCTTAGAGTTGAATCTTTAGAGTGAGGCAGGTCGAGTTGGTTAATTAGGAGGCTGGTGAGTAGGTAGGTAGGTAGGTAGGTAGGTAGGTAGGTAGGTAGGTAGGTAGGTAGGTAGGTAGGTAGGTAGGTAGGTAGGAAGGTAGGTAGGTAGGTAGGAAGGTAGGTAGGTAGGTAGGTAGGTAGGTAGGTAGGTAGGTAGGTAGGTAGGTAGGTAGGAAGGAAGGTAGGTAGGTAGGTAGGTAGGTAGGAAGGTAGGTAGGTAGGTAGGTAGGAAGGTAAACTATATATATTGTTTTGGCTATTAACTAATTTATTCCTTTATTTTTTATTTTTGTTTCTCTAGACCTCCATCAAGCTTAGAAAAACACCCCCTAGACCCCCTTCAAGATAAATTTGTACATTTTTCGGTAGAAAAATGTCCCGGCCGAAGGTCAGTTTCTCTTCAAATTTCAGGCTCGCTTTCGCTCGCCAGGAAATAATCGACACCTAAATGGCAAGAAAGGTCTTAAAATTGACAACGAAATGGGGCGAAAGGTGTTAAAATCGCCAAACTAATGGGCCGAACGTCTTATATAATCTCGAAATAAAATGGGGCTTAACACGAGGGAGAAAGGGGACCAGAAAAACGCCCCCATCTCCCCTTAACCTCAACCGTCCATCGGCCTCACTCGCCTTAAGCTGCATATAACATCGTCTATTGCTAGCCTGACTATACTGTTACAACGAGTCACAAGGTGCAAGGAATTAATACATTAGTTTTTACTTAAGGCGGTGTCACATGAGCGATTTTTCCGTCAATTTCTACGGGCAATTGTAGTCTGGCAGCTTCAAAATTCAAGTTCCATGACAATTAAGGGGAGGTCTTTAGTTTGTTTCCTACTCCTCCAGCAATCTTAAAATTCCACCCCCTTGACCCCCTTTCAAGATAAATTTGTACATTTTTCGGTAGAAAAATTTCCCGGCCGAAGGCCGGTTACTCTTAAATTACAGGCTCGCTATCGCTCGCCAGGATAAAATCGGCACCTAAATGGCATGAAAGGTCTTAAAATTGACAGAATGGGGCGGAAATTCTTAAAATCACGAAACCAATGGGGCAAACGTCTCAAAATTTCAAAATCAATGGGGCTAGACATGAGGGAGAAAGGGGTGGTCAAGAAAAGAGGCCCTCAAGTGGAAATCTCCCCCTAAACTACCTAACATAATCTACCTTCGATCTAGTTAGTTTCCGATGCCAATACGAAAGAGCCTCAAAAAAATATAGTTCGAGACAAAACTTGCTGATCGAAAAATTGGCGGGAAATGCGCTCGTGTGACACCGGGTTGAGCGCCTGGTTGTTTAGTACACTTTAAGGGGAGGTTTTTAGTTGATTCCCTAGACTTCCATCAAGCTTAAAATTACACCCCCGTGAGCCCCTTTCAAGATAAATTTGTACATTTTTCGGTAGAAAAATGTCCCGGCTGAAAGCCGGTTCCTCTTAAATTACAGGCTCGCTATCGCTCGCCAGGATAAAATCGACACCTACATGGCACGAAAGGTCTTAAAATTGACAGAAATGGGTCGAAAGTTCTTAAAATCGTCAAAATAATGGGGCGAACGTCTTAAAATTAGAAAAGCAATGGGGCTAAACATGAGGGAGAAAGGAGTCCAGAAGAAAAAAAATCCCTCAAGTGGATATCTCCCCCTTTAAATATCGAGATATACTCTATGTTAACCCCTTCTGTACCGACGTCGTGTTTTAGGTTAGGTTGTATAGCTGTCTTTAGACGACTGGGTGTGTGCCCGTCGTTTAAGGGGAGATCTCCACTGGAGGGATTTTTTTCTTGACCCCTTTGCTCCCTCATGTTTAGCCCCATTGCTTTTGATATTATAAAACGTTTGCCCCTTTAGTTTAGCGATTTTAAGAACTTTCACCCCATATTAAGACCTTTCGTGCCATTCAGGTGTCGATTTTTTCCTGGCGAGCGATAGCGAGCCTGTAATTTAAGAGGAACCGGCCTTCGGCCGGGAGATTTTTCTACCGAAAAATGTACAAATTTATCTTGAAAGGGACTCAAGGGGGTGTAATTTTAAGCTTGATGGAGGTCTAGGGAACAAACTAAATACCTCCCCTTAAGAAGGATCTGTGGTAGTAAGGAGGATTAATGATGATGATAGTTCAGAGACTGTTGATGGCAGGAGGCCCCTTTTAAACTGAAGGAAATAGTCTAATAGTAACCAGATTTAAGAGCACGACACCGGTACGGAACGGGTTAAGGGCAGGTTTCCACTTGAGGGATTTTTTTCTTGACTCCTTTCTCCCTCATGTTTAGCCCCATTGCTTTTCTATTTTTAAGGCGTTCGCCCCATTATTTTGACGATTTTAAGAACTTTCGACCCATTTCTGTCAATTTTAAGACCTTTCGTGCCATTTAGGTGTCGATTTTATCCTGGCGAGCGATAGCGAGCCTGTAATTTAAGAGGAACCGGCCTTCAGCCGGGACATTTTTCTACCGAAAAATGTACACATTTATCTTGAAAGGGGCTCAAGGGGGTGTAATCTTAAGCTTGATGGATACCTAGAGACCAAACTAAAAACCTCCCCTTAACATGCATTACTACAGACTTTACACATATAAGTATTGATAAATTCGTATTTGAAAGGTTATCAGATATACCTTAAAGTTATTTTGAAAGTCCCACTGATATCAAGTATATAAATTGATCAGGTACAACGGTGAATAAAATACCTAAGAGAGATAGTAGGCACCTTAGATCAAATAGTTACCCCAGTTGATAATATGGCAAATAATAATTAGGGCTTGCTGATTAGTTATAAGGTAGGACTCCCATTAATTAGTTATAAGGTAGGACTCCCATTAATTAGCATAATTAATGTCAAATTAATTATTATATTTTTTTCCACCAACCAACTTCACTTCTAAATTCAATTAAGGTTTTTAGTTGATTCCCTAGACTTCCATCAAGCTTAAAATACTCCCCCTTGACCCCCTCTCAAGCTAAATTGGTACATTTTTCGGTAGAAAAATGTCCCGGCCGAAGGCCGGTTCCCCTTAAATTACAGGCTCGCTATCGCTCGCCAGGGAAAAATCGACACCTAAATGGCACGAATGGTCTTAAAATTGACAGAAATGGGGCGAGGGTTCTTAAAATCGCCAAACTAATAAGGCAAGCGTCTTTAAATCTCACAAGCAATGGGGCTAAACATGAAGGAGAAAGAGGTTCAGAAAAAAATCCTCCAGGTGGAAATCCCCCCTTAATGAAATCAACAAATACATGTGGCACTCCAAGGACCTGAACCTAGGACACTCACATACATACATGCGGCACTCCAAGGACCTGAACCTAGGACACTCACATACATACATGTGGCACTCCAAGGACCTGAACCTAGGACACTCACATACATACATGTGGCACTCCAAGGACCTGAACCTAGGACACTCACATACATACATGTGGCACTCCAAGGACCTGAACCTAGGACACTCACATACATACATGCGGCACTCCAAGGACCTGAACCTAGGACACTCACATACATACATGTGGCACTCCAAGGACCTGAACCTAGGACACTCACATACATACATGCGGCACTCCAAGGACCTGAACCTAGGACACTCACATACATACATGTGGCACTCCAAGGACCTGAACCTAGGACACTCACATACATACATGTGGCACTCCAAGGACCTGAACCTAGGACACTCACATACATACATGCGGCACTCCAAGGACCTGAACCTAGGACACTCACATACATACATGTGGCACTCCAAGGACCTGAAACCTAGGACACTCACATACATACATGCGGCACTCCAAGGACCTGAACCTAGGACACTCACATACATACATGTGGCACTCCAAGGACCTGAACCTAGGACACTCACATACATACATGTGGCACTCCAAGGACCTGAACCTAGGACACTCACATACATACATGCGGCACTCCAAGGACCTGAAACCTAGGACACTCACATACATACATGTGGCACTCCAAGGACCTGAACCTAGGACACTCACATACATACATGTGGCACTCCAAGGACCTGAACCTAGGACACTCACATACATACATGCGGCACTCCAAGGACCTGAACCTAGGACACTCACATACATACATGTGGCACTCCAAGGACCTGAACCTAGGACACTCACATACATACATGTGGCACTCCAAGGACCTGAACCTAGGACACTCACATACATACATGTGGCACTCCAAGGACCTGAACCTAGGACACTCACATACATACATGCGGCACTCCAAGGACCTGAACCTAGGACACTCACATACATACATATGGCACTCCAAGGACCTGAACCTAGGACACTCACATACATACATGCGGCACTCCAAGGACCTGAACCTAGGACACTCACATACATACATGTGGCACTCCAAGGACCTGAACCTAGGACACTCACATACATACATGCGGCACTCCAAGGACCTGAACCTAGGACACTCACATACATACATGTGGCACTCCAAGGACCTGAACCTAGGACACTCACATACATACATGTGGCACTCCAAGGACCTGAACCTAGGACACTCACATACATACATGTGGCACTCCAAGGACCTGAACCTAGGACACTCACATACATACATGCGGCACTCCAAGGACCTGAACCTAGGACACTCACATACATACATGTGGCACTCCAAGGACCTGAACCTAGGACACTCACATACATACATGCGGCACTCCAAGGACCTGAACCTAGGACACTCACATACATACATGTGGCACTCCAAGGACCTGAACCTAGGACACTCACATACATACATGCGGCACTCCAAGGACCTGAACCTAGGACACTCACATACATACATGTGGCACTCCAAGGACCTGAACCTAGGACACTCACATACATACATGCGGCACTCCAAGGACCTGAACCTAGGACACTCACATACATACATGCGGCACTCCAAGGACCTGAACCTAGGACACTCACATACATACATGCGGCACTCCAAGGACCTGAACCTAGGACACTCACATACATACAAAGGAGTACAAAGGAGTACAAAGTACAAAGGAGTACAAAGGAAATCAAGCAACAACAGATCTAGTGACCCTTCTAGGTTGCTTGTCCTCCAAAACACTGAGGATCAAGTGTCCAAACAGTGGTTTAGAGTGGGTAAGGGAACATTGGAAAGGGAAATACTGCCCTGGAACTAATGTCCGTGGCAGGATTAGGAAGTTAGTAGGGGACAGAGGGGTTAGTAACTGAGGGGGGGATAAAATAAAGTTATTCATTTACAAACGCAGTCAGTCGCGGGTTTGATGCGAGATATTTGTCTAGGCGGAGTTTAAATGAATCAACGGTGATGCAGTCTATAACGTTTCGGGGAAGCCCATTCCACAAGTTGACAACTCGATTGAAGAAGAAATTCTTAGATTCGTGTGAGTTAAAAGATTTACCAATAATTTTGCAACCGTTTCCCCGCGTGTAATTAGATTGGTCGATAGTGAAGTACTTACTACAGTTCATATTGTCGATGCCTTTGATGATTTTGAACACTTGAATTAAGTCACCTCTTAATCTGCGCTGGGTTAAAGGAAATAGATTTAATTCTCTAAGACGCTCTTCGTATGGTTTGTTCTTTAGGCTAGGTATCATTTTGGTAACTCTACGTTGAACTCGTTCTAGCTTGTTTATATCTTTTTGGTAATAAGGGCACCAGGATTGAACGCAGTATTCCAGAAGAGGGCGGACTAATGAATTGTAAAGGGTTAGGATAACTTCTTTGGATTTATGCTCAAATGACCTGCCTATAAAGCCAATTATTTTGTTTGCCTTCTTAACAACTTCTGAACATTGTTGACTCGGTTTTAGGTTACTCGATATTGTTACTCCCAGATCGGTTTTCTCTGTTTACATTCTTAAGCTGAGTGCCATTCATCGAATAGTTTGCTTTCTCATTTAGGTATCCGATATGTAGTACTTTACATTTATCCGCATTGAAACTCATTTGCCAAATTTGGGCCCAACTTGACAATTTATCTAGATTGTGTTGCATATCGTCAACTTGTTCTTTTGAGAGTACGCTATTTGCAATTTTTGTATCGTCAGCAAATTTTGAGATTGTACAGGTGAGCCCTCATCTATGTCGTTGATGTAAATTAGAAAGAGAATTGGTCCTAGTACCGATCCCTGGGGTACCCCGCTACTTACATTGGTCCATTTTGATGCCTTACCGTTTATGACTACTCTTTGCTTTCTGTCGCTGAGCCAATTTTCTATCCATTTCAACACACCGTCTTGTATTCCATGCGCTTTTAGTTTTAGCAGTAAACGTTTGTGGGGAACTTTGTCAAAGGCCTTTTGAAAATCAAGGTATATAATATCTACAGCTTTACTCTCATCGTAGAGGTTGAGGATATCGTGGAAGAAGTCTAAGAGGTTGTTAAACAGGAACGTTTTTTACGAAAGCCGTGTTGAGTATCTTTAAGTATGTTATTTTCCTCTAAGTGATTTACGAGTCTGTCTCGTATGACCGTTTCTAGCATTTTACATACAACTGAGGTTAAGCTAATTGGACGATAGTTACTGGGTAGGGATTTTGCTGCCTTTTTTGAATATCGGTGTTACGTTGGCTAGCTTCCACTGATCGGGCATAGTTCCAGACTGCAAGGATTTATTGAATAGTAATGTCAGTGGTTTAGAGAGCTCCTTAGCTTCCTTTAGAACTCTAGGCGAGATTGTATCAGGTCCAGGCGTTTTATTTACCTTGAGTTTATCTAAACAATTCAATACTTCTCTCTCTGTAACGGTGATATTGCTTAGAACATCTGAATTATCAATCTGAATCGGCGATGGTGTAGGGATATCACTGAGGTCTTCTGTTTGTAAAAACTGATGCAAAGAAGGTATTGAGGGCATTACTCATTTGTTCTTCGTCTTTGGTGTATTCTCCATTTTCATCGACTAACGGTCCAACAGTTGAAGTAACAACTTTTTTCTTTCTGATATAACTATAGAATTCTTTCGGGTTTGTTTTACTTTGATTCGCAATATGTAACTCTAAGGTCTTTTTACTTTGCTTAATTAACTTTTTGGCTTTGCGTCGTAGCTCTACAAATTTCAGCCGTTCTTCGTCATTTTGTGAGGATTTTAATCTATCATTAGCACATTTTTTAGCAAGCAGGCAGTTTGAAATATCTTTATTCCACCATTTGGGCTTATTATTATGGCCTGGACGCCGAGTTTTTGATGGTATGCAGTCTTGCACTGCTTTTAGATAAGTGGCTTCGAATAACTTCCAAGATGTATTTATGTCGTTATTGTGAATTAAAAAGCTCCAGTCAGTTTCTTTAAACATAGCTCTAAGTTTATGGAAGTTTGCTTTCTTGAAATTAGGGAATTTTTCGATGCTACTATTTGGTTCGTTACATGTGGCACTCCAAGGACCTGAACCTAGGACACTCACATACATACATGTGGCACTCCAAGGACCTGAACCTAGGACACTCACATACATACATGCGGCACTCCAAGGACCTGAACCTAGGACACTCACATACATACATGCGGCACTCCAAGGACCTGAACCTAGGACACTCACATACATACATGCGGCACTCCAAGGACCTGAACCTAGGACACTCACATACATACATGCGGCACTCCAAGGACCTGAACCTAGGACACTCACATACATACATGCGGCACTCCAAGGACCTGAACCTAGGACACTCACATACATACATGCGGCACTCCAAGGACCTGAACCTAGGACACTCACATACATACATGCGGCACTCCAAGGACCTGAACCTAGGACACTCACATACATACATGCGGCACTCCAAGGACCTGAACCTAGGACACTCACATACATACATGTGGCACTCCAAGGTCCTGAACCTAGGACACTCACATACATACATGTGGCACTCCAAGGACCTGAACCTAGGACACTCACATACATACATGCGGCACTCCAAGGACCTGAACCTAGGACACTCACATACATACATGCGGCACTCCAAGGACCTGAACCTAGGACACTCACATACATACATGTGGCACTCCAAGGACCTGAACCTAGGACACTCACATACATACATGTGGCACTCCAAGGACCTGAACCTAGGACACTCACATACATACATGTGGCACTCCAAGGACCTGAAGCTAGGACACTCACATACATACATGCGGCACTCCAAGGACCTGAACCTAGGAACTCACATACATACATGCGGCACTCCAAGGACCTGAACCTAGGACACTCACATACATACATGCGGCACTCCAAGGACCTGAACCTAGGACACTCACATACATACATGCGGCACTCCAAGGACCTGAACCTAGGACACTCACATACATACATGCGGCACTCCAAGGACCTGAACCTAGGACACTCACATACATACATGCGGCACTCCAAGGACCTGAACCTAGGACACTCACATACATACATGTGGCACTCCAAGGACCTGAACCTAGGACACTCACATACATACATGTGGCACTCCAAGGACCTGAACCTAGGACACTCACATACATACATGCGGCACTCCAAGGACCTGAACCTAGGACACTCACATACATACATGCGGCACTCCAAGGACCTGAACCTAGGACACTCACATACATACATGCGGCACTCCAAGGACCTGAACCTAGGACACTCACATACATACATGCGGCACTCCAAGGACCTGAACCTAGGACACTCACATACATACATGCGGCACTCCAAGGACCTGAACCTAGGACACTCACATACATACATGTGGCACTCCAAGGACCTGAACCTAGGACACTCACATACATACATGTGGCACTCCAAGGACCTGAACCTAGGACACTCACATACATACATGCGGCACTCCAAGGACCTGAACCTAGGACACTCACATACATACATGCGGCACTCCAAGGACCTGAACCTAGGACACTCACATACATAATATGTTAGTATTAAGTATTGATGCCACAGCCCAGCCCGTATCTTCGTGTGGAATAGTTTGTGGAGATTATATTATATATTAAGGGGAGACAGACCGTTTTTCTGGACCCCCTTCTCCCTAATGTTTAACCCCACTAGTTTTTGAGATTTTAAGACGTTGGTTCCA
Organism: Paralithodes platypus; assembly: GCA_032716605.1. Lineage (NCBI taxonomy): Eukaryota > Metazoa > Arthropoda > Malacostraca > Decapoda > Lithodidae > Paralithodes > Paralithodes platypus. The sequence goes on from CM064580.1 coordinate 41,969,371, forward strand.
TTAGTTTGGGGATTGTATGACCTTTCACGCCATTTCTTTGTCAATATTAGGACCCTTCGTGCCATTTAGGTGTCGATTTTTTCCTGGCGAGCCATGGCGAGACTAATTTTAGGAGGAATCGGCCTTTGGCCGGGAATTTTTTTTACCGAAAAATGTACAAATCTATCTTGAAGGTCCCCCTTTTTCTAAGCTTGATGGAGGTCTAGGGAGGAAACTAACACAAAATATGAATAAATTAATTAATAGACCAAACAAACAGCCACTGTCCCCTTAACTACTTATATAAATATTGTGAGATTATATATTATGTAAAATAACACATACTGTAGTCAACTGTTATAGGTATATACTGTATCATGTTCATATTTAAAATAACACATACTGTAGTCAACTGTTATAGCTATATACTGTATCATGTTCATATTTAAAACAACACATACTGTAGTCAACTGTTATAGGTATATACTGTATCATGTTCATATTTAAAACAACACATACTGTAGTCAACTGTTATAGCTATATACTGTATCATGTTCATATTTAAAATAACACATACTGTAGTCAACTGTTATAGCTATATACTGTATCATGTTCATATTTAAAACAACACATACTTCTGTAGTCAACTGTTATAGGTATATACTGTATCATGTTCATATTTAAAACAACACATACTGTAGTCAACTGTTATAGCTATATACTGTATCATGTTCATATTTAAAATAACACATACTGTAGTCAACTGTTATAGCTATATACTGTATCATGTTCATATTTAAAACAACACATACTGTAGTCAACTGTTATAGCTATATACTGTATCATGTTCATATTTAAAACAACACATACTGTAGTCAACTGTTATAGGTATATACTGTATCATGTTCATATTTAAAACAACACATACTGTAGTCAACTGTTATAGCTATATACTGTATCATGTTCATATTTAAAATAACACATACTGTAGTCAACTGTTATAGCTATATACTGTATCATGTTCATATTTAAAATAACACATACTGTAGTCAACTGTTATAGCTATATACTGTATCATGTTCATATTTAAAACAACACATACTGTAGTCAACTGTTATAGCTATATACTGTATCATGTTCATATTTAAAATAACACATACTGTAGTCAACTGTTATAGCTATATACTGTATCATGTTCATATTTAAAATAACACATACTGTAGTCAACTGTTATAGCTATATACTGTATCATGTTCATATTTAAAATACACATACTGTAGTCAACTGTTATAGCTATATACTGTATCATGTTCATATTTAAAACAACACATACTGTAGTCAACTGTTATAGCTATATACTGTATCATGTTCATATTTAAAACAACACATACTGTAGTCAACTGTTATAGGTATATACTGTATCATGTTCATATTTAAAACAACACATACTGTAGTCAACTGTTATAGCTATATACTGTATCATGTTCATATTTAAAATAACACATACTGTAGTCAACTGTTATAGCTATATACTGTATCATGTTCATATTTAAAATAACACATACTGTAGTCAACTGTTATAGCTATATACTGTATCATGTTCATATTAAAACAACACATACTGTAGTCAACTGTTATAGCTATATACTGTATCATGTTCATATTTAAAATAACACATACTGTAGTCAACTGTTATAGCTATATACTGTATCATGTTCATATTTAAAATAACACATACTGTAGTCAACTGTTATAGCTATATACTGTATCATGTTCATATTTAAAATAACACATACTGTAGTCAACTGTTATAGCAATATACTGTATCATGTTCATATTTAAAACAACACATACTGTAGTCAACTGTTATAGCTATATACTGTATCATGTTCATATTTAAAACAACACATACTGTAGTCAACTGTTATAGCTATATACTGTATCATGTTCATATTTAAAATAACACATACTGTAGTCAACTGTTATAGCTATATACTGTATCATGTTCATATTTAAAACAACACATACTGTAGTCAACTGTTATAGCTATATACTGTATCATGTTCATATTTAAAACACATACTGTAGTCAACTGTTATAGCTATATACTGTATCATGTTCATATTTAAAATAACACATACTGTAGTCAACTGTTATAGCTATATACTGTATCATGTTCATATTTAAAACAACACATACTGTAGTCAACTGTTATAGCTATATACTGTATCATGTTCATATTTAAAATAACACATACTGTAGTCAACTGTTATAGCTATATACTGTATCATGTTCATATTTAAAATAACACATACTGTAGTCAACTGTTATAGCTATATACTGTATCAGTTCATATTTAAAATAACACATACTGTAGTCAACTGTTTATAGCTATATACTGTATCATGTTCATATTTAAAACAACACATACTGTAGTCAACTGTTATAGCTATATACTGTATCATGTTCATATTTAAAACAACACATACTGTAGTCAACTGTTATAGCTATATACTGTATCATGTTCATATTTAAAATAACACATACTGTAGTCAACTGTTATAGCTATATACTGTATCATGTTCATATTTAAAACAACACATACTGTAGTCAACTGTTATAGCTATATACTGTATCATGTTCATATTTAAAACAACACATACTGTAGTCAACTGTTATAGCTATATACTGTATCATGTTCATATTTAAAATAACACATACTGTAGTCAACTGTTATAGCTATATACTGTATCATGTTCATATTTAAAATAACACATACTGTAGTCAACTGTTATAGCTATATACTGTATCATGTTCATATTTAAAATAACACATACTGTAGTCAACTGTTATAGCTATATACTGTATCATGTTCATATTTAAAACAACACATACTGTAGTCAACTGTTATAGCTATATACTGTATCATGTTCATATTTAAAACAACACATACTGTAGTCAACTGTTATAGCTATATACTGTATCATGTTCATATTTAAAATAACACATACTGTAGTCAACTGTTTATAGCTATATACTGTATCATGTTCATATTTAAAACAACACATACTGTAGTCAACTGTTATAGCTATATACTGTATCATGTTCATATTTAAAACAACACATACTGTAGTCAACTGTTATAGCTATATACTGTATCATGTTCATATTTAAAATAACACATACTGTAGTCAACTGTTATAGCTATATACTGTATCATGTTCATATTTAAAATAACACATACTGTAGTCAACTGTTATAGCTATATACTGTATCATGTTCATATTTAAAACAACACATACTGTAGTCAACTGTTATAGCTATATACTGTATCATGTTCATATTTAAAATAACACATACTGTAGTCAACTGTTATAGCTATATACTGTATCATGTTCATATTTAAAATAACACATACTGTAGTCAACTGTTATAGCTATATACTGTATCATGTTCATATTTAAAACGGCTATAATTTACAAAGTCAGTAATTCGGTGTCAGTGAGCCTTCAGTCATACACACACACACGCACAAGCACACACACACACACACACACACACCCACCAGAGAGAGAGAGAGAGAGAGAGAGAGAGAGAGAGAGAGAGACAACCAGCACAGTAAACAGTATATATAAATAAGTGTAGAGGTTCCTGACATCTCCCACTATGAAGACTAATTAAGACCTCTGAAGACAGGTAGGTCACAGGTAGGAGAGAAGGGGATGTTGAAGAGTGTGTGAAATAAGGGAGCCCTGACTGTATTATGCAGCATAATTTACTGGTTCGGCTCAATGGTTTAAGGAAGGGGTTTAGATTGCTCTTTAAGCCTATATCAAACTTTAAAAAAACACCCAGAAAACCCACCTTCGATATAAATGTGTACATTTTTCGGTAGAAAAATGTCCCGGCCGTAGGCCGATGTCTCTTCAAATACAGGATCGCTATTGCTCGTCAGGAAAAAAATCGACACCTAAATGGCACGAAAGGTCTTAATAATGGCAAATAAATGGGGCAAAAGGTCTGAAAATCGCCAAACTAATGGGGCGAATGTCTTGAATTTTCTTAACTAATAGGACTAAACATGAGGGAGGAGGAGGACTCGAAAAACCAACTGCCTCCCCTTAACCCATGTGTGCAAAGTGGTGGAGGTGAGTAAAGCATGGGTTAGACTGTTGCTTGGCCGCAGTGCTCATCTCCGTATTATTAAGGGGACATGGGGCCTTTTTCTGGACCACTTTCTCCCTCATGTTTAGCCTCATTTGTTTTCAGATTTTAAGATGTTTCTCCCATTAGTTTGTCGATTTTAAGACCTTCCGCCCCATTTCCTTTGTCAATATTAAGACCTTTCGTGCTATTTAGGTGTCGATTTCTTCTCCTGGCGAACGATAGTGAGCCTTTAATTTAGGAAGAACTGGCCTTCGACTGGGACATTTTTCTACCGAAAAATGTACAAATTAGTCTAGAAAGGGATCTAATGAATTTTTTGTTTGTTTTAAGTTTGATGGAGGTCTAGGGAGGAAACTAGAAAAATAATAAATTCATGACAAAATCGCCCAAAAGGTGAACCATCCCCCCTTAACCTTCATAGCCTTTATTGGGTGAGTTATTAATAATGGTTCACGGCAATTTATTGAAAAACAAGTCCTTCGCTTCGTGTAAATGAAACGCCTTTCCGACAATTTTGTAACCATTATTTCTTGTGTAATGTGAGCTATCAAATGTGAAGTACTTACTTGCATCCGTGTTTGCATGGCCTTTGATCATTGTATAGACTTGGATTAGGTCCCATCTTATTCTGCGGTTTGTCAAGGTAAATAGATAAAGAAAGACAGAGAGAGAGAGAGAGAGAGAGAGAGAGAGAGAGAGAGAGAGAGAGAGAGAGAGAGAGAACACTTGTGGGGTGGGCTACCTATACTTCCAATATTGACAGTCATCAGAATTCAGAATAGCACTTTGCCACTTTAATTAATTGGATTTTTGTTGATTGTATCCCAAAAGTGAGGATCAATTTGGGTTAATTATTATCATTTTGATATGTAGTGCTGTAAACCATGCATAGCCTAGGTATCTTATTTATATCCTATATTATATATATATATATATATATATATATATATATACACGAGCTTCCATGCCATTTGCAAATGGACAACTAGATGTAAATATCAGTATTTATACTGAATCTTCATAATTATATTGCTTAAAAGTCAGTGCAAAAATTTCACTGATCTAAACATTGCCAATCCTTTTAACAAATCAGAAATTAGCACCTTACCTACAAACACAATTAGCACCTTACCTACAAACACAATTAGCACCTTACCTACAAACACAATTAGCACCTTACCTACAAACACAATTAGCACCTTACCTACAAACACAATTAGCACCTTACCTACAAACACAATTCTAAAACAATAAAAATCATAAAACTTGCGCAACAACGGACAAAATTATATAACTCATTTTCCCCAAGAACGGTGGAGGAATTCTGAAGAAGGTCCTCCCCTCCGCCTCCCTCCCTCCCTCCATCCATCCTTACTCCTCCCTCCCTCCCATCCTTCCTTCCTCCCTTCCTCCTTCCCTCCCTCCCATCCTTTCTCCCTCCCTCCCTCTCCCTCCCTCCCTCCCTCCCTCCCTCCCTCCCTCCCTCCCTCCCTCCCTCCCTCCCTCCCTCCCTCCCTCCCTCCCTCCCTCCCTCCCTCCCTCCTTCCTCCCATCCTTCCTTCCCGCCTCCCTCCCTTCCTCCATCCTTCCTCCCTCCCTCCCTCCCACCCTCCCTCCCTCCCTCCCTCCCTCCCTCCCTCCCTCCCACCCTCCCTCCCTCCCTCCCTTCATCCTTCCTCCTCCCTCCCTTGGCTACGTTATGGGGGTATTACTCGCTTTTTCTGGACCCCCTTCTCCCTCATGTTTAGCATATTAGTGTTGAGGTTTTAAGACGTTCGTTCCGTTAGTTTGGCAATTTTCAGACCTTTCACCTCATTTGTGTTGTCAATATTAACCCCCTTCGTGCCCTTTAGGTGTCGATTTTTTCCTGGCGAGCGATAACAAGCCTGTAATTTTAGAAGGAATCGGCCTTCGGCTGGGACATTTGCCTACCATCAAGCTTGAAAAACACCCAACCAAGACCCTCCTTAAAGATAGATTTGTACAGTTTTCGCAAGAAAAATGTCCTGGCCGAAGGCCTATTCCTCTTAAATTACAGGCTCGCTTTCGCTTGCATGGAAAAATATCGACACCTAAATGACACGAAGTCTAAATATTGAGAAAGGAATGGGGCGAAAGGTTAGAAAGTCGCCAAACTAATGGGCCGAACGTCTTAAAAAATCTGAAAATGAATGGGGCTAAACATGAGGAAGAAGGGGAACCCAAAAAACGAGCCCTCTCCCCTTCTCTGTTCCCGGTGACGTAAGGGCGAGCCTGACGTAAACTTTGACCGTAATTCTCCGCTCGTACGCCCAAACTTTACTTAAGGCGGTGTTTTGGGCGAGGGGGGGGGGGGGTTATGAAGTGTTGGGTACGTTCGCTGGCTGAAAAAATAATTGAATTTTTTGTTTTGTAGTATTATTACGTTAATTAATAATGGAAGGTGAGTGAGAGGAACAAGACTTGTGCATTAAGGGGAGGTATTTAGTTTGTTCCCTACGTTTTCATCCAGCTTAAAATTACACCTCAAGATAATACATTTCAAGATAAATTTGTACATTTTTCGGTAGAAAAATGTCCCGGCCGGAGGCCGGTTGCTCTTAAATTACAGGATCGCTATCGCTCGCCAGGAAAAAATCGACACCGTAATGGCACGATAGGTCTTAAAATTGACAGAAATGGGGCAAAATGTCTTAAAATGTCAAAACTACTAGGGCGAACGTCTTAAAATCTGTAAAGCAATGGGGCTAAACATGAGGGAGAAACGGGTCCAGAAAAAAAATCCCTCAAGTGGAAATCTCCCCTTAAACACTCGGGAACGTATTATTACGTATTAGGCACGTTCGCGGGCTGAAAAATAAATACTTAAGTTTGCTTTTGATAAAGAAGTTTTGCTGCTGATTTTTTTTTTTTTTTTTTTCTTTTTGCCTAATTTGTTGTTTTTGTTGTTGCCTAATTTGTTGTTTTTGTGGTTCCTATTTTGGTGTGTGTTATAGTAGTACCAGTGATAATTATTATAACAATTATAATGTTTATTTTTTTGACACCAACCCATTTATAATAGTAATAATCACCTCGTCATGGCCATCATAGTGATCAGTATAATCATCATCACCATCACATCTTTATAATCATCATTACACCACCACCATAATCAGTATCACCATCATCATTTAAAACAGCAAGAGTATGCTTTTAAGGGGGGTCACCTGCTTTGTTTTATCTCTTTCTCCTTTTCTCTCTTTCTCTGGCTTGTATCCATTCGGCCCCATTCAGCCAACTGTTTTAAGACGTTTATCCTCATCCAGGTGTTGATTTCTTCCTGGCGAGCGATAACGAGCCAGCATTGTATGGAGAAATCCGGCTTCGCCGGAGGCATTTTTCTAACGAATTTTTTTACAAATTTAGCTTGCTGTCAAAACAAAAATACATATATGCTGGCTCGCTGCCGCTCGCCAGGAAAATATTGACACCTGGATGGGGGTAAAAGTCTTAAAACAGTAGGCTGAATGGGGCCGAATGGATACAAGCCAAAGAGAGAGGGAAAGAAAGAGAGAAAAAAAAACGAAGTGGGTTCCCTTAATGCTCGAGTGTAATATACTGCAACAATCCTTCTCTAAATTGTTTAAGAAATAGCTAAGCTCGTCCGTGCCCGAGTGTTTAATGCATAAGTCTTGTTCCCCTCACTCACCTTCCATTATTTGGAAAGCATTTTTTAGCTCTGAGGGCTTGATATACTGTATGTATTTAGTATTCCCAGTTGGATTTGATTGTATATATATATATATATATATATATTCAGTATATATACTGTATATATGTATATCATTACAAAATGTGATCTCGAATTTAGATCATCATATTCCTATGTTGATCTACCGCTGTATTGCTATTAAGCTGTATCTATGTTGATCTACCGCTGTATTGCTATTAAGCTGTATCTATGTTGATCTACCGCTGTATTGCTATTAAGCTGTATCTATGTTGATCTACCGCTGTATTGCTATTAAGCTGTATCTATTTATCAATGTATATTAATATGAATATACTGTATCCATCTATCCATCAATGTGTGTATGTATGTATGTATATACTCTGGCACCTTCCCCAATTTTCCTTTTTTTTCTTCTCATGGGGGTGGCAGACTCGAGACAGAGCCCGAACAGGGACATCACAACACATCAGAAACACAAATACCCAGAGACCCAGTGTACCTTGCCATTTATTTGTTAATATGTATACGAGCGGATAGATAGAAGAGGAGATAGAGAGATTGATAGATAATAGACAGATAGACAGAGAGGTAATTGAGACTTAGAGTGAGTTGGGAGGAGGAAGAATGTTATTAATTCAGTGAGAAGGAATTAAGGGGTCCGAAAATGAGGAAGGGATGGCTGCCGAGTTTTTAAATTGTTAGAATGCATGGGGAAATGAGAGAGAGAGAGATAGTGTGTGTGTGTGTGTTTGGCTGTGTGTGTGTGTGTGTTCGTGTGTGTGTGTGTGTGTGTGTGTGTGTGTGTGTGTGTGTGCTTGCTCGTATAATAATAATAACAATAATAATAATAATCGGTTTATTTCAAGCCAGCAGCCAATGGGGCTGAAAATGAACAGACTTAACCTATATCTTATCCTAAGGGATCAACAGACTGATCCTGGCTGCTAACGATAGCGCCTACATACCCCCAAGGAAGTAGGACGTGGGCAGGAGACTTTGTGGGTCACCCGAGACGGACCGTCTCGGGTGACTCAAGGTCCAGACCTTGCCTTCACGGCCAAGGAAAGTTTTTGAGAGAACTTCCCCTGCCGGCGCGTGGGATTGAACCCCCGACACCGGAGCTAGCACTCCCAATACAGAGTACTAAGCGTGTTCGGCCACCGTGACCGTGCATGCGTGCGTGTGTGAGTATGTGTTTGTTGTCGGACAGTTTCCAACAAATTATGCTTTGACATTATTTTGAAACTAACTATGTGAAATATTTCAATATTTCTTTATGAAAAAAGAAAGGGAAACATTATTCAGGATTTTTGTTATGCTAGTTGGAGCGTGGCAAGTATTAAGGGTGAGTGTACAGTCGAATACAAACGAGACACAATTATATACCATAATGCCATTAAAGCTAACGGAACATATTATTCTCAGACTCAAAAGAATACCAAAAACGCATTGCAATAATAACTATGAACTACATAACTCCGTAACATAACGTTTGTTAATTATATACTGGTCTTCGTTAGTCGATATCAGGCATATTATGAACATTAACTCAATTATTCCTTGACATCCCACAGACTCTTCTTCAACTTAATGTAATCATTAAATAATAGCCGAAAATAATTGATAGAATGCCTCATAATAAAATCTTTAACACAAAGAAATATAAAATATGGGTTCAATAAAGAGAAAATTTATGATAAAAAATGGAAATTGGCGAAGAACTGAGGAAAAGGTTGCGGAGAGGCTGATAAAGTTATATTTTTAAAACTAGGAAATCCAATTTGTGTCTCAGCGAGTCTCCGTCAAAGTTAATTTTCACCAGAGTCTCGGAGAAGTTAGGGTGTTTGCTGAAGGAGGGAGAGAGAGAGAGAGAATGGTTATAGAGTGTGTGCCAGTTTATGTGTAATAATAATAATAATAATAATAATAATAACAACAATAATAATAATAATAATAATAATAATAATGATGATCATGATGATAAGAAGAAGAAGAAGAAGAGGAGCAATGATAATAACCGGTTTATGAACAAACACATACGTCCCTTGATTTCGGCCCTGTCACTCTTTGAAATCTGGGGGAGGCACTCGTTTTTTTTTCTTTTTTTTTTTTTTTCTATATTCCAACTACTCCCTCTCGGGCATAGGCTGATAGCCTTTACACTCTACCGCTGAACACGGTGAGGCCCATGAGGTCTTGCTCCAGTCTAGGGAGTGAGACATGCGAAGCTTCACGGCTCGAAGCAATCCCATCTCTGAAGCCGCCTCACCTCTGTGCCTCACAGTCTCACTCCCCACACTCGGATCCTCACTCTCAGAACGCCACCTATTGAGCAATTAACTCACTAGGCATTGCCCCCCTGTAGCATATTTTTGAATATGGGAATATTCATACAATGCTATTTAATCAGGGAACAATGAGGGTATTTTTTTGGCATTTCGGTGTGCTGTGGTAATGCACTGATACTAGGTACAGCACAAATTCTATCCCAATAATATCTTCCCATTGACATATTGGGATTCGAACCCAGGTCCATTGGATTACCAGTCCAGTGGCAAGACCACTCCGCCACACCTCACCTCCGCTGCAGGCAGTTATGCCTTTTGTCTCCCTCATTCACATAGACAAAAAAAAAAAAAAAAAAAAAAAGGCACAGTTCCCTAACCAATCTTATCCTAAATGGTCAATGGGGTATACAGTGAAATGTAAGGCTATATTTAATTTGGAAGGAATAACTTACACTTCTTATTGAAAATGTACACAATTATAGAATAAATAAATACCAGGGAAAATGAGAACACGAAATAGATGAATTACAATGACAAAATCAGCATTAACACCATCAACACGACATAAACAAATAAAACAATATAAGCAATGAACAACAACAATGACGAGAACAAGGACAATTAAGGGGGGTCACCATTTTTTTTTTTTTTTTATCTTTCTCTCCTTTTCTCTCTTTCCCTGGCTTGTATCCATTCGACCCCATTCAGTCAACTGTTTCAAGACGTTTATCCCCATCCAGGTGTCGATTTCTTCCTGGCGAGCGATAACGAACCAGCATTCTGTGGAGAAATCCGGCTTCGCCGGAGAAAATTTTCTATCGAAAAACGTACAAATTTGCCTTGCTGTAAAAAAAAAAATATATATATATATATATATTCTGGCTCGCTACCGCTCGCCAGGAAAAATTTGACACCTGGATGGGGGTAAACGTCTTAAAACAGTAGGCTGAATGGGGCCGAATGCATACAAGCCAGGGAAAGAGAGAAAAGGAGAGAAAGATAAAAAAAACAGCAAGTGACTAGATTAACTACAATGACAAAATCAGCATCAACACCATCAACACGAGATAAACAACAACAACAACAACAACAACAATGACAACAACAAGGACAATTAAGAGGAAGCAGGGAGAGCAGAAACTGGAGATAGAAAAAATGAGAAACTCGAGTCACAGGGGATTGAACGAGAGAGAGAGAGAGAGAGTGTGTGTGTGTGTGTGTGTGAGAGAGAGAGAGAGTGTGTGTGTGTGTGTGAGAAGGAGAGAGATTAGGAAATTATGGAGAGAGGAGATGCACTTCCGTTTTCATTTTCTCCTCCATTATCGAGAGAGAGAGAGAGAGATTGTGTGTGTGTGTGTGTGTGTGTGTGAGAAGGAGAGAGATTAGGAAATTATGGAGAGAGGAGATGCACTTCCGTTTTCATTTTCTCCTCCATTATCGAGAGAGAGAGAGAGAGAGAGATATGAAGAGAGAAAAAGAGAGACTGTACACTTGTTTGAAGACGCTAACTGCACAGACCCCTTGATCCCTGTGATGTAGATATCGTATACTGCGAGAGGAAGTATGAGTTAGTTAAGGGGGTACTAATCGCTTTTACTGGACCCCCTTCTCTCTCATGTTTAGCATATTAGTTTTTCGGTTTTAAGACGTTTGTTTCGTTAGTTTGGCGATTTTGAGACCTTTCGCCTCATTTTGTTGTCAATATTAAGACCTTTCGTGCCCTTTAGGTGTCGATTTTTTCCTGGCGAGCAAGAGCAGGCATCGGCCTTCGGCCGGGACATTTTTCTACCGAAAAATGTACAAATTTATCTTGAAAGGGGGTCTAGGGGTTGTTTTTGTAAGCTCGGTGGAGGTCTAGCGAGGAAACTCAAAAATAAATAAATAAATAGACCAAACACCAAGAAGTCCCCCCTTAAACGTGGGTAGCAATGTGCGTAGACTGTTTTGTATAATGAAGCCTGCCCAATATAGGCCTTGTTCAGTAAATTATGTTAAAATTATGTTGATTGAAATTTTGGTATGAGAGAGAGAGAGAGAGAGAGAGATTGTATAAATGCATAATGCTTTCCTGAAATATTCTTAAATATTTTCATTAGCGATATTGTCATATAATATAATAATTGTTCAATGTACAAAGGAGTACAAAATGTAATGCGTTATAGGACCACTGTGATGATATGGTACAAATTAAATAATATGTACTCAAGATAAACTGCAAGTCAATCATGTGTGTGGCTAACTAAATTTAGCTTAGACACGGGGCCCGATATATTACTTTAACTAAATGTAAACTGTCTAATTTAAATTGCAGATCTCTCATGGTAATATATATATATATATGTTGAAGTTTCTGTAAGCAGTCAGTTGTTCGTTATATTGTATGATGGCTGAGCTAACTGTCACTAGTCAACAGTAGTCAATATAGACACACACCTTGAGACTTATTTTAAAGGGAGATGGGCCCTTTTTCTAGCCCACCTTCTCCCTCGTGTTAGCCCCATTTGTTTTTAGATTATATGACGTTCGGCCCATTAGTTTGGCGATTTTAACACCGTTCGCCCCATTTCGTTGTCAATTTTAAGACCTTTCGTGCCAATTAGTTGTCGATTTTTTCCCGGCGAGCGATAGCGAGCCTGATACCATTAATTGCTCTTTCCATTCACATATGCATAGCCTACGTGAGTTGCAGTTGGGATGTGTGTACATGCTTAGATTGATATGCAGGATTCGAAGTTGCATAATAAATCGTAGGCAGTGTCCACCATTCTTTAACTGTCTTCGTGGTGCGATGCATAAGGTGTTGATTTTCGGTGTGAGCATCCTGGATTCGAATCCACGGACTGCCACATGTGTTTGTAAATTTCATTAATCGATTTTAGGAGTATAGTTGGTTGTTGGAAGGAACATAATAATTATCAGAGGAACCGGCCTTCCACGGGACATTGTACAAGTTTATCATGAAGGGGGGGTCTAGGGGGTATTTGTTTAAGCTTGGTGGAGGTCTAGCGAAGAAACTAAGAAATGTTGGAATAATTTAATTAATAAACCAAATACGGCCTATCTCCCCTTAATTAAAAAGAGCGTGATACGAGATCTAGATAATTAATTGGTCTACAGGAATGTAGAAATATATATGTACAGAGAGAGAGAGAGAGAGATGGGGTGTGGTGCTCGAGGGAGGAAAAATAAACTGAGATGTCAAAGGCAGTGCCGGAAAGAAATTGGGCTGGTGGGATCAGAAGTAGGGGAGAGAGAGAGAGAGATGAGGGTGGGGGGTTAAGGACAGAATTAAGAGATACATTTATTTGCTGGTCTTGTTGATTAAATCGATGAGATAATAATAAGATATATATATCTTTAGGAGAGGTGTGGCAGAGTGGTCTTGCCACTGGACTGGTAATCCAATGGACCCGGGTTCGAATCCCAATATGTCAATGGGATGATATTATTGGGATGGAATTTGTGCTGTACCTAGTATCAGTGCATTACCACAGCGCACCGGTGGAATGTACAGGCTCTCAGCCTATGCCCGAGAGGGAGTAGTTGGAATATAGAAAAAAATAATAATAAGTGCAGTCAGTCGAGGGTTTAATGTGAGCCAAAGGATTTAATTTATACAAACACTGTACATAAGCAGGGACATTAATAAGAATATAGATTGACATGATAATATATCCACTATTTATCAGTGGAACTCAGAATGTAAGGTTGCCTATCAAAACAATGCTTTAAATATAATCCTTGGTGATATTGTTGCACCAAGGCTAAATTTTCACCAAATGTTACCACCATAAAAAATCAAAGGGAGATAGATTTACTTAAATAACAAGTATACTGCACTGTTAATGTGTCAGCAACGAGTATATCAATAATGACGTATTCTTATGGGAAGGATAGAAACGGGTACGATAATAGGATAAATCATACCCAAAGAGAAATGGATAGAGAGAGAGCGAGAGAGATGGATTGAAAAGTAAGATCAGAGGTACTAGACAAAGAGGGAGGAGGGGGGAGGGGACGAGGGTCAGAAGTTCGTGGAGGGGTGAGGGGGGGTCATGATTTAAGCCCAAGGTCGGACAGCGATCAATAGCGCCTCAGGTGTAAGAGACTCCATACACGGTGAGAGATTACGGAAGAGGCTGCTGGGCCCGGGGATTGATGGGATGGAGAGAGAGAGAGAGAGAGAGAGTGTTAGTTGCGTCGATACACCGATCTCCCATAGGTCTTATGGAAACAGCTATTGCATTAATGAAGGTGACTTTGACTACTGAAAAATATATAATTATACACAAGAGAAACCCAATCAAAACCGGAGAAGTGTAGAATAAGGCATCTTCAGTGTACTTTATATAATATATCGGATTTAATCTTTCTATGCAATCACTCTGAAAATGGATTCTGCGTAGCTCCAAACGTGAAGGGGGCCCACCTCGCCTTTTTTTCTCTTTCTCTCCCTTTCTCTTTGGCTTGTATCCATTCGGCCCCATTCAACCTACTGTTTTAAGACGTTTACCCCCATCCAGGTGTCAACATTTTCCTGGCGAGCGGTAGCGAGCCAGCATATATAGATTTTTGTTTAACAGCAAGCTAAATTTGTAAATTTTTCGATAGAAAAATGTTTCCGGCGAAGCCAGATTTCTCCATACAATGCTGGCTCGCTATCGCTCGCCAGGAAGGAATCGACACCTGGATGGGGATAAACGTCTTAAAACAGTAGGTTGAATGGGGCCGAATGGACACAAACCAGAGAAAGAGAGAAAAGGAGAGAAAGATAAAAACAAGCAGGTGGCCCCCCTTAAAGAAGTAGAGAATTCAGGCTCTCTCCTGAGTTTCCCTCTCATCCAGGTAATCCCTCTGACATAATGGATCCACCGCATATAAATTCACATATATGAATAATTTCCAAGCTTCACCGAATTTGTAGATTTATGAATGCAAATATGCTCCATACGTATCTTAAGGGGGCCCACCTCGCGTGTTTTATCTTTCTCTCCCTCTCTCTTTGGCTTGTATCCATTTGGCTCCATTCAGCCAACTGTTTTAAGATGTTTACCCCCATCCAGGTGTCAATAATTTCCTAGCGAGCGAGCATATATATAATTTTGTTTTGACAGCAAGTTAAATTTGTACATTTTTCGATAGAAAAATTTCTCCGGCGAAGCCGGATTTCTCCATACAATGCTGGTCGCTATCGATCGCCAGGAAGAAATCGACGCCTGGATGGGGATAAACGTCTTAAAACAGTTGGCTGAATGGGGCCGAATGGATACAAGCCAGAGAAAGAGAAAAAATGGGAGAAAGAGAAAAAAAACAGGTGAGCCCTCTTAAAAAGTATTGGTACTAATAAAAGACTAATGTTTATATTCAGTGGTATTGTTAGTTGCAGTAAAATATAGATACCATCTTTGAAGTGTTGGAGGAATCCTATTGTTGCTCAACCTATTTCACTCATTGAAGGGGGGTGACCTGTTTTTGTTCTGGCCTTTTTCTATCTTTCTCTGGCTTGTATCCATTTGGCCCCATTCAGCCTACTGTTTATAGACGTTTATCCCCATCCAGGTGTCAATTTTTTACTGGTGAGCGGTAGCGAGCCAGCATATTTTTTATTTTTGTTTGACAGCAGGCTAAATTTGTAAATTTTTCGATAGAAAAATTTCTCCGGCGAAGCCGGATTTCTTCATATAATACTGGCTCGCTATCGCTCGCCTGGAAGAAATCGACACCTAGATGGGGATAAACGTCTTAAAATAGTTGGCTGAATGGGGCCGAATGGTTACAAGCCAGAGAAAGAGAGAAAAGAACAGAAATAAAAAATAAAAAAGTCACCCCCCTTAAGGTTGTATGTGGGGTGTTCTTGGCTACATCTACTGTGGATTAGGATCAGGTATGTCCTCTAATTGTGAAAGCAAATAGGGAAAGTAATATATAGCACTTTATTGATAAGAAGTGACAATATTGATAGCCAACGAATTGTATTATATAACCATTATCTCGTTAAGAAGTGATGATATTCAATAAACATTGTATCATAAATTACATACACACACACATATATATATATATATATATATATATATATATATATATATATATATATATATATATATACAGAGAGAGAGAGAGAGAGAGAGAGAGAGAGAGAGAGAGATCTGCATGAGGGGGAACCCATCAATTTTTCCAAATGAAAGGTGACAGGAGGGAGACCAGGAGAAAGGAAAGAATTGAGAAGTGTCCAGTGCAAACATGACAATTAGAAAAGACTGATGCAAACAAAGAAAGGGAGTGGACAGGAGAGAGAGAGAGAGAGAGAGAGAGAGAGAGAGAGAGAGAGAGAGAGAGAGAGAGAGAGACAGAAGCAGACAGATTTGCAAGAGGTGTGTATGTTGGAAAGAAAATAAATGGCGATAGAGAAAACCCCCACATAACTAAACTAATATAAGAACAGAACAATGGAAGGCAAGTTTAAACGAGTGACTTGCTTTTTCTTATTTCTGTCCTTTTCTCTCTTTCTCTGGCTTGTATCCATTCGGCCCCATTCAGCCAACTATTTTAAGACGTTTATCCCCATCTAGGTGTCGATTTCTTTCTGGCGAGCGATGGCGAGCCAGCATTATATGAAGAAATCCGGCTTCGCCGGAGAAATGTTTCTATCGAAAAATGTACAAATTTAGCCTGCTGTCAAACAAAAATAAAAAATATGCTGGCTCGCTACCGCTCACCAGTAAAAAATTGACACCTGGATGGGGATAAACGTCTGAAAAACAGTAGGCTGAATGGGGCCAAATGGATACAAGCCAGAGAAAGATAGAAAAGGACAGAACAAAAACAGGTCACCCCCCTTAATAGTAATATGTATAGCGGACAAAAATGTCACATTTTGGAAGGAGAAAATGGTAGGGAATGAGAGAAAATGCTATGATAGGAAACTTAATTTCAACAGGGTGGTAAATGTTAGATGAAGCCATAAATGGATCAGTTTAGATGGAGGGGAAAAGGAAAGAGTTAACATTCGGTAATGTCTATGTTCCCTTGATAAAATAAAACGCCAGCCAATAAAGAATTATAGCTCTCTCCTGTGTGTCCCCCGTCTATCCAATTTATACACTTGTCAAATTGAATTTACCATAAAACTGGACAAAATATAGGAAGAAATGAACACTGCGTTTAAGGGGAGGTATTTAGTTTGTTCCCTAGACCTCCATCAAGCTAAAAAATTACACCCCCTTGAGTCCCTTTCAAGATAAATTTGTACATTTTTCGGTAGAAAAATTTCCCGGCCGAAGGCCGGTTCCTCTTAAATTACAGGCTCGCTGTCGCTCGCCAGGATAAAATCGACACCTGAATGGCACGAAAGGTCTTAATATGGGGTGAAAGTTCTTAAAATCGCTAAACTAATGGGGCAAATTTTTTATAATATCAAAAGCAATGGGGCTAAACATGAGGGAGAAAGGGGTCAAGAAAAAAATCCCTCAAGAGGAGATCTCCCCTTAAAATGGGAGAGAGGTCCGGTACAATGAAAACAATGTATGGGAAAAAAGGCATATGAATAAGGAAAATGGGAGATAAAAGTACATGAAAGAATAAGTATAGGCGAAATATAGAACATGGAAGAAGGGAACAAATATAGAACATGGAAGAAGGGAACAAATGTAGAACATGGAAGAAGGGAACAAATATAGAACATGGAAGAAGGGAACAAATATAGAACATGGAAGAAGGGAACAAATATAGAACATGGAAGAAGGGAACAAATATAGAACATGGAAGAAGGGAACAAATGACACAACGTAACACACATTAAGGGAGGTGACCTGTTTTGGTTCTGTCCTGTTCTATCTTTCTCTGGCTTGTATCCATTTGGCCCCATTCAGCCTACTGTTTTAAGACGTTTATCCCCATCCAGGTGTCAATTTCTTACTGGTGAGCGGTAGCGAGCCATAATTTTTTTATTTTTTTTGTTAGACAGCAGGCTAAATTTGTACATTTTTCGATAGAAAAATTTCTCCGGCGAAGCCGGATTTCTTCATATAATGCTGGCTCGCTATCGCTCGCCAGGAAGAAATCGGCACATGGATGGGGATAAACGTCTTAAAATAGTTGGCTGAATGGGGCCGAATGGATACAAGCCAGAGAAAGAGAGAAAATGAGAGAAATAAGAAAAAGCAGGTCACCCCCATTAAATAAGTGGAGGGAATGAGAAAGACGATATTGTAAAAAGAGGCAAAAACAAGCAGTGGAAATAGGAGAACAACAAAAACAGTCTTAAATTTGAAAATGATGCCGTGATCCTAATAGTTGAGCGCTGGAGATTACCATATTGTCTTTCCAACTACGATGCGGAGCCAAGGGATTTAAGGGGGGTCAACGTTTTTTTTTTTTTTTTCTTTCTTTCTCTCCTTTTCTCCCTTTCCCTGGCTTGTATCCATTCGGCCCCATTCAGCCAACTTTTTTTTAGACGTTTATCCCCATCCAGGTGTCAATATTTTCCTGGCGAGCGGTAGCGAGTCAGCATATACAGTATATATATTTTTGTTTTGACAGCAAGCTAAATTTGTAAATTTTTAGATAGAAAATTTCTCCGGCTAAGCCGGATTTCTCCATATAATGCTGGCCCGCTATCGCTCGCCAGGAAGAAATCGACACCTGGATGGGGATAAACGTCTTAAAACAGTTGGCTGAATGGGGCCGAATGGATACAAGCCAGAGAAAGAGAGAAAAGGAGAGAAAGATAAAACAAAAAAGCCGGTGACCCCCCTTAATTGAGCTACACGCCATGTGAGTTATTGAACCTCTTTACATAGGTATAAGGTGCTGTCAATATCTATGTAGAAGTAGGACAAGACGGAGATTTAAGACGCCGCTGCTTCCTGTCTTGTTGTATGGTTGTATGTCTTGATGGTGTAATGGTTAGCGTGTTTAATTAACCCTTTAAGTACCAGCGACGTGTGTTATATTTTATTCTAGCTATATTTAGACAATATTTTGCAGCTTAGGAAGGATCTGTGGTAGTCAATTGGGTTGCTTGAGATAGTTTGAAGTCTTGTTTTTACTAGAGGTCCTTCCTAAGCTGAATAAAATCGTCTTATAGTTGCCCGAATTGGATGAAAAGGACGTCCCTGGTACTGAAGATCTGTATGTGGTATCCCAGGTTCAAATCCCGGGAGGATCACATACTTGCATTAATTTCATCGAGAGGTGTTTGGTGTTAGGAGTGAAATAAATAAATTAGATTATTCAAAAAGTGATTTGGAGAGAAACACCAACTCATTTAGTACCAACTTACTCCAAATCATGCCACGGTCAGATCTCTGAAAGTTATTTGAGACATATCGATTGCGCTATTTTCGAGTTCTAATCTCAGCGATATAGGCACTTGGCTCGTAATTCTAAAAGTAACCTTGCTCTTGGTATAGTGTTTATGGTTCATAATTCCGAATATATAAGACCTAGGGAAAGGCCATGTGATTCATAATTGAGATTCGAAGAGCCGATCATGTCCAGTGTTACTTTGGCTGGGAAAAGGTGAGGATTAGAGACTTAGCCATTGGAATATATATATATATATATATATATATATATATATATATATATATATATATATATATATATATATATATATATATAGATAGATAGATAGATAGATAGATAGATAGATAGATAGATAGATAGATAGTCAGTCAGTCGGTCATAATTTTATTTCATAAAAAGACATATACATACACTTTTTACAGTTATTTACGTAATCTACATTAAGCTAAAAGATAGATAGATAGATAGATAGACAGATAGACAAACAGACATATATATATATATATATATATATATATATATATATATATAGATGAGATAGAGAGAGAGAGATAGTGCAGTTAAGTGCTGTCACTCTGTAGGCTCCAATTGATTTATTAACTTAATTACAGTATACTGTATATGCTGAATTTCCAAATGTTAGTATAGATATTGGCACATGCAAAGATATCGTGTTCGCTATTACCCTGACCATAGTTTTCCTGGTGAAGTAGCGAACACCCTGATATCAGAGGGACAACAGGGAAGGGGAAGGGATCAACTCCAGAACAATAAAATGACGGACGAAAATAAAGCCACAACAGGGGAATAGAGACAGAAAAATTAGGACAGAGAGGGAGTGGAGTAAATATCAAAGAGAGAGAGAGAGAGAGGGGAGATAAATATATATACAGTATATATATATAACAGGTAAATAGAGATATAGCTAAATAAATAAATGGAGAGAGAGGGAGAGAAATAGATATATACAACAGATAAATAGACATATAGCTAAATGTGCAAACTAGCATGGGAGAAGGGGAGTGCACCCGATGACTGGAAGACTGGCATAATAGTCCCACTATATAAGGGCAAAGGGGAAAGAGGAGTGTGTGGTAACCACCGAGGAATATGTCTTCTAAGCGTAGTAGGGAAGGCATACAGTAGAGTAGTGATTGAGAGAGTGAGAGTGAGAACGGAGAAATGGATAGGCGACGAGCAGGGAGATTTTAGGAAGGGAAGAGGATGTGTAGATCAGATTTTTACCCTGAATTGTGTTGTGGAGAAATATCTGGAGAAGAAACAAAAGGTGTATGTTGCCTTTATGGACTTGGAGAAGGCCTATGACAGAGTGGATAGAGAAGGTTTGTGGAAAGTACTTAGAATATACGGAGTAGAGGGCAAGTTGCTGAAAGCAGTGAAGAGCATGTATGAGGGTGCAAAGGCGGCAGTACGTGTGGAGAGTGAGCAGAGCTAGTTCTTTGACCTGAATGTTGGTTTGAAACAGGGGTGTGTGATGTCCCCGTGGTTGTTTACTGTATATATGGATGGAGTCATGAAAGAAATACTATCAAGAGCAGTGGATGTTGGTGTATTGCTGAAAAGGGAGGGAATTGAGTGGAAGCTACCTATACTGCTGTTTGCGGATGATACAGTTCTGATGAGTGATAATGAATGGGAGTTGCAGGGTCTGGTAAATGAGTTTGGAACAGTGTGCGAAAAACGGAATTTGAAGGTAAATGCGGGGAAGAGCAAGGTTATGGTCTTCGAAAGGGGTGAAGTCACAGAGTGTGAGGTGAAGCTGAACGGTCAGGCTATGGAGATCGTCAACTCTTTTAAGTATCTGGGCAGTGTGTTGAGTAAAGATGGGACTATGGATGAAGAAGTGCGGGAGAGGGTACAACAGGGGAAGAGGGTGTAGGAATGCTAAAAGCAGTAACAAGAAATAGGGTGGTCAGTATGGAAGTGAAGAAGTCCTTGCATGACAGTGTGGTAATCCCGACACTGACTTACGGAAGCGAAGCATGGACGTTGGTTGAGAGACTCAGACCAAGAGTGAGAGCAGTGGAAATGAATGACTTAAGGAGTGCGTGCGGAGTTACATGGAGGGATAGACAGACTAATGAGGAAGTAAGAAGGAGGTGTGGTGTGGAGGTAGATGTGCTGGAAAGTGTGAAAAGGAACAACTTGAGATGGTTCGGCCATATGTAACATATGGAAAGCGAGAGAATGACTAAGAGGGTGTACGAGAGCGAGGTGGAGGGACAGAGAGGGAGAGGTAGACCGAATGAGAGGTGGAAGGATGGAGTGAGGAAGTACATGAACGAAGGCGGTGCTGGTTGGGGGGAGGGGCATCGAATGACTGGGGACAGAGGTGCATGGGGGCGGTTCGTTCGTGGCCACCCCTTCGGGGATCACGGCGTCAGGCAATAGATAGATAGATAAATAAATAAATGGAGAGAGAGAGATATAGTAGATAGAAGGATAGAAATAATAGTAACACAAATAAAACTGACATTATCAATGACTGTGCTGTCATATATATTTAAATATTTTACCTTCCATCCGTATTTCTAGTTATATGCTCATCTATCTATCTTTGGTGGCAAGCTAAATAACCTTTTCATAAACCACATCCTGTCACATACATTTTCTGTTGTTCACAAAGCAATATTTTCTTTGTCCACATTATCTCTCCATATATAATGTATTTGTTGCATGTAGGATCGTTGGACACGACGCATACTTTCATTGTATTATTATGCTTTTTCCACCAACCAACTTCACCTTTAAACTCAATGAAATCAACAAATACATGCTGACTATTATGTGACGAGCTTATCCAGCATAGGAAACATTTATGTGAAGTAGAGCATTAATTGAGATCCATTTTGACCCTTTGGTTCGTGGAGACCCTTTTCAAGCTGAATAAAATCGCTTACAAGCAACTAGAATGAAAAGGATAACGGGACGCAGTGGCTTAAGGGGGGTCACCTGTTTTTTTTATCTTTCTCTCATTTTATCTCTTTCTCTGGCTTGTATCCATTCGGCTTCATTCAGCCAATTGTTTTAAGACGTTTATCCCCATCCAGGTGTCGATTTCTTCCTGGCGAGCGATAGCAATTCATCATTGTATGGAGAAATTCGGCTTTGCCGGAGACATTTTTCTATCGAAAAATTTACAAATTTAGCTTGCTGTAAAAATCAAATATATATATGCTGGCTCGCTACCGTTCGCCAGGAAAATATTGACACCTGGATGGGGATAAACGTCTTAAAACAGTAGTCTGAATGGGGCCGAATGGACACAAGCCAAAGAAAGAGAGAGAGAGAGAGAAAAAAAGCGAGGTCGGCCCCCTTAACCTACTGTCGATTTGAGGGGAGATTTGTTTTTATAATTAGGGGTTCGACCCCTACGGGGAACCCCTATTGTAATCATTAAACCCGGTTTTTCATCCAAATTCTTCTTACACGCCGGTTTCGACGCAATAACTCCAGAACCGCTTTTTGGATCGGGATCAAACTTTCACAGGAGGTGCGTTTTTGTATTGAGCAACTTTTGATATGCTAAACATCCGGCATGGCGGCCAAACAGGCCCGTGGCAGCCGATTTCCCGAAAAACTTGACGCTTAAGTACCGTCTATCCCACTCATAGGAAACGACTGGGCTTTGGCATATGGACTCCACTACTAATGCTCAGCAAATGTTATAGAGAAGGTTTTGCTTTTGCACGTGGGTTTTTTTCCGGCAATCTTGAAAAAACTCGAATTCCACTTAAAATTCCACATCTTGAAAACTGCGCCGATGATCAAAGCCATGCTTGCATAGTTGGGTGAGGCTCGCG
This sequence comes from Paralithodes platypus, assembly GCA_032716605.1. Taxonomy (NCBI): domain Eukaryota; kingdom Metazoa; phylum Arthropoda; class Malacostraca; order Decapoda; family Lithodidae; genus Paralithodes; species Paralithodes platypus. Next base: position 41,992,632 of record CM064580.1, read on the forward strand.
ATTCCGAACGTTTTGATACCAAAAGAATATAAATGGGTGGAATAGTTTGGCCGCAGCATTGAAAACTGTCTATTCTTAAATTACTTTAAAACCGCATTCGCTACCCACACAAAGTTTACGTTCTACAGTCTATAGGCTTCCACGCATCCCCCAGTTTTGCTTAATAACATAATCACTTTATTATTCAGATCTATATATTTTTTTTATTTAACTCTCTCAAAACAGTTCGAGTCCCTAAGAATTCCACCAATTATTTAGCCAACCTACCTATACATACCTACCCTACCAAATAATAATGATAATTCAAATTTATTTTTGGTGAATGACAGAGTATTGGCTAAGGTTTTTAACAATTCCTCCCTTTGCCAAATGCTTAGTTTAGTAACAATGATATGGACCTTTAAAGTTTTGGCAATTGCCCGTGTGACTCGTATTTTAACCCTCCTAAGTGTTACCACAAAATACCGCTAGATCCTTTCTCAAAAGTCGCTAGCATGTTGCTACATAGTCAAACAATGTTAGAATAATGCTGCAATTTCTAGAGTTTTGGTTTGTTTGTTTTGAAAATTTTACAATTTAGTATGACTAGAATGTCTGAAATTTTCAAATTATCCCTAGTAAATGTCTCTAGATAAAAAAGAAATGGCTGCTAGATTGAAGTAAATAGCTCTACATTTAGCGGTAATATGTAGCTTTACAACTGGCAACACTGCAACCACCACCTCCCTCCCACCCTCCCAGTACGTCTCCACAAAATACCGCTAGGTCCTTTCTCAAAAGTCGCTAGCATGTTGCTACATAGTCAAACAATGTTAGAATAATGCTGGAATTTCTAAAGAGTTTTGGTTTGTTTGTTTTGCAAATTTTACAATGTAATATGACTAGAATGTCTGAGATTTTCAAATTATCCCTAGTAAATGTCTCTAGATATGAAAAAATGGCTGCTAAATTGAAGTAAATAGCTCTAAATCTAGCGGTAATATGTAGCGATACAACTGGCAACACTGCCTAAGTGGTGTTACCCCAAAATACCGCTAGATCCTTTCTCAAAAGTCGCTAGCATGTTGCTACATAGTCAAACAATGTTAGAATAATGCTGGAATTCCTAAAGAGTTTCGATTTGTTTGTTTTGCAAATTTTACAATGTAATATAACTAGAATGTCTGAAATTTTCAAATTATCCCGAGTAAATGTCTCTAGATATGAAAAAATGGCTACTAAACTGAAGTAAATATAGCTATACATCTAGCGATAATGTGTAGCGCTACAACTGGCAACACTGCCTACAACCACCCTCTCATCGCCAATGATTATGCTCTGAGGTTTGTATTTGCTTATCTTATCCTGTGTATAAATGTAACCCTTACATATGTTTCTATTAAATAATGACATTAACAGGATTCATGATTTAAATACAAGGCTAGATATTTATCGGAAGTACGTATTTACCTTCGGAAAGCTAAATTATAATGTTTACACATATGGGATAGGGAGGAGGGAGGGAGGTATTAGAGGTGGACCGATGGAAGGGAAGAGAACCCCGATATACGAGATACATAGCTTCATATGCGCGTATTGATCACTTTCATGCTATTATATATGCATACAGAAGTAGCAGGACATATATGTCTTAATAACTTAATCCATACACAGTAATAAAGACGGAAATAATATCGTACATACGAAGTGATGGAATGGGTATGGGGGGGGAGTGTGTATGACAGTTCGTCGCTAGATAGGTGTGTGTGTGCTGGTCTTGTGTAGCTATGTGTGTGCTTGTTTGAGTGGTGCTAGAGGCTACGCATTAGTTATCTCTCTCTCTCTCTCTTATTTAATGCTGTCTTCCTTACGATTACGACATACTGTACTAGCGCATGAGAACAGGAAATAGGGAGCCTCGCTCTCTCTCTCACAAATGAGAACATAAGTAAACAGGAGTCTGCAGAGAGCCGATTGGCTATAGGACTCGGTAGCCTATTCCACATATCTACAACTCTGTTAAGGTGTCTAAAAATCTGTGTGTGATAACCCGGGTTCGAATCCTGGTGGATCACAAATATGCTTTCATTAATTACCTTGGGAGGTGTTTGGTGTTGTGGTGAAATTAATAACAAATATAATATTTTATCAATCTTCCTTACATACAGAATATCCATCGATAATTAATCTCAGTTGTCTTTCCGTTCATATTTACCATTGTCAGGGTATAATTAGTTGATTAATTATCGATGCTCGTTTAATTAAGGGAGCCCACCTCGCCTCTCTCTCTCTCTCTCTCTCTCTCTCTCTCTCTCTCTCTCTCTCTCTCTCTCTCTCTCTCTTCCTTGTTCTCCCTCATCTTCTCTACTCTCTCTCATCTTCTCTTGATCTCTCTCTCTCTCTCTCTCATCCTCTCTCTCTCTTGTTTTATCCAGCACATTCAGCCTACTGTTTTAAGACGTCTACCCCCCATCCAGGTGTCCATATTTTCCTGGCGAGCACACCAGCATATATATTTGTGTTTTGACAGCAAGCTAAATTTTACATTTTTCGTAGAAATATAACACCGGCTCTCATACATGCTCGCTACTCGCAGGAAGAAATTGACACTATGGGATAAACGTCTTAAAACAGTTGGCTGAATGGGGCCGAATAGATACAAGCCAGGGAAAGAGAGAAAAGAAGAGAAAGACAAAAAAAAAACCCGGTGACCCCCCTTAAATATTGATGTTGTTTGTGTCTATTGATGTTGTAAATATTTAATGTGATCGATTTGGGTCAAGGTTACATAATGCCGTGTATATTTGGGTCAAGGTTACATAATGCCGTGTATATTTGGGTCAAGGTTACATAATGCCGTGTATATTTGGGTCAAGGTTACATAATGCCGTGTATATTTCTATTTTCCACATATACTATGAACATAAGAACATAAGAAAATGGGAGTCTGCAGAAAGCCGATTGGCCTAAGCAAGGCAGATCCCTGTCCCACACAACCCCAACTTACAAAGCCCAAGTATTAGCTCACCCTATACCCTGAGGATCATCTTACCAAAACGGTTAGAGATTAACGCAGGATTACGGGGGTGTGCAGAGCGCTGATTGGCCCAACCCGGCTGATCCCCCTTTACGCCCAACCCTATGGGTGAATATGAATATGAATATGAATATGAATATGAATATGTGGGTGACCTAGATGTGTGTGAATTTGTGTTTTGTCTGTGTTTGCTTTGTTTATGGTGTGTTTTGTGTTTTCCCTGTTCTTGCTCTGTCTTGAGGCGGCCACCCCCCAAGAAAAAAATAAATAATAAAATAGAATTACATCGAAAATAATAAATAAAAATCGGAAAAGTGGGGATTGGGCCTGAGCATTATAGATAGATAGATAGATAGATAGATAGAACTATGTATTTAGGAGCTTAGAGTTCATCTTTCACTCAAATACCGCCAACAACACTCCTTCATACACACAGTAAAGTTAGCTAGGAAAAATAAATTGGCAAATATCAAGAGAAAAGGTAGAATAGCACATTGGCAGAGAGGGAAGGGGTGGAGAGGGAGACGAGCATAAAATATTAAGAGAGAGAGGGAGAGGGGGGACGAGGTGTAGAGATAGAGAGAGCGAGAGAATATATGTTTGATGTTTGATGTTGAAGAGTGAGCTCTCAATCTAGCATACATAAACTACAATACCACACATAAAAACCATTTGTTCCCATAGGGGTGGTCTGGCTTCTAACCTGGTAATACCCAACATAGAAGAAGAAGAAGAATAAGAAGAAGAAAAGAGACAGAGAGAGAGAGAGAGAGAGAGAGAGAGAGAGAGGGAGAGAGGATGAAAAGAGTTAATGCTAAAGATAAGAACTGGGTCAGCATCACACACTCACACAAAGGCTTCCACACTCTATTCCTGGGCCAGAGAGAGAGAGAGAGAGAGAGAGAGAGAGAGAGAGAGAGAGAGAGAGAGAGAGAGAAGAATGCTAAAGATAAGAACTGGGTCAGCATCACACACTCACACAAAGGCTTCCACACTCTATTCCTGGGCCATAGAGAGAGAGAGAGAGAGAGAGGGAGAGAGGATGAAAAGAGTTAATGCTAAAGATAAATGGGTGATCACACACTCACACAAAGGCTTCCACACTCTATTCCTGGGCCAGAGAGAGAGAGAGAGAGAGAGAGAGAGAGAGAGAGAGAGAGAGAGAGAGAGAGAGAGAGGATAAAAGAGTTAATGCTAATGATAAGAACTGGGTCAGCATCACACACTCACACAAAGGCTTCCACACTCTATTCCTGGGCCATAGAGAGAGAGAGAGGGAGAGAGGATGAAAAGAGTTAATGCTAAAGATAAGAACTGGGTCAGCATCACACACTCACACAAAGGCTTCCACACTATTCCGTCCAGAGAAGATGGGGAGAGAGAGAGAGAGAGTGAGAGAGAGAGAGAGAGAGAAGAGAGATAGAGAGGAGAGAGAGAAGAGGATGAAAAGATTTAATGCTAAAGATAAGAACTGGTCAGCATCACACTCACACAAAGGCTTCCACACTCTATTCCTGGGCCATAGAAGACAGAGAGAGAGATGAAAAGAATGCTAAAGATAAGATTCAGCATCACACACTCACACAAGGCTTCCACACTCTATTCCAGAGAGAGAGAGAGAGAGAGAGAGAGGGAGATGGAGAGAGAGAGAGAGAGGGAGAGAGGATGAAAAGAGTTAATGCTAAAGATAAGAACTGGGTCAGCATCACACACTCACACAAAGGCTTCCACACTCTATTCCTGGGCCAGAGAGAGAGTGAGAGTGTGTGTGTGCGTGTGTGAGTGAGTGTGTTTGTTTGTGTGTGAGTGAGTATATGTGAATGAGTGAGTGTGTTTGGATGTGTGTGTGTGTGTGTGTGTGTGTGTGTATTACAAGGAGATACATAAAATAGTTTCTTAAAGATCATGGCCTTTCCAGAGCGTTACTAACCTCGTAAACAGAGAGATTGTACAGTACACTACACTCATTGCAAAGTGGTTATACTGTCTTCCTGAGGCGAAATTTTTATTTATTTTTATATTTGTGTATTATTATTTTATAGTTATCTCCCTTAAACCTCCTCCAAGCTTATAAAACCTCAAGCTTACAAAAAAAAAATACCCTCAAGACTACCTTTCGAGATAAATTTTTGCATTTCTCGGGTAAATAAATGACCTGGCCGAAGGTTGGATCCTCTTAATTGCAAGCTCAATTACGCTCGCCAGGAAAGAAATCGACACCTTAATGGTATGGAAAATCTTAAAATCGTCAAACATAATATAGTATTTGAATGTCATAAAATATAAACAAATAATGGGGCTAAACATGAGAGAGAAGGGGAACCAGAAAACCCTCCCTTAAAAGTTCTAGTTATGAACCGTTTACATCCTTCGTAGGTGACGTGAATAATATCCACATATGTTAAACTAAACCTTCTGTTATGTCTTAACTTGGGCTATTTCTAGTCGCACAGTAGTTTCTTGAGGGTTAAAGAGTAGTATTATGCAGCAGAGGAAGAGAGAGAGAGAGAGAGAGAGAGAGAGATCAGCTTCACACACACACACACACACACACACACACACACACACACAAGGTTTCCACACTCTATTCTTGGCAGGTAAGGGAGAGGGATTACAAAACAATGAGCTTATGGACGGGCTCAGAAAACATTATATCATCAGAATTATCCCTTTAGCATTAACTACTATAACAACCACCGTTTGGGTCCTCACACCTATAATGACCGTGCATACACAATGATTAATATATGCTGTATTCATAATTATAATAACGGCATATCTATTACAATCACAACTACCACATCAGCTCAAAACAATAGCGTGTACTGTATATATCATTAACATTATGAGACTAATCAAAAGGACCACCTTATTTTGTGTATTCAAGCCAAATCTGTTATTGTTGATGTTCTGTTCCAAGCACAAAACAGAAGATTATTTTACACACATTATTATTATGACTATAGTTATTGTTGTTATTATTATAGTTATTATTATTATTATTATTATTATTATTATTATTATTATTATTATTTTGTATTCAAACACACACACACACACACACTCACACACACACACACACACACACACACACACACACACACACACACACACACACACACATTTGAAAAGAGTTGAAATTAAACTAGATATATGAAACTATAGAGATACAGTCAAACACCCACCCCAAGGCAAAATAGAGAGGCGGATGGATTTCATCAGGCCACAGCCACCCGCCGTAATCGGTTTTCTGTCTTGATAACGTAATGCATAAATGCGCGAAATTTCGGTGTGAGTATCCTAGGTTCGAGTCCTTGTAGTGCCACATGTATTTGTTGATTTCATTAATTGAATTTAGAAGTAAAGTTGGTTGGTGCACAAATATGAAATAACAGTGTCAAACCGGTTATCTCTATAATGCCTGGTGTAGAGTGTTTGACATTTCAGAAAAAGTAGTATATTACTAATGAAATAGTCAAAATCAGCGGGTTGATAATTTTGGGGAAGTCAATTTTGTAGTCAGAAGTAGAGTAGACAAAATCAGTTAGTTTAAATTGGGGAAGTCACATTTCGTTGTCGGATATCGAATAGACAAAATCCGTTAACTATGTCAAAAAGTACTGAAAAATAATATTTAGCAGGAGATAACGTGAGATTGAGCTCTGGGAGGCAGGGGACGCTCAACCCCCCCCCCCCCCCCACTCTGATACACACACATGGATAACAACAGTGAAAACAAAATTATATAATTAAGAATTCAAAAGCTATACAGGTGGAAAACGAACAGAAAGATCACCACATAAAATAAATGACAAGTAATACATTGTTTGCAACTAGAAGACAACATTTGTATTATGTATTTGTATTTTGTTGTTGTTGTGTTCATTGTTGTTTTCTGTTGTGTTGTCCCTATTCTGGCTCTGTCTTGAGTCGGCCACCCCCCCCAAACAAAAAAAGGAAAAGAGGGGGGGGGGGGGAGAAGTGAGGATTGGGCTTGAGTATATAAAATAGGAGACAACATCAATGACCCTACCCCTGCAACGCGATTTTAACACCTTTCGCCCCATTTCGTTGTCAATTTTAAGACCTTTCATGCCATTTAGGGGTCGTTTTTTTCCTGGCGAGCGATAGCGAGCCTGCAATTTTAAGAGGAAACGGTCTTCGGCCGGGACATTTTTCTACCGAAAAATTTACAAATTTATCATGAAGGGGGTGTTTTTCTAAGCTTGATGGAGGTCTAGGGAGGAAACTAAAAAAAAAATATATATATATGAATAAATTATTTAATATACCAAACAAACGGCCAGCCTTCCCTTAATGAACAAAAACACGAAGTATGAAACGCAACCTAACCATTTACCAGTGAAAAGGGAAGGAGCAAACAGGTTGATAAAACAAGAGCGCTAGTATCCTGTTCCAAGTAGGTATATAGGCCAGGGATCCTGACCTTTAATAGGGGACATGGGCCGGTTTACTGGACACCCTTCTCCCTCATGTTTAGCCCCATTAGTTTTGAGATTATAAGACGTTCGGCCCATTAGTTTGGCGATTTTAACACCTTTCGCCCTATTTCGTTGTCAATTTTAAGACCTTTCGTGCCATTTAGGTGTCGATTTTTTCCTGGCGAGGAACCGGCCTTTGGCCGGGAAATTTTTCTACCGAAAAATTTACAAATTTATCTTGAAGGGGGGTGTAGGGTGTGTTTTTCTAAGCTTGATGGTGGTCTAGGTAGGAAACTAAAAAATATATGAATAAATTAATTAATAGACCAAGCATTAAACGGCCAGTCTCCCCTTAACCTCTGTAACTCAAAAAGGGCTAGAGCAAATGGCCTGTAAATTTCCACACCTTTTCCCTGGCTGACCCTTCCCAAATTGTATAAATAGTTACTCGATTACTCTAATCGTTTGTGAATTATTGGGGTGAATGTTGAATAGTGTTGGACAGAGAACAACTGCGAACAGAGTGTAGCCTAATGTAAACCGATATCCAGAGAATGAGAGGAGGGGAGATACCAACATTAATGAGATAATGATAAAGATAAGGATGTTGATGAATAAGATGATGTTGATGATGAATAAGATAATGATTAGGATGATGATGATAATGATTAGGATGGTGATGATAATGATAATGATTAGGATGATGATGATTAGGATGATGATGATAATGATTAGGATGATGATAATGAATAAGATAATTATTAGGATGATGATGATGATGATGATAATGATTAGGATGGTGATGATGAATAAGATAATGATTAGGATGATGATGATGATGATGATTAGGATGGTGATGATAATGATAATGATTAGGATGATGATGATGATTAGGATGGTGATGATAATGATAATGATTAGGATGATGATGATGATGATTAGGATGATAATGATGATGATAAAGATGATGATAATAATAATAATAATAGTAATAATAACAATAACAACAGATACCGATAAAACCAAAACAGAAAACCCCAATAACACAACACCCGGACTCGGAATCTGCCAACTGGTTACGAAAAAAAAAAAAAAAAAAATAATGGAGAAAACAGATGGGCAAAATGTTACACCGATGTTTAAGGGGCGAGGGAAAGGGGAGATGGCGAGAATGAGGCAGGAATCAGAGGGCCAATAAAATAAATAATAATAATAATAATGTTAATAATAGTAATAATAATAATACAAATATTAATAATCACAATAATAATAATAATGATAATTATAATAATATAAACAATAATAATCACAATAATAATAATAATAATAATAATGACACTATTACTATTAATACTTCAAAGCAACACTACTGTAATAACGGTAATAATGATGATGATGATGATATATTTTAGAACATGATTGTAGAATAAATATATGAATTAAGTACTGTATCATAATGAAGATTCTGATTAAAACATTTATTACAATAATAAAGTATGAAGCCTAAACCTGGGATGAAATTAACAATATAAGGGAATTAATAATAACAGGGGCAGGGGGCTAGGAATCCTCCTCCCCTTGTATAATTCTCCTACTCGATGAGACAGAGAAAGGGGCGAGGGAACAGAAAAGTGGTCCCGGACCCTGAGAATAGGAACTTTAAATGTAGTTTCTGTTCGGGCTCTGTCTCGTGTCGGCCACCCCCAGCAATGGGTTATGTGCCTGAGTATATACATACATACATACATAATAACATCATAACTATTATTAATATAGAGGAAACTCGAACACAGGTAGCTAAAATGACATAAACAGGGCGGATGAGATTGAGAGTAAAAGTAAGACATGACCCCAAATGACCTCCAGGTAAGGGTCAACATTAATGAGAGGAGGGGATTAGGGCAATGCGGTCAAAGAGGGGAAGCGGGAATGAGAGAATAGATTGAAGGTCAAAGGCAAGTCATCGTGAATAAAATAAATAGAAGAGAGAGAGAGATGAGCGTTGGTCGAACTAGAGGAAAGGAACATTATAGGTTTTCTGGATGCTTGGTTTATTTAGCAGATATATCTATCTACTGCATCTATCGGTTTTTCTGTTAGTATGTGTGTGTTTGTGTATGTTATTTGTAGCTCCATATATATATATAGATAGATAGATAAATAGATATCGAGAGAGAGAGAGAGAGAGATGATTTATCACACTTCTGTATGTATCCGAGGGTTCGAAGGTCTTACATCAGCCAAGCTATGGCTGTTAAGCACGAAGGTCTATAGACCGACCCAACTCCCCATCACCCTTGCTCAAGGGTGACAGTAACAGCTTGCAGTACTGTGGAAATTTTTTTTTTTATAACCTGAGTCTTGGACGACATTTGGCCCACCTGGTAGGACTACTAGGCACTATCCTCAGTAAGCCGCTAAAGATTTAAGGGGGTCACAGGCTTTTTTTCACTTTCTCTCCTTTTCTCTCTGTCCCTGGCTTGTATCCATTCGGCCCCATTCAGCCAACTGTTTTAAGACGTTTATCCCCATCCAGGTGTCGATTTCTTCCTGCCGAGGGATAGCGAGCCAGCATTGTATGGAGAAATCCGGCTTCGCCGGAGAAATTTTTCTATCGAAAAATGTACAACTTTAGCTTGCTGTCAAAACAAAAATATATATATGCTGGCTCGCTACCGCTCGCCAGGAAAACATTAACACCTGGATGGGAGTAAACGTCTTAAAACAGTAGGCTAAATGGGGCCGAATAGATACAAGCCAAAGAGAGCGAGGTGGGCTCCCTTAAGGAATATTTACCTAAAAGCATATATTACATAAGCCATCACTAATAGATAAAAACTTGCTTATCAGATAAAATATATTGAGCAACGTGTATGAATTGCAAGTGAATGACATGTACAGTACAAATGCAGTATTAACATCTATTGAAAAAAAAAATAATAATAATAAAATCGAGGAAAATAAAAAATACAAAATAGGAAAAGTGGGGATTGGGCCTGAGTATATAGATAGATAGATAGAAAAAACAACAACATTTTGAGTCGGAGCATTCTGAAAAGCAAGAAAAACCGAGACAAAACTACCAGTATAGCAGCATCGAGCATAGTATATGCTATGGGGTAATAAACACCCACCTGGAACCTTACGTCATAATACAATGACCATAAATTTGTTAGTGCCAGATCAATAGTACAGTCGGCCAAATAAGTGAGGTCGCGGTACCAAGTATATTTCGATCAATAATGGGTATCAGCACTATCTAAGCATTAATTCATCATTTCGAGTGATATATACAATCATGTTCCTATCTTTGCACACCCTATTCAACATCTGACAGACATTAATACAGCACACAGCGAGCAAAACGTAATGACAGCGGAGACACAACGTATTTGGCCAACCGTACCTAGCATATAAACCAAAAGCAATGACGGTTTCACACAGGTTCTTTTTTGACAATTTCGATGGGCAATTTTTCTGGCAATGGTTCTGGGCTATTTTACAATGATATCGATAAACTAGAATAGTTTAACGACTCATGTTGGATGTTGAAAGCTCTACTAAAACTTTCAATTCAGAAAGTATTGCCGAAATGAACTCTTGTTTCACTCCGAGTGAAATCAATAATGCCACTTAAGGGCTTCAATCATAACTTTGAATAGGGAATGTAATAAAACTGTCATATATTGTGTGAAGATCCATATAATCCTGAAAGCATGAGTGATATATATATATATATATAATTATATATATACCTATAAAACAACCGGAGAGTGAGTAATGCCAACAATAGTAATAGATTGAAGACAATTACGAAAAACATGTATTAATAAAAGTTTGAACAAATATATATGATCTAGGAAGCAATAAAACGTCACTCCATGTCAAAATATGAACGTACAGGCAAGGGAAAGAATAGACATAGCAAGCAGGAGAGATTGTGCCATAGACATAGCAAGCAGGAGAGATTGTGCCATAGACATAGCAAGCAGGAGAGATTGTGCCATAGACAAAACATAATTGCTCATAATAAATTGCTCGGAACCTTGGGGCTGTTCGGCCAGACAGCTGGGGAACAGCAACAACAACAGAGACCATTACTCATTCCCTTGCGCAAGGGAGACGGTACCAACCAGGACTAGTTAAACAAAATAACCATTGCGCTTAAGGGGGGTGACCTGTTTTGTTTTTTTCTCTCTCCTTTTCTCTCTTTCTCTGGTTTGTATCCATTCGGCCCCATTCAGCCAACTATTTTAAGACGTTTATCCCCATGTAGGTGTCGATTTCTTCCTGGCGAGCGATAGCGAGCCAGCATTATATGAAGAAATCCGGCTTCGCCGGAGAAATTTTGCTATCGAAAAATATATAAATTTAGCCTGCTGTCAAAAACATTTTAAAAATATACTGGCTCGCTACCGCTCACCAGTAAAAAATTGACACCTGGATGGGGATAAACGTCTTAAAACAGTAGGCTGAACGGGGTCAAATGGATACAAGCCACAGAAAGATATAAAAAAAACAGGTGACCCCCCTTAAGCGAACGCGAAGTCTAGACTCCCAGGTAGGAAGTCAGGACGCCCTCCACTAGACCAGCCGGTTGACTGGTCTAGAAATAGAAATGGCCTTGGAAGTGTGATAAAATAGACAAGGGATAGGGCATAAAATATTCACCGAGCCCATCGACTCCAGAGAGCTACCAACATGTTACCAGACGTAGCATTACCGCCTACCTTCCTGTGTATCTACCTTCTTATTTAGTATCACTCTCTCACATACAATTCTCTCTCTCTCTCTCTCTCTCTCTCTCTCTCTCTCTCTCTCTCTCTCTCTCTCTCTCTCCTTTCCTTCAACTTTCCTTTTCTAGGGGATATGACCTCTACTGGAATTAAGTCCTGACCACCTAGTTTGGATCGTAAGGTCTGTGTGGCCAGTGTATCTATGTAAATCTATGTAAATCGCACACCCCCACACACCCACCCACACACCCACCCACACACACCCACCCACCCCCCCACACCCACACCCACCATTACCGCCATCAATTCCCCAATGTACCACAAGAACGGAAAGTTTGAGCGCTGAAGCAAATATGAGCATGGATTGTGGGGCTGGGGGGCTGGTAGCACAATGGACGACTTTCAAGGACGTGAAGTTAGTGTATAGTAAATCAATGCTTTTATTCATATAGTTTGGAGTAAATGGA
>CM064580.1:42010292-42015292 GCA_032716605.1 Paralithodes platypus
TATAACACGTGCAGAGCAACACTTTTCATCCCAACAACACTAAAATCCGTTTCTTTTCGTTTGACGGTAAATTCTCAATGGCTTTGTACTGAAATTCGTTGATAGTTATGTACAATGTGATGCAGACCGTCTCATATGTGTCCGTTATATAATTTTAGCTGGAATAAACACACTGCAGGACCTATGATCGATGTATTTGACCTGGCGGAGAATATATTTCCTTGGTGTGTGTGTGTGTGTTTTTTTTTTTTTTTTTTTTTTTTTTTTTTAAGCAAACAAGCCACAATTATTATATTATTCATGTGAATTTTCCAACCTATGTGAACGAAAAGGGAGCATAGCATAACATGAAAGCTCGTGATTTGCTGTGTTTTTCGTGAATACAGTTTCTCTCGATAGCTTAAGGGGAGATGTCCACTTGAGGGATTTTTGTCTGGACCCCTTTCTCTCTCATGTTTAGCCCCATTGCTTTTTAGATTTTAAGACGCTCGCCCCCTTTAGTTTGGCGATTTTAAGAACTTTCGCCCCATTTGTGTCAATTTTAAGAACTTTTGTGCCATTTAGGTGTCGATATTTTCCTGGCGAGCAATAGCGAGCCTGTAATTTAAGAGGAACCGGCCTTCGGCCAGGACATTTTTCTACCGAAAAATTTACAAATTTATCTTGAAAGGGGGGTCTAGGGGGTGTAATTTTAAGCTTGATGAAGGTCTAGGGACCAAACTAAATACCTCCTCTTAAAGGAGTAACACACGAACAAACCACAACAAGTGTACTAACCCTTAAGGGAGCCAACCTCGCTTTTTTTTTCCTTTCTCTCCCTCTCTCTTTGGCTTGTATCCATTCGGCCTCATTCAGAGTACTGTTTTAAGACTTTTACCCCCTTCCAGTTATCAATATTTTCCTGGCGAGCGGTAGCGAGCCAGCATATATATATTTGTGTATTGACAACAATCTAAGTTTGTAAATTTGTCGATAGAAAAATGTCTCCGGCGAAGCCGACTTTCTCCATACAATGCTGGCTCGCTATCGCTCGCCAGGAAGAAATTGACACCTGGATGGGGATAAACGTCTTAAGCAGTTGGCTGAATGGGGCTGAATGGATACAAACCAGGGAAAGAGAGAAAAGGAGAGAAAGATAAAAAAAAAAATGCCGGTGACCCCCATTAAATCTTTCAATATTCGAGGGTGGGTTGTTTTCCCCTAGTTTTGGCTAACATTAGACGGAGTTTAATCTATTTACGAAGGAAATTGAGAAGTCGGAGGGGTAATTTAGGATACAGTTTTTCCCACTTTGGCTCCTAGATGTCTTTCCTAAGCTGCATACAATCGTCTGACAATAACCAGAATATGATGCAGAAACGCGGCATCGTATCCTGAAGGGGTGAAGATATGAGATTGATTGTTGCTAGTCCATCCAACCCACGTTAATTTAATACACGATACCCCCTGAAGATAATGACCCGCTTTAAGGGGAGGTTTAAGGGGAGGTTTAAGGGTAGGTTTAAGGGGAGGTTTAAGGGTAGGTTTAAGGGGAGGTTTAAGGGTAGGTTTAAGGGTAGGTTTAAGGGTAGGTTTAAGGGTAGGTTTTTAGTTTGGTCTCTGGATATCCATCAAGCTTAAGATTACACCCCCTTGAGCCCCTTTCAAGATAAATTTGTACATTTTTCGGTAGAAAAATGTCCCGGCTGAAAGCCGGTTCCTCTTAAATTACAGGCTCGCTGTCGCTCGCCAGGATAAAATCGACACCTAAATGGCACGAAAGGTCTTAAAATTGACAGAAATGGGTCGAAGGTTCTTAAAATCGTCAAAATAATGGGGCGAACGTCTTAAAATTAGAAAAAGCAATGGGGCCAAACATGAGGGAGAAAGGAGTCAAGAAAAAAATCCCTCAATTGGATATCTGCCCTTAACAGTATATTCTAGTTATCATTAGACGATTTTATTCAGATTAGAAAAGGTATATGGGAAATCTGAGGGTTAATTGAGGGTTAATTGAGGGTTAATTGAGGGTTAATTGAGGGTTAATTGAGGGTTAATTGAGATAGACTTCATCGCTTCGATGCCTCAAGATCCTTCCTAAGCTGTATAAAATCTTCAAATGATAGCCAGAATAAACTGCTAAAATGCGTCACAATCTTCAAGGGGTTAAATGAAGGCTTAACCCATTCTGTACCAGGGACGTCCTTTTTAACATATTCTAGCAAGTATTAGACAGTTATATTCAGCTTAGGAAGGACCTCTAGTAATAATAGGGCTTCAATATATACCAACCAATCCATTTAACTACCTCAGATTTTTCCTAAGCTGCACAGTATCGTCTAAATATAGCTAGAATAAAATATAGCACACGTCGCTGGTACTCAATGGGTTAAGGGGAGGTTTTTAGTGTGTTTCCTAGACTTCCATCAAGCTTGAAATTACACCCCCTTGACTCCCTTTCAAGATAAATTTGTACATTTTTCGGTAGAAAAATGTCCCGGCCGAAGGCCGGTTCCTCTTAAATTACAGGCTCGCTATCGCTCGCCAGGAAAAAATCGACACCTAAATGGGACGAAAGGTATTAAAAGTGACATAAATGGGGTGAAACTTCTTAAAATCGCCAAGCTAATGGGGCGAACGTTTTATAATATCAAAAGCAATGGGGCTAAACATGAGGGAGAAAGGGGTCAAGAAAAAAAATCCCTCAAGTGGAGATCTCCCCTTAAGGTAACGTAAAAAATAACGACATCTATTTTGTTTGCAATATTGGTGTTTTCTCATCATATTCCTAGTATTATATTTGTTTGTCCTTGGCTCCCACGTTTCTCCCCAGTCTACGGTATATTTGCCTTCATAGTAATCTCTGACTCTCCTCTAATTCTCTCTCTCTCTCTCTCTCTCTCGCTCTCTCTCTCTCTCTCTCTCTCTCTCTCTCTCTCTCTCTCTCTCTCTCTCTCTCTCTCTCTCTCTCTCTCTCTCTCTCTCTCTCTCTCGTAACAGCAGAAGCCGACAATGGAAGAGAGAGAACAATAGAAGGGGAGAGAGAAGAAAGCCAGTGAGAAGAAAAGAGGCTGGGAGAGAGAGAGAGTGAGTGAGTGAGTGAGTGAGTGAGTGAGTGAGAGAGAGAGAGAGAGAGTGAGTGAGTGAGTGAGTGAGTGAGTGAGAGAGAGAGAGTGAGAGTGAGTGAGTGAGTGAGTGAGTGAGAGAGAGAGAGAGTTATAATAGGGTACAACGAATATTTAGTATCTCAAACACCTTGCGTTCCAATCCACGGGGAGTCGTTAGATGAAAAGAGATATGTTTGGTGGTGCACTACACTCATTGCAGAGTGTGCACAATCCTATCTCCTGTCCTCTCTAGGTCGTATTTTATCTCCTACATATAGTTAAGGGGAGACGGACCATTTTTTTCTTTTTTCTATTAATTAATTTATTCCGTTATGTTTCAATTTTCTCTCTAAACCTCCATCGAGCTAGAAAAAACACCCCCTAGACCACCCTTCAAGATAAATTTGTACATTTTTCGGTAGAAAAAAAATCCGGCCGAAGGCCGGTTTCTCTTAAGATTTCAGGGTCGCTATCGCTCGCCAGGAAATAGTCGACACCTAAATGGCACGATAGGTCTTAAAATTGACAACGAAATGGGGCGAAAGGTGTTAAAATCGCCAAACTAATGGGTCAAACGTCTTATAATCTCAATTCAATTGGGACTTAACACGAGGGAGAAAGAGGACCAGAAAAACGCCCCATCTCCCCTTAATCTCAACAGTCCATCAGCCTCACATACAAGCAGGCTCGTAAGGATCAGTACATATGTTGTTGCTTGCTTTCCTTTATACTCCGTTGTACTCTGTTCTTAAAGTGCTCTACTGATATACTATTTACATTTTCTGAGGATAGGTTGTTTCAGGAAGGACAGTAATTATATGGCAACATGTTTATAGCAGGTGGTAAATGTGCTAAACCTTTTATAGTAGGTGGTAAATGTGCTAAACCTTTTATAGTAGGTGGTAAATGTGCTAAACCTTTTATAACAGGTGGTAAATGTGTTAAACCTTTTATAGTAGGTGGTAAATGTGCTAAACCTTTTATAACAGGTGGTAAATGTGTTAAACCTTTTATAGTAGGTGGTAAATGTGCTAAACCTTTTATAGTAGGTGGTAAATGTGCTAAACCTTTTATAGTAGGTGGTAAATGTGCTAAACCTTTTATAGTAGGTGGTAAATGTGCTAAACCTTTTATAGTAGGTGGTAAATGTGCTAAACCTTTTATAGCAGGTGGTAAATGTGCTAAACCTTTTATAGCAGGTGGTAAATGTGCTAAACCTTTTATAGCAGGTGGTAAATGTGCTAAACCTTTTATAGCAGGTGGTAAATGTGCTAAACCTTTTATAGCAGGTGGTAAATGTGCTAAACCTTTTTATAGCAGGTGGTAAATGTGCTAAACCTTTTATAGCAGGTGGTAAATGTGCTAAACCTTTTATAGCAGGTGGTAAATGTGCTAAACCTTTTATAGTAGGTGGTAAATGTGCTAAACCTTTTATAGCAGGTGGTAAATGTGCTAAACCTTTTATAGCAGGTGGTAAATGTGCTAAACCTGTTATAGTAGGTGGTAAATGTGCTAAACCTTTTATAGCAGGTGGTAAATGTGCTAAACCTTTTATAGTAGGTGGTAAATGTGCTAAACCTTTTATAGCAGGTGGTAAATGTGCTAACCTTTTATAGCAGGTGGTAAATGTGCTAAACCTTTTATAGCAGGTGGTAAATGTGCTAAACCTTTTATAGCAGGTGGTAAATGTGCTAAACCTTTTATAGCAGGTGGTAAATGTGCTAAACCTTTTATAGCAGGTGGTAAATGTGCTAAACCTTTTATAGCAGGTGGTAAATGTGCTAAACCTTTTATAGCAGGTGGTAAATGTGCTAAACCCTTTTATAGCAGGTGGTAAATGTGCTAAACCTTTTATAGCAGGTGGTAAATGTGCTAAACCTTTTATAGCAGGTGGTAAATGTGCTAAACCTTTTC
>CM064580.1:42022792-42033361 GCA_032716605.1 Paralithodes platypus
AATAGAGGTGCTCATAGGGTGAATCTAGATGTGCTGCTGGATGGGGAAATACTGGAACAAGTTGAATGTTTTAAATATCTGGGAGGAGTGATTAGTAAGGACACAGGTGTGGAAATGGAGGTAAAACAGAGTGTATGTGAAGGAAAGAAAGTTTACGGAGCAATGAGGAGTATGTGGAAGGTCAGAAATCTCGGAATGAAAGCTAAAAATGTAATGTATCAAGGGATAGTTGTACACAGTGATGTATGGGGCTGAGACATGAGCTCTGAGTGCAAAAGAGAGAAGAAAGCTGGATGTGATGGAGATGAGCTGCTTGAGGAGTATACAGTATGTGGAGTGACTCATAGAGACAGATTAGGAATGAAGAAGTGCGTAGGAGAGTGGGACAGCAGGAACCTTTGTCGGCCAGAGTGGACAGAAGGGTGCTGTGCTGGTATGGATATGTTGAGCGAATGGGAAATAAACGGCTTACAAAGAGAGTATATGAGTCAGATGCAAGGGGAGGTAGAGGGGTAAGAAGACCTCCGTTGAGATGGAGAGATTGTGTAGTAATAGTGTTGAAAGATGACTGTAGAACAAGCAAGAGAAGTGGTAATAAATAGAAATTAATGGAGAATGCTTGTGAATAGATGAGTAATAACGCGGACCTTGAGAGAGGGGGTCGGGCGCCAGTTGGACTAGATAATAGTCCGTCAGGCGCCTGGCCCGGGGAACCGGTGTATATGAAGGGTCATGCCTGGCATTGTGGTGGTAATGCTTCGCTGTGTGTCTGCCTGCTGAGACTAGAACCTCTCCGGGAGGTCTGGGACCTGGGAATCTTTTGCTGGTGACCCCAAATGGGCCTGGGTCTCTGGGTCTTCTCCTGGGCGACATAGATGTGAGTGATTGTCATGCACTTTTTTCGTTAATTTTCTCATACACGTTTTCAGTATATTTGGTATTGGAATTGACTTTGGCTGAATATATAGTATTTTAATAGACTGAAATAATATGTAACTTAACTTAAGAAGTTGCCAGACCACAATGGCCCGTGAAAATTGATGAAATCGGCTTTTCTGTGACATCGGCTTTATCTCGGTATGTAATGCAGTGATAATATGGTATGTTACGCTAATAACCTTTTCTATCGCTTCCCTTTCCAATTCTCCATCCTTGTCCCCGCTACTCATTTTCTGGCAGATGTTAACTACCTCCCACACACCCCTTATCCATCTCCCTGGCATTTATAGTCTTCTTCACTCTCACAAGACGGTAGGGTGGGTGTTTTCTTCTGCTGGTAATGTTGCTTGGTTTTATTCAGCTGTTAGTAGAAGTTGTTGTTGTTGTTGGTGGTGGTATTTTTGTTGTTCAAGGGGTGGGTACTTGTGGGTAGCCTGTAGATGTGTACTTGAGTTTATATTTTCGTGTGTGTGTGTGTGTGTGTGTGTGTGTGTTTTATGTGTTTGTGTGTATATAGATCTGCGTCCGTATGTGAGTAAATATGTAGGGTTATATGTGGCTCTGTGTGTATCTATAATAGTTTGCTCTTTCCATCCTTTTGAGCGTGACTGTACTCACGTAGGTTATGTAGTGTTATATGTGGCTCTCTGTGTAGCTATGATCATTTGCTCTTTCCATCCTTTTGAGCGTGACTGTACACACGTAGGTTATGTAGTGTTATATGTGGCTCTCTGTGTAGCTATGATCATTTGCTCTTTCCATCCTTTTGAGCGTGACTGTACACACGTAGGTTATGTAGTGTTATATGTGTAGCTATGATCATTTGCTCTTTCCATCCTTTTGAGCGTGACTGTACACACGTAGGTTATGTAGTGTTATATGTGGCTCTCTGTGTAGCTATGATCATTTGCTCTTTCCATCCTTTTGAGCGTGACTGTACACACGTAGGTTATGTAGTGTTATATGTGGCTCTCTGTGTAGCTATATGATCATTTGCTCTTTCTCCTTTGAGCGTGACTGTACACACGTAGGTTATGTAGTGTTATATGTGGCTCTCTGTGTAGCTATGATCTTTTGCTCTTTCCATCCTTTTGAGCGTGACTGTACACACCTGTGGTTAATTAATACTCCCACCCACACCCTCTTATCCATCGGCGTGGCATTTATGTTCTTCGCGTTCTCAGGCAACGATTTCCTCCCCCTGTTCTGCTTAATGGGAAAGGTTTTTGTGTATTCTGGACATCCTTCTCCCTCATGTTTAACCTCATTCGTTTTTTAGATTTAAGACATTCGCCCCATTACTTTGGCGATTTCAAGACCTCTTGTGTCATATCTCAAAACTAATGGGACTAAACACTAGGGAGAGAGGGGTCCAGAAAAACGACCGTCTCCCCTTAATAGTATTCTGGTAATGATTAGTTGCCACTAGAAATATATTGCTTTCATAACATTGCATGAAATACTATCAACGATTTCCTTACTCAGACTAACCTTTTTTCACTACTGTATAATCTGCTTAATATTTGACGATTTAACTCAGTGTTGGAAGTTGCTCTAGTTACTGAAGGGTAAAGTCTATTTCAAATAACCCTCTGACCCCTCAATAACTTCTATCTATCTATCTATTTATATCTATTTAAATCAGGCCCAATCCCCACTTTTCCTATTTTTTTCTTTTCTTTTTCCCTCTTTTTTTTTGGGGGGGGGGGTGGCCTACTCAAGACAGAGCAAGAACAGGGAAAACACAAAACACAACATAAAACTACGAACACCCACAGACAAAACACAACATAAAACTACGAACACCCACAGACAAAACACAACATAAACTACGAACACCCACAGACAAAACACAACATAAAACTACGAACACCCACAGACAAAACACAAATTCACACACATTCTATAATTGAACAAAATCAACTACTATAGTTCATCCATTCTAGGTTGGCCAGAAATCCTGACCCCTAACCTCTGTAACTCAAAAAGGGCTATAGCAAATGGGCTGTTATTTTGTACACCTATTCCCTGGCTGACTGTTCCCAAATGGTAGAACTATTACTTCGATTACTCCAGTCGTTTTTGCATTATAGACATTAGTGGTCAAGATGTTTTGCCTAATTAAAATGAATAGACTATAGTAGCCAGCATAAAATAAAACACTCTGGGATGTTACTGTATGCTGAAAGCAGTTAACTCCTTCTATACCGGCGACGTCTTTCGGTTTTTATTTCAGCTGCATCTAGCAGATTTGATGAAGCTTAGGAAGGATATATGGTGGCTAAAGGGATTAATTGAGATCATTTGTAACTTTTTAAACCAGTAGATATCCTTCCTAAGCTGACTAGAATCGTCTAATAGTTGCCAGAATATAATAAAAAGGACGTCACCGTTACTGAATGGGTTAACCCCTTCTGTACCGGTGACGTCTGTTTAGTTTTATGCTTGCTGTATTCAGATGATTTTGTGCTGTTTAAGAAGGATCTGTGGAAGTAAAAGGAGTCAAGTGCGATATTATGAAGCCTGTTTAATGCTGGAAGTCCTTTTTAAGCTGACTAACATAGTCTAATAGTAGCCAGAATGAAGCTAAAAGGACGTCGCCGGTATAGAAGGGGTTAAGCAACAATACAAATACTACTGTTGGTCCATGAATATTGTAATCATGACTCTTTCTCTTGTTCACAGGGCAGTGTCATATTGAGGAGCCAGCGAGGGTGTCATACGGAGGTGAGTGTGGTATTGTGAAGGTGTCATACTAAGGTGTTATACTGAAGTGTCGTATTGAGGCGGGTGTCAAGGGGCCAGCGAGGGTTTCATAGGGAGGTGAGTGTGTTATTGTAAAGGTGTCATACTAAGGTGTCATACTGAGGTGTCATACTAAGGTGTCATACTGAGGTGACCGTTATACTGATTTGAGTGTTAGAGTGTATTTTAGGGTGTCTTAGTAAGGGGAGTGTTATTGAAGTGAGTGTTGCAGTATTTATTAAGATGGCATACTAAGGTGTCATAATGAGGTGTCATGCTAAGAAGTCCTACTGAGGTGTCACAAAAAGATGCCATATTAACGTGTCGTACTTAGGTGTCATAGAGAGGTGTCATACTAAGCTGTCCTCCTGGAGTGTCATAGTAAGATATCAAACATCTGTTTTTGTTTAGCTTTTATACTAGGATGTAATTTTGAAGTGTCATATTAAGGTGTGATACTTTGGTGTCATAGTGATGTGTCAAGCTGCAGTGCCATAGTAAGGTGTCATGCTGAAGTGTCATACTTCGGTGTCATACTTCGGTGTCATACTGGCGCGTCATTTTAAGGTGTTATATATACAGTAGATACTCATACTGAAATGCCCTATTGAACCAACTTATTAGACGGCATATCATACTAAGCCAGCCACATTGTCATACTAAGTTTCCAGTATTGAGGTGCCATATACTACAGATCAGTCATACTTACCGGTGTTCGAGTCTAGGCTGTCACATTCAGGTGTCATATGGTAAGTGTCATACTGAATTGTGATGCTGGTGTAATTGTGATGTGGCATATTGAGACAGGGTCTTATATTAAGGGGTCCTAATTCGGTGTCATACTGGGTATCATACTGGATGTCATATTGGGTGTCATACATGGTGTCATACTGGGTGTCATACTATGTGTAATACTGGATATCATACTAGGTGTCATACTGGGTGTCCTACTAGGTGTCATACTGGGTGTCCTACTAGGTGTCATACTGGGTGTCATACTAGGTGCCATACTGGATGTCATACTAGGTGTCATGCTAAGTATCATACTAGGTGTCATGCTAAGTGTCATACTAGGTGGCATACTGGGTGCCATACTAGGTGTCATACTGGGTATCATACTGGGTGCCATACTAAGTGTCATACTGCCGGTCCCAGGACAGCACAGCCCCAACTAGTCAATAAAGCCATGTTTCTAACTCGGATACAACCAGAGCTTGTAAATCTTGCATTGCATTCTGAAGGCCGATGATCGATTCTCTCTCTCTCTCTCTCTCTCTCTCTCTCTCTCTCTCTCTCTCTCTCTCTCTCTCTCTCTCTCTCTCACTCCTACTCATCTCTCTCTCTCTCTCTCTCTCTCTCTCTCTCTCTCTCTCTCTCTCTCTCTCTCTCTCTCTCTCTCTCTCTCTCTCTCTCTCTCTCTCTCTCCTCTCTCTCTCTCTCTCTCTCTCTCTCTCTCTCGCTCCTCTCTCTCTCTCTCTCTCGCTCTCTCTCTCTCTCTCCTCTCTCTCTCTCTTAAGCTCTCTCTCTCTCTCCTGTCTCTCTCTCTCTCTCTCTATCTCTCTTCTTTTATCTCTCCCTCTATCTCCGTCTCTCTTTCTCTTCTCTCTCTCTCTCTCCTCTCTCTCTCTCTCTCTCTCTCTCTCTCTCTCTCTCTCTCTCTCTCTCTCTCTCTCTCTCTTTCTCTCTCTCTCTCCTCTCTCTCTCTCTCTCTCCTCTCTCTCTCTCTCTCTCTCTCTCTCTCTCTCTCTCTCTCTCTCTCTTCTCTCTCTCTCTCTCTCTCTCTCTCTCTCTCTCTCTCTCTCTCTCTCTCTCTCTCTCTCTGTCTCTCTCTCTATCTCTCTCTCTCTCTCTTACAAGACACAAGTAATTATAGTAATGTATTAAACCGGAGTCTGGGCTTCCGCAATGAATTATCAGATTATATTATATACAGATTATATTAATCCCTTTACTCGGGATTTGTACCTTGTCCTATGACATATTCATGGTGTTACATCACGAATCAGATCATTGTAAAGATTATGTGACCTGTATTCATGGTATTTACTTGGTCTTTGATTTGGTTTAATATATTTACTGTCAACACCACCCTTCCTCCACATCAGAAAATTATGATGTGACTGGCATAACAGAATCTTGGCTCAATACAGAAGATAGAGACTTTTTAGCAGAGTATTCACTTCCCGGTTATGTAATGTTTGAGAAAACCCGAATAAATCGAAAGGGAGGTGGCGTTTTACTTTATATCAAAGAAAGTCTTAACCCTACCCTCTTATCAAAACCTCAAATTGTGAACGTCGACACATCTTTTGTGCTAATAAAGAATAATAAAGGTACAACAATAATACTTGCATTAATATACAGACCTCCAGCTCAATCAGTGCAAACTGACCGAGAAATTTACGAACAAATTGCAGATGTAAGTAACTCACAGGATACCGTAATTTTTGGCGACTTTAATTTACCTGTGACCAAGTGGGGCGATACTCTTACTTCACACTCCGGACATGATTTGTATACGAACTTGCAAGAGAGTTCGCTTTATCAATTTGTTCGAACGCCGACCCGTGGTAATAACGTTCTTGACATTGTACTTGCAACAAAAGAAGAATTAATAGAGAATTTGAATGTTGTGATGAATTCAGTAACAGCGACCATCGTACGATAACTTTCACTTTAAAGTTTACTAGTAACGAACAAAATAGTAGCATCGAAAAAGTCCCTAATTTCAAGAAAGCAAACTTCCATAAACTTAGAGCTATGTTTAAGGAAACTGACTGGAGCTTTTTAATTAACAATAACGACATAAATACATCTTGGAAGTTATTCGAAACCACTTACCTAAAAGCAGTGCACGACTGCATACCATCGAAAATACGGCGTCCAGGCCATAATAATAAGCCCAAATGGTGGAATAAAGATATTTCAGACTGTCTGCTTGCTAACAAATTTGCTAATGATAGATTAAAATCCTCACAAAATGACGAAGAACGGGTGAAATTTGTAGAGCTACGACGCAAAGCCAAAAGTTAATTAAGCAAAGTAAAAAGACCCTGGAGTTACATGTTACGAATCAAAGTAAAACAAACCCGAAAGAATTCTATAGTTATATCAGAAAGAAAAAAGTAGTTACTTCAACTGTTGGACCGTTTAGTCGATGAAAATGGAGAATACACCAAAGACGAAGTACAAATGAGTAATGCCCCAATACCTTCTTTGCATCAGTTATTACAACAGAAGACCTCAGTGATATCCCTACACCATCGCCGATTCAGATTGATAATTCAGATGTTCTAAGCAATATCACCGTTACAGAGAGAGAAGTATTGAATTGTTTAGATAAACTCAAGGTAAATAAAACGCCTGGACCTGATACAATCTCGCCTAGAGTTCTAAAGGAAGCTAAGGATGAGCTCTCTAAACCACTGACATTACTATTCAATAAATCCTTGCAGTCTGGAACTTTGCCCGATCAGTGGAAGCTAGCCAACGTAACACCGATATTCAAGAAAGGCAGCAAATCCCTACCCAGTAACTATCGTCCAATTAGCTTAACCTCAGTTGTATGTAAAATGCTAGAATCGGTCATACGAGACAGACTCGTAAAATCACTTAGAGGAAAATAACATACTTAAAGATACTCAACACGGCTTTCGTAAAAAACGTTTCCTGTTTAACAAACCTCTTAGACTTCTTCCACGATATCCTCAACCTCTACGATGAGAGTAAAGCTGTAGATATTATATACCTTGATTTTCAAAAGGCCTTTGACAAAGTTCCCCACAAACGTTTTACTGCTAAAACTAAAAGCGCATGGAATACAAGACGGTGTGTTGAAATGGATAGAAAATTGGCTCAGCGACAGAAAGCAAAGAGTAGTCATAAACGGTAAGGCATCAAAATGGACCAATGTAAGTAGCGGGGTACCCCAGGGATCGGTACTAGGACCAATTCTCTTTCTAATTTACATCAACGACATAGATGAGGGTCTCACCTGTACAATCTCTAAATTTGCTGACGATACAAAAATTGCAAATAGCGTACTCTCAAAAGAACAAGTTGACGATATGCAACACAATCTAGATAAATTGTCATGTTGGGCCCAAATTTGGCAAATGAGTTTCAATGCGGATAAAATGTAAAGTACTACATATCGGACACCGAAATGAGAAAGCAAAAACTATTCGATGAATGGCACTCAGCTTAAGAATGTAAACAGAGAAAACCGATCTGGGAGTAACAATATCGAGTAACCTAAAACCGAGTCAACAATGTTCAGAAGTTGTTAAGAAGGCAAACAAAATAATTGGCTTTATAGGCAGGTCATTTGAGCATAAATCCAAAGAAGTTATCCTAACCCTTTACAATTAATTAGTCCGCCCTCTTCTGGAATACTGCGTTCAATCCTGGTGCCCTTATTACCAAAAAGATATAAACAAGCTAGAACGAGTTCAACGTAGAGTTACCAAAATGATACCTAGCCTAAAGAACAAACCATACGAAGAGCGAAGTCCTTTAACCCAGCGCAGATTAAGAGGTGACTTAATTCAAGTGTTCAAAATCATCAAAGGCATCGACAATATGAACTGTAGTAAGTACTTCACTATCGACCAATCTAATTACACGCGGGGAAACGGTTGCAAAATTATTTGGTAAATCTTTTAACTCACACGAATCTAAGAATTTCTTCTCCAATCGAGCTGTCAATTGTTGGAATGGGCTTCCCCGAAACGTTATAGACTGCATCACCGTTGATTCATTTAAACTCCGCCTAGACAAATATCTCGCATCAAACCCGCGACTGACTGCGTTTGTAAATGAATACCTTTATTTTATCCCCCCCTCAGTTACTAACCCATCTGTCCCCTACTAACTTCCTAATCCTGCCACGGACATTAGTTCCAGGGCAGTAATTCCCTTTACAATGTTCCCTTACCAACTCTAAACCACTGTTTGGACACTTGATCCTCAGTGTTTTGGAGGGCAAGCAGCCTAGAAGGGTCACTAGACCTTTTGTTGCTTGATTTCCTTTGTACTTTGTACTCCTTTGTACTCCTTGTACTCCTCCTCCTTCTTGTCCATCACCCTTCTTTCCATCCATTCCTCTTCCTCTCCTTCTTTTCTCTCCCTCCTCTTCCTACTATCCTCCTCCTCTTACTCCTCTTACTATCTCTCCTCCCCGTCACTCCTCCTTTAACTATGCTCTTCATCTTCCCGTCTCTCTTTTCCACCCTCCTCCTCTTTAAGAGGCGACCTAGTTCAAGTGCTCAAAATCATCAAAGGTATCAACAACATGACCTGTAATAAGTACTTTACGATTGACCAATCTTATTACATGCAGTGAAATGGTTGCAAAATCATTGGTAGATCTTTTAACTTCCATTTGCCTAAGAATTTCTTCTCCATACGAGTTGACAACTTGTGGAATGTGCTTCCTCGAGATGTTATAAACTGCAGTACTGTTGATTCCTTTAAAAATCGCCTTGCCTAAAACCTGCAACTGACTGCATTTGTAAAGTATTATCTTTTTTGTTTTTCTTTTTCGTCAGATACATCGAGAAATCTCTACATGTATAAATAAATAAAGAAGCTGATACGATGTTTCCCCAGACTCACACAGACGGATCACTGCTATTTGCTCTGTTATGTTAGTAACGCAGATTGTCCCCTACTAACATCTACTAACCCCGCCATGGATATATTAGTCCTATGGCAGTAATTCCCCTTCCAATTGTCTGTTACCCACTCTAAACCACTGTTGAACACTCTGAACAGCAGTGATTTAGAGGGCAACGTCGTGGGGTCGCTAGAGCTGGTGATGCTTGACTAACTTTGTTAGCACGGAGGGAAGAAGAGGAAGGAGAATAGGGAGAAGGCGAAGAAGGAGCGGTGGGGGGACCAGGAAGGCGAAACGAAAGGGACTCTTGTAATCATCTTCCTTCGAAAAATCCAGTTAACTACCTTCTCACTCCTTTTCGTCCTGCTCACACCTCATGCCTCCCCACCCACCCTCTCCGTTCCTACAGGTCCAACTCGCCCTTTAGCTCCGACACTTCCTCCTCCTATACTTGACCTCCTCCTCATTATCGTCTCCGTTTTCCTTCGAAGACCTACCCCCTCTCCTTCCCCTTCCCTGCTCCTTCCTCTCCATTTCCTCCTCCCCCCCCCCCATCGCCTGCCAACAGTCGACATTGGGCTGAGTAAATTATGATGGATGGGTTTGAGATTGCTGCTCCGCTCGTCACCACCAACAAGCCAACGGAAGCAACGACAACAACAATAGTAATATATCCTACAAACAACAACAATGGTAATACAACAGCAGCATAAACAACCACAATCACAACCATAACATAAAAACAAAAACAAACTCGATATTGACTCCCACAAACAACAATTATAACAACAAAAGCCAACAACAACTACGACTTGGTTATTAATCCACACAACAAGAACAACACTAACAACAAGCCAGCAATACCAACGACAACAATAACAGTATACAGTATAACAGCAGTATAACGTACACGATACAAAGCCAGCAAACAAACGGTCGTAATTGACCACTTGCGGAGTGTCGTTCTATATAGGACAGTTTTGGATCTTGTAGACATAGATATTTTAAGACTCTTTACAGCTAAAATACGGTCGTACACGTACATATATAAATACATAAAACCCCAATTCAACATACCATTTATTCATCAGAAACCTAAAGTTATCTATGGCATTGTGTGTATTGAATATCGATTGTTACCGCTTTCAACTTCCTTATAGCATCGAAACTCGCAAGTGGTCAATTCACAAAACTATAGTCTGTTGTTTTCAACTGGCGTGAAATTGGACTTTCATATCCATGTTCTTACTCGGCTGTGGCAATGTTTT
>CM064580.1:42033461-42040961 GCA_032716605.1 Paralithodes platypus
TTCTCCATACGAGTTGACAACTTGTGGAAATTGTTGCTTCCTCGAGGATGTATAAAACTGCAGTACTGTTGAATTCCTTTAAAAATCGCCTTGCCTAAAACCTGCAACTGACTGCATTTGTAAAGTATTATCTTTTTTGTTTTTCTTTTTCGTCAGATACATCGAGAAATCTCTACATGTATAAATAAATAACTAAGATGATACTTATGTTTCCCCAGATACACGAAGGATCACTTATTGCTCTGTTATGTTAGTAACGCAGATTGTCCCCTACTAACATCTACTAACCCCGCCATGGATATATTAGTCCTATGGCAGTAATTCCCCTTCCAATTGTCTGTTACCCACTCTAAACCACTGTTGAAAACACCTCTGAACCAGCAGTGATTTAGGAGGGGCACAAGTCCGTGGGGTCGCTAGAGCTGGTGTTGCTTGACTAACTTTGTACTCCTTTGTACTCATCTTCCTTCGCCTGTTCTACCTTCTCCTCCTTCTCCTCCTGCTCCACCTCATGCCTCCCCCCCCCCCCCCTCTCCTTCCCATTCCCTGCCCCTTACTCCTCCACTTCCTCCTCCTCCTACTTACCTCCTCCTCCTTCTCTTCCTTTTCCTTCTCATACCTCCCCCTCTCCTTCCCCTTCCCTGCTCCTTCCTCTCCATTTCCTCCTCCCCCCCCCCCCCATCGCATGCCAACAGTCGACATTGGGCTGAGTAAATTATGATGGATGGGTTTGAGATTGCTGCTCCGCTCGTCACCACCAACAAGCCAACGGAATAGGAAAAGAGCAAGGCCAAAAACAGCACAACACAAAGAAAAAAAACGGAAGCACGACACAATAGTATAGTTAGGAATATAATTCCTACAAAACACACAACAACGGTGTAATACCAACACAGCGCATAAATAAACAACCACCCAATTCACAACCCATAACATGTAAAAACAAAAACAAACTCGATATTGACTCCCACAAACAACAATTATAACAACAAAAGCCAACAACAACTACGACTTGGTTATTAATCCACACAACAAGAACAACACTAACAACAAGCCAGCAATACCAAAGACAACAATAACAGTATACAGTATACAGTATAACAGTATACAGTATAACAGTACACTATACAAAGCCAGCAACAACTGTGTAATTGACCACTTGCGAGTTTCGTTCTATAAGGAAGTTGGATCTGTAGACATCGATATTTAAGACTTTACAGCTAAAATACGGTCGTAGTACATATATAAATACATAAAACCCAATTCAACATACCATTTATTCATCAGAAACCTACATTATTATTGCATTTGTGTTTAATATCGATGTTTACAGCTTCAACTTCCTTATAGCATGAAACTCGCAAGTGGTCAATTCACAACTATAGTCTGTTTGTTTTCAACTGGCGTGAAATTGACTTATATCCATGTTATTTACTCGGCTGTTGCAATGTTTTCATAGCCAAATATTGTATTAATTGTGAAAACATGGCAGCACTAAAACATTGAGATATGTCAGCCTTTTATGTTTATAATAATCATCGAGAAATCTGCTGCTAATGGGGTAATGTTTTCGCCATATAAAAATCGAGTCTACTATCTGCTATATAAACCCTCACTCGTATCCAAAGGAGAGACTAAAATAGCCTTGGCCTACATATGCCACCAGTGTCGTGCAGGGTAATAACCACAGTAATGTTATCACAAAAGAAATCACCTTCACACCCTAATAAATTAATGGTCACCCCTCTATAGCACTTCTGGCCAACCAATCACAACACTCGCACTGGCTGAAAGACTACGGTATGTTTAGTGGTGGTGGTGGTGGTGGTGGTGGTGGTGATTATATTGTGGTGAGAGTTGCTTATGATGGTGGATAAGGTGTGGTGGTGATTATGGTGATATTGTCATAATAGTAGTTGGTGAATGTATGGAATGTTTGGTGATGAGGTGGTGGTGGTGATTATATTGTGGTGAGAGTTGCTTATGAGAGTGGATTAATATTTGGTGATTATGGTGATATTGTTATGATAGTAGTTGGTGAATGTATGGAATGTTTGGTAATGACTGATGATTATATTGTATTGATTATGGATATTGTGATGGCAGTAGTTTATGACTGTAAGACATGTTTGATTATGATTATGGAATGTTTTATGATGATAATGGTGATATTGTGATGATAGTAGTTTATGAATGTAAGAAATAGTTGATGATGATGATGATGATGATTATGGCGATATTATTGTGTTAGTAGTTATTAAGGGGAGATGGGTCATTCTTCTGGTCCCCTTTCTCCCTCGTGTTAAGCCCCATTTTGTTTTATATAATAATACGTTCGGTCCATTAGTTTGGCGATTTTACATCATTCGCCTCATGTTTAAGACCGTTCGTGCCATATTGGTGTCGATTGTTTTCCTGGCGAGCGATAGCGATCCTGAAATTTAAAGAGGAACCGGCTACCGAAAAATGTACATATTTATCTTGAAGGGAGGGTCTAGGGTGTGGTTTTTAATACAACAAACCGGCCCATCTCCCCTTAATATACCAACAAACCGGCCCATCTCCCCTTAATATATGAATAAAGGCCCATCTCCCCTTAATATACCAACAAACCGGCCCATCTCCCCTTAATATACCAACAAACCGGCCCATCTCCCCTTAATATACCAACAAACCGGCCCATCTCCCCTTAATATACAAACAAACACAAACCGGCCCATCTCCCCTTAATATACCAACAAACCGGCCCATCTCCCCTTAATATACCAACAAACCGGCCCATCTCCCCTTAATATACCAAAAAAACCAACAAACCGGCCCATCTCCCCTTAATATACCAACAAACCGGCCCATCTCCCCTTAATATACCAACAAACCGGCCCATCTCCCCTTAATATACCAACAAACCGGCCCATCTCCCCTTAATATACCAACAAACCGGCCCATCTCCCCTTAATATACCAACAAACCGGCCCATCTCCCCTTAATATTTGTTAGGATGCTTAATGATGATGATAAGGCTCTTAATATACCACAAATTGTTGTGACACTATACCCTGTCCACTATGTTAGGTATGATGATGACCTATGCCCTCGGCATCGAAAGGGGCTTATGCATGAGATGGGGAGTTGTGTTACCACTATACCCTGTCCACTATAGGTAGGCTGGAAATAATGACCTCTGCCCTCGGCAACTCGAAAGGGGCTGCAGCAAATGGGATGTAAATTACCACACCTATTCCCTGGCTGACTCTTCCCAAATGGTACAAGTATTTTAATAATGACCCCTATCCTCTACAACTCAAAAGGGGCTGCAGCAAATGGGATGTAAATTGCCATACCTATTCCCTGACTGACTCTGCCCAAATGGTACAAGTATTTTAGCTCGATTACTCTAGTATAGTCTCTGTTTCTGTCCAGCTGACGGTCAATTGCAAAGTTCCCATCAAGATTTCTCAGTTAAGGGGAGGCAGGCCGTTTTTCTGGACCCCCTTCTCCTTAATGTTTAGCCCCCACTAGTTTTGAGATTGTAAGACGTTCGGCCCATTAGTTTGGCGATTTTAACACCTTCCGCCCCATTTCTATGTCTATTTTAAGACCTTTCATGCCATTTAGGTGTCGATTATTTCCTGGCGAGCGATAGCGAGCCTGCAATTTTAAGAGGAAGCGGCCTTCGGCCGGGAAATGTGTTTACCGACAAATTTACAAATTTATCTTGAAGGGTGTTTTTCTAAGCTTGATGGAGGTCTAGGGAGGAAACTAAAAACATATATGAATAAATAAATTAATAGACCAAACAAACGGCCAGTCTCCCCTTAAGTTTAAGACTTTTTAGTGAAATACGGTGCCAATTATATAAACCTGGTCTTGATATGAGGCAGAGACACGGTAGTTTCATCTTCTGCCATTATAGGTCTTGAGAAATTAGCTACTAAGGGATTCAATTTATCGTCAGCTGAACAGAAACAGAGTATAGTTATTTATGACAGTGAGTAATAATTAACCCTCTCGAGCTTCAATACGCGTTTCTGTTCTGTTGTCTGGCTACTATTAGACGATTTTATTCAGATTAGTAACGGTATATGGAAGTCAAAGGGTTGATGGAGATAGTATTCACCCTTTTAATACCCACAGATCCTTCCTAAGCTGCATAAAATCGTCTAATGATAGCCAAAATAAACTGCTAAAACGCGTCAGAGCTTCAAAGGGTTAATGATGATTATAATGGTGTGTCAAGTAACGTATTTATATGACAACGATATGATGTTCGTTGATGTTGACGATAGTCGTGTTCTGGGTTATGTTGAATGGGGGATGGTTCGGTTTTTTTTTGGACCCCCTTCTCCCTCATGTTTAGCCCCATTAGTTTGGACATTTTAAGACGTTCGATCGATTAGTTTGGCGAATTTGAGACCTTTCATCCATGTCTTTGTCAATATTTAGACCTTTCGAGCCATTTAGGTGTCGATATTTCTCTGGCGAGCGATAGGCAAGCCCGAAACTCTTACGTTTTGTTGTGTCATTTAGATGTCGATTTTTCATGGCAAGCGATAGCGATCCTGTAATCTTCGAGGAACTGGCCTTGGGCCGGGACGCATATAGCCCAACTGTATTTTAGTTCGACACCTCTGGTGAGAATGGTTCCTCGCGGCCTATTTAATGGCTAACTCAGCTAAACTCGCGCATATTTTACCGTACCGTATGGCGCGGCAAAGAGAAGACAGAATGAGACCACAGTTTTAAATCTTATATATTTGATTAGTTAAAAATAACATATTTACATATATATATATATATATATATATATATATATATATATATATATATATATATATATATATATATATTATATATATATATATATATTTCAATCTATCTAAACAGGATGTATACCAGTTTACCTAACCTAACCTAACCTAACCTAACCTAACTAATAACATATGTAAGATTTAAAACTGTGGTCTCATTCTGTCTTCTCTTTGCCGCGCCATACGGTACGGTAAAATATGCACGAGTTTAGCTGAGTTAGCCATTAAATAGGCCGCGCGGAACCGTTCTCACCAGTGGTGCCCAACCATAATACAGTTGGGCTATATGCAGGCGCGGACATTTGTCTTTCTAAAAAATGTAAAATGTTATCACGAAGTAGGGTCTTGTAGGGTGTTTTGTTTTTTTAAGCATTGAACAAAAAATAAAAAATAAAAAAATATATATATATAGTTGCTGAAGATGGTGATGGTGATTATGATTAGAAGGATAATATATTGATGATGAAAGTTAGATAATGCTCGACCATGATGATGATGATGATGGTACTAAAGATTCTATAATGACTGATATACAGTACGGTAGGGGGTAATAATCATATATCACAGCTGGCACATTATTGACCCCCTCGTAGTGTGGCGGAGAGTGTGTACGTCAAATATAATGGTGTGTAATAGTGGTGGTGGTGATGAGGTGGTGGTGATGAATGTTTGTTGTAAAGTTATATGATGTTTGGTGATGATAGTGATGACGATGATGTAGTGGTGATGAATGGTTTTGTGAAAGTTATGTAATGTCTGGTAATGGTGGTGATGAGGTGGTGCTGATTAATGGTTGTGAAATTTATTATAATGTGTGATGGTGGTGGTGATGATGAATGTTTGTCAAAGTTATTATAATGTGTGATAGTGATGGTGGTGGTGGTGATGAGGTGGTGATGATGACGAATGTTTATGAAAGCTATGTGATGTTAGTAATGATCTGAAATCCAGAAAACAATGTATAAGTGTTAGGAACAGGGCAAATAGAGTTCTATGATTCATATCTAGGAGCGTTAGCAACAGGACTGCTGAAGTTTTCTTAAAGCTATACTTAGCACTAGTAAGACCCCATTTAGACTATGCTGTCCAAATTTGGTGCCCTTATTACATAATGGATATCGACCCTTTGGAGGCAGTCCAAAGAAGAATGACGAAAATTATACATAATATTAGAAACTTATCGCATGTGGAGAGGTTGAAAGCCTTAGGCTTGCACGAAGATGTAGGGGAGACATGATAGAGGTATTTAAATGGATAACAGGTATAAATAAGGGCGATATAGATGAGGTATTAAAGCTAAAGAACGGCGACATAACCCGCTCAAATGGTTTCAAGTTAGATAAGTTTAGATTTAGGATACCGGTATATATAGGAAAGCATTGGTTTGGGAATAGAGTTGTTAACATGTGGAATGGACTGCCCAGAGCAGTGATTAGCTCAGGAACAGTTGAAAGCTTTAAGCGTAAGTTGGATTCCCATATGGATGATATGGGCTGGGTGTTAATGGGAGCTGCCTCGTGTTGGCCGCATGGTCCTCCCCATATTGTGTTCCTCTTAAGTTTGTATTATTCTTAATTTTGTATTCTTTTTCATATTGTAACCTTCTTTATTTTGTATTCCTCCCCATTTTGTATTGCTCTTCATTGTGTAATCCTGTTTATTTTGTATTCCTCCCCATTTTGTATTCATCTATATTTTGAATTCCTCCTCGTCTTGTACTCCTCATTTTGAATTCCTCCTCGTTTTGTACTCCTCATTTTGAATTCCTCCTCGTTTTGTACTCCTCATTTTGAATTCCTCCTCGTTTTGTACTCCTCCTTATTTTGTATTCCTCCTCGTTTTGTACTCCTCCTTATTTTGTATTCCTCCTCGCCCCGTCCAATACATTAATAAAAAGCTAACCTTCCTTCTTCCCCTGCCTCTCCTTCCATTACTCCTTTAACCCTCCTCCTGTTTCTCTTACTTTCTCTTATTTTACAGGTTCTATTCTAAGGTTCCTGTGTATGACTTTTTGCTCACCCTTCTAACTTTTCAACAGTATCCTCTCTCTCTCTCTCTCTCTCTCTCTCTCTCTCTCTCTCTCTCTCTCTTTCTCTCTTTCTCTCTCTCTCTCTCTTTCTCTCTCTCTCTCTCTCTTTCTCTCTCTCTCTCTTTCTCTCTCTCTCTCTCTCTTTCTCTTTCTCTCTCTCTTTCTCTCTCTCTCTCTCTCTCTCTCTCTTTCTCTCTCTCTCTCTCTTTCTCTCATTCTCTCTCTCTCTCTTTCTCTCTCTCTATCTTGCTCTTCTCTCTCTCTCTCTTTTCTCTCTCTCCTCTCTCTCTCTCTCTCTTTCTCTCTCTCTCTTTCTCTCTCTCTTTCTCTCTTTCTCTCTCTCTCTCTCTTTCTCTCTCTCTCTCTCTCTCTCTCTTTCTCTCTCTCTCTTTCTCTCTTCTTTCTCTCTTTCTCTCTCTCTCTTCTCTCTATCTCTTCTCTCTCTTTCTCTCTCTCTTTCTCTCTCTCTCTCTCTCTCTCTCTCTCTCTCTCTCTCTCTCTCTCTCTCTCTCTCTCTCTCTCTCTCACACCTACTTCTTATTCCTCCCTGCTCCCTAGCAACCCATAAACCATACATTCGCCAGTTGTTCTCTTATTCTACTTTGCTATCTAAAACTCACTTAACCCCTTCTGTACCGGCGACGTGTTTATCATTCTTTCTAC
>CM064580.1:42045961-42088461 GCA_032716605.1 Paralithodes platypus
ACACTCAAAGCCCTCCCAACATTGACCCCCCCAATGAAATTAAGATCTTCTACCGCAATTACATGTCCTCTGAACACAAAAATGACGAGGCCGTCTTAAAAGAAATAATCTCCAAGCATGTCCACCCAACCAACCCGGAAAACAAAATCAAATTAATAATTTATTACAAATCCCCCAAGACCTCCAACCTCGTTCTCCGCAACAAACCAGCCTCCACCAAGATAAAGAGCCCGATGACCGACGATCACGTCATTTACCAACATACCTGTAATTATGAGGACTGTGGACCTCATTCCTATATTGGTATGACGCAGACTCGTCTTTCACGTCGGTTAACTCTTCACCTTCAGGCTGGAGCCATCAAAGACCACTATCTCACCCCTAACCACCCTCACCTCACACGCAACGAGTTAGAGAAAACACACCACCATACTCGATAAAGAAAGTGACCCAAGGAGATTACCTATACTCGAAGCTTTATATATCCAAGCCTTACATCCCAACATCAACAACCAAACTCTGGACCTTCAGATCCTTCCTTCTGCCAAAAGGCACTACCCTACAGGACCTAACACCCTCCTCGCCCCCGGTGCCCTTGACGCAGCCCCCCGCGCTACCTCCTTCAGCTTCGTCTTCTGCAGGCGCCACACAACTTAGGCCACGCCCCTCGACACGCAGCCAATCAGCTTCGACCCCACCTACTGACCACCATCCCGCATCCAGTGCGCATGCGTGGAGCGGTTAACCCCTTCTCTCTCCTAGTTTACGCTTCCACCAATAGCAGACTTTTGCCCCCTGTTTTCCAGGTCCTCTGATCCTCCACCCTCTATATATACCCTTCCTGTTTACCTTTTATTTCATTCCTTCCTTACTTGATAATGCTGGTTGTCCAGTGAAACGCGTCGTATATCCTGTATCATCATGTACATTTATGTAACCCTGTACCACCATGAATTTTGCTCATCTCCTTCATCTACTTCCTGCCACCAGCGAAAACTCATCAGGGACCTGGAAACTTTGAATAATAAAATTTCCAACGCAGAAATTGCCATTTCTTTCAACCTCGTATGTATTAAAGAAAATATATATATATATATATATATACATATATATATATATATATATATATATATATATATATATATATACTGTGTATATATTAGCTACTGTATATAAACTATATGCATATACAGTACATATTTTCTTATATCTTATATAATATAGACGAAAAGCAAAGCTGCCTCTCACAGGTGTGTCCCTCAAAAAAAGTTGAAAGAGTAACCCATCAAAATTCATGGTACTTTAAAAAGTCAAATTGTCTGGACAAACGGAGCTTGAAGCAGTACGAGTCATAGGATGAGGGAAGGACAGATTGAGGGAGAGACTTACAAATTTTGCTTGTTGAGTAGATGAAAGGCTGGGCAAATCTGTCCATTCTTGGGTTAGAGAGTTGGACTGAAGAGGGGTTGGAGTGGGTTGAAAGGCGAGTACCCCAAACTCTCCGAAGAGGAGGTATACACTGAAAAAGCTCTGAAGAACACTGATTGTTGGAATAGCGGTAGAAAACTGATATATACATACAGTATATATTTATATATATACTGTATATCTATCTATATATATATATATATATATATATATATATATATATATATTGAGAGAGACAGAGAGAGAGAGAGAGAGAGAGAGAATGAAAGAAAGAGAGATAGAGAGAGAGCCAGTCACTCAGCTTGGGAAGGTCACCAATGACGTCAGGGCAGACAAGGGCTGATGGCAGGAAGGAAGAAAGGAAGGAAGGAAAGAAGGAAGGAAGGAAAGAAAGAAGGAAGGAAGGAAGGAAGGAAGCGAAAAAATGAATGATGAGGAAGAACATAAAATACAGTACAAAGAATATCAGGTGAAGGTATTGAGGATTAACCCTTTACAACGGCATCTCGTAGCTACTTTCTACTTCCTATTTTCTGAAGAGTGTAGAGAAGAGTGTTAGAGAGAGAGGAAGCTGTTGGAGTGGCTTTGTTATGTGTGTTATTAGTCTGTATACCTCGTCGAGGTGTCCCCCGACTGAGTGCGAGTATGTGAAACACGCTAGGTTGTACTACCAAACCACTAAATGTCCGCCTTGGCTGGAATCGAACCCAGGTCAAGCAGATTCACATCTGAGCGTGCTCTCCATTCGACCGCCGCGGGGCTACATATCAAGCAACAACAATATTTTGAACCTTACGAAGCTGCTTATAGCTAATGTACAGTCGCGCTAATAAGTCATGCTCGGCACCAAGTACGTTTTGATCAATAATTGGTATCATCAATATCTAAGCTTCATTTCTTCATATCGAGTGAAATATACAAACATGTTCCTTGACTTACCGACCCTATTCAACATCTGACAGACTTTAATACTGCACAGAGCAAGCCAAACGTCATGACAGCTGGTCCATGACTTATTAGCGCGACCGTACGTGAAAGAAAGGCTGGCCGAGTGTAAAGATAATCCCATGTGTATTAAGGGGTGACGGGTCGGTTTTCTGGACCCCCTTCTCCCTAATGCTTAGCCCCATTAGTTTTCAGATTTTAAGACGTTCCACCTCATTTCGTCGTCAATATTAGGACCTTTCGTGCCATTAAGGTGTCGATTTGGTCTTGGCGAGCGAAAGCGAGCCTGTAAATGTAGGAGGAATCGGCCTTCGGCCGGGACATTTTTCTACCGAAAAATGTACAAATTTATTTTGAAGGGAGGTTTAAGGGAGTTTTTTTTAAGCTTGATGGAGGTCTGGGGAGAAAACTAAAGAATAATTAATAGTGTAAATAAATTAGCAAATAAATAGCCCATCCCCCCTTAAATAACATTAATCAATCAATTACAAACCCCAATGCACTTGAATAAACTAATGAAAGCATATATATGGTCCTCCCGGGATTCGAACTCGGGACACCACACCCAGAACGTAAGCGTCTAAGGCTCTAAGCCATTACACCACCAACACAGTTAAAAGGTTGAATACACGATCACGATTAATATCCATTTTTGAATTTTGGATATCAATCTAATCATGTACTCGATCCAACTGCATTATGGGTTTCATAGTACGTACAGTATTGCCATTTCAGTTAGTTCAGTTTGAAAGATCAATAATTGTGAAGTATTTGTTGGCATCCTTACCATCAGATCATTGACAACTTTAGTTACTTGATTTAGGTCCCCTTATCACTTTCAAGGAATTGGTTAATTTGGGAAGTCCGGGGCGTTCTGGTAAATTTGACTAAATTCTGTATGAATAAAGAAACTACAATTAATATTTAAATTTAATCTTTAACTAAATTTGCAATTTGACAAGATATCAACAATAGTACAAAATACAAACAGCAGTCACTAACGATAGCGCTAGTCTCTGTCCATTGATGTGTGAACCCATTTATACCCTGAACATTTAGTTTTATCTATAGACTCTTGTATGTAACTTTGTCAAAGGCTTTCTGGATTTCAAGGGAATTTATTAGACTTAATTTTGTGAATATTGTTTGGTACATTTCTTTCTATAATTTTGGCGTTACTAGAACATCTGTTTTTCTTACTGAAGCTGCGGCAGGTAGAATCGACTTCAGACATTTTTCGGAGAGAGAGAGAGCGGGTCAGTCAGCTTGGGGAAGGTCACCAATGACGTCAGGGCAGACAAGGGCTGAAGGAAGGAAGGGAGGAAGTAAAGGAAGAAGATCAATAATTAGACGAGAAGGAAGAAGGAAGGAAGCTCAAAAACATTCGTCGATAATGACGAGATGTAATAATAATATAATGAAGAAGAAGAAGAAGAAAAAGAAGAAGAAGAAGAAGAAGAAGAAGAAATAAGAAGAATAAGAAACAGAAGAAGAAGAAGAAGTAAAAGAAGAAGAAGAAGAAGAAGAAGTAAAATAAGAAGAAACAGAAGAAGAAGAAGTAAAAGAAGAAGAAGAAGAAGAAGAAGTAAAATAAGAAGAAACAGAAGAAGAAGTTAAAGAAGAAGAAGAAGAAGAAGAAAAAGAAAAAGAAAAAGAAAAGGAAAATAAAAAGAAAAAGAAAAGAAAAAGAAGAAGAAAAATTAAAATAAGAAGAAACAAGAATAAGAAGAAGAAGAAGTAATAGAAGTAGAAGAAGAAGAAGAAGAAGAAGAAGAAGAAGAAGAAAAATGAAAATAAACAGAAGAAGAAGAAGAAAAAGAAGGTACATTGTGAATATTGAAGGAAAGGAGGAAGCAAAATTAAAATGAGGACAGGTGAACTCTGGAACTCTCTCCCTCAATCAATCTTTCCTTCATCCTTGACCACAATGTCCCTTGAATTTGGCTCTCTGGCACTCTTTTGGCTTGGGGGGAGACACTCGTTACAGGCAGCCTTCCTTTTGTCTTCTTCATAAAAAACAAAAAAACAAAAACATATAATTACCGTAAGATGTAATGTCACAGAATGGACAAGCGCTAAAAGCCGGTATCACACGAGCGCTTTTTCTCTCAACATTTATCCTCAACACTGGTCTGGCAGCTTCTGTGGTCAACATATATAATATTTCGGTTGCCTAAATTCATCTATCATCAGTCTAGTTACCGATACCAGTGCAAAATATTCCAGAAATGTTGCCAGAAAAATATGTTGATCATCGAATGTTGACTATAAAAGCTCTCGTGTGATACCGGTTTAAGGTTGTAAATAATAGAGGGAGATAGAAATACAAGGATTTGATAATAACCTGAAATACCACGGAAAATCATGTAAGGGGAGATGGGTTGTTTTTCTAGACCCCCTTCTCCCTCATTTTAGCCCCATTAGTTTTCAGATTTTAAGATGTTTGCCCCATTAGTTTGTCCATTTTGAGACCTTTTGCCCCCATTGTTTGGCACTATTAAGACCTTTCGTGCTATTTAGGTATCGATTTGTTTTCCTGGCGAACGATAGTGAGCCTGTAATTTTGGAAGAACCGGCCGAAATGTTATACAGAAAAATGTACAAATTAATTTACAAGGGGGATCTAATGGATGTTTTATTAGGTTTGATGGAGGTCTAGGGAGGAAACTAGAAAACTAGAAAGGATCAACCAAAAAGTGAGTTAATATGTTTTGTTTTATTGCTTTCATTTTCCCTTGCTACCACTAAACGATATAGCTTGAAAAGAACCACTATTATTCAGTTGCTCGTATTATTCCCACAGATCCACATAATAACAAATTATAAAGCATAAAATACACATATAATTATCTATCTATCTATCTATCTATATAATCAGGCCCAATCCCTTTTTTTTTTTTTTTTTTTTGATAGCTAGAATAAAATGAAAATATATATAAATGTGTCACGGTCAAGTGAATATAGTTAACCGAAAAGTTTGCGAAATCGAAAATCCTAGACGTAAAATGGCAGAAACGTAGAAAGGAGTGTAAAACGATTTTCGTAACTGCGATGAGAAATTCAAAGGTTAAGGGGGGATGGTTCACTTTTTGGGCGATTTTTGCATGTATTCGTTATTTTTCTAGTTTCCTCCCTAGACCTCCATCAAATAAAAAAAAAAAAAAAACATCCATTAGATACCCGTACAAATTAATTTGTACATTTTTCGGTAGAACATTTTCCCGGCCGAAGGCCGGTTCTTCCAACATTACAGGCTCACTATCGTTCGCCAGGGAAAAAATCGACACTTAAATAACACGAAAGGTCTAAATATTGACGACGAAATGGGGCGAAAGGTCTTAAAATCGACTAACAAATGGGGCAAACATCTTAACATCTGAAAACTAATGGGGCTAAACATGAGGGAGAAAGTAGTCCAGAAAACCGGCCCATCCCCCCTTAAAAGAGAGCGAAGGAAAGATGTGAAAACTGATAGAAGGTAACGAAAGGAAGTGATAAATGTATATATTATTAACCCTTTGAGTACCAGCGACGTGTGTTATATTATATGCTAGCTATGTTGTGACGATATTATATGCTAGCTATGTTGTGACGATATTATATGCTAGCTATGTTGTGACGATATTATATGCTAGCTATGTTGTGACGATATATGCTAGCTATGTTGTGACGATATTATATGCTAGCTATGTTGTGACGATATTATATGCTAGCTATGTTGTGACGATATTATATGCTAGCTATGTTGTGACGATATTATATGCTAGCTATGTTGTGACGATATTATATGCTAGCTATGTTGTGACGATATTATATGCTAGCTATGTTGTGACGATATTATATGCTAGCTATGTTGTGACGATATTGTGCAGCTATGTTGTGACGATATTATATGCTAACTATGTTGTGACGATATATATGCTAGCTATGTTGTGACGATATTGTGCAGCTATGTTGTGACGATATTATATGCTAGCTATGTTGTGACGATATTATATGCTAGCTATGTTGTGACGATATTGTGCAGCTATGTTGTGACGATATTATATGCTAGCTATGTTGTGACGATATTATATGCTAGCTATGTTGTGACGATATTGTGCAGCTATGTTGTGACGATATTATATGCTAGCTATGTTGTGACGATATTATATGCTAGCTATGTTGTGACGATATGTGCAGCTATGTTGTGACGATATTATATGCTAGCTATGTTGTGACGATATTATATGCTAGCTATGTTGTGACGATATTGTGCAGCTATGTTGTGACGATATTATATGCTAGCTATGTTGTGACGATATTGTGCAGCTATGTTGTGACGATATTGTGCAGCTTGGGAAGGATCTGTGGTAGTTAAAAGGGTTGGTTGAGATAGTTTGAAGCCTATTATTTTTACTAGAGGTCCTTCCTAAGCTGAAGAAAATCGTGTAATGGTGGTCAGAATAGGATAACAAGGACGTCTCTGGTACTGACTGGGCATGATGACGTAATGGGCATGATGACGTAATGGGCATCTTGTTCTGGTTACCATTAGACGATTTTCTTGAGCTTGTAGTGTATCTCTAGGGGTAAAGACGATCTCCATCAACCCTCTGAATAACATAGGTCCTTCTTAAGGGGCCCCACCTCGCTTTTTTTTGGTTCTCTCCCTCTCTCTTTGGCTTGTATCCATGAGGCTCCATTCAGCCTACTGGTTTAAGACGATTACCCCCCATCCAGGTGTCAATATTTTCCTGGCGACCGGTATCGAGCCAGCATGTATGTATATATATATATATATATATATATATATATATATATATATATATATATATATATATATATATACAGTATATATATTTATATTTTTTTATTTAATTTTTTATTTTACAGCTAGCTTAATTTGTACATTTTTCGATAGATTTTTTC
Source organism: Paralithodes platypus (assembly GCA_032716605.1). Taxonomy (NCBI): domain Eukaryota; kingdom Metazoa; phylum Arthropoda; class Malacostraca; order Decapoda; family Lithodidae; genus Paralithodes; species Paralithodes platypus. The sequence goes on from CM064580.1 coordinate 42,053,246, forward strand.
GTCAATTGTTATGGGCAATTTCAGTCTGGCAGTTTCAAAATATAAGTTGCGTAAGAATTAAACTAGCTGACATGCTCCTCCGATCTAGTATCCGATTCCAATGTGTAGGAGCCACAAACATTAAGGGGAGGTTTTTAGTGTGTGTCCTAGACTTCCATCAAGCTTGAAATTACACCCCCTTGACCCCCTTTCAAGATTAATTTGTACATTTTTCGGTAGAAAAATGTCCCGGCCGATGGCCGGTTCCTCTTAAATTACAGGCTCGCTATCGCTCGCCAGGAAAAAATCGACACCTAAATGGCACGAAAGGTCTTAAAAGTGACATAAATGGGGCAAAAGTTCTTAAAATCGCCAAACTAATGTGGCGAACGTCTTAAAATCTCAAAAGCAATGGGGCTAGATATGAAGGAGAAAGGGGTAAATACAAAAATCCCTCAAGTGGAATTCTCCCCTTAAGAAAACAAAACTCATCAAAAATTGCCAGAACAAGCGCTCGTGTGACACTGGCTTAACCCGTTCAGTACCGGCGACGCCCTTTTCATTATATTATGTCAAGAAGTGATGAAGAAATGAAATGAGGACCAAAACGAGAGAAGAGAAAGGGAGATAAGAGAAGGAGAAGAGAAGAAAGAAGGAAAGATGAGAAGAGAGAGATGAGGCGAAGAAGAACTGAGAGAAACAGAGAAAAGAAGAACAGAAAGGAAATGAGGGAACAGATCGAAGGAAGGAAGAGGTAGAAGGATAAAAGAGAGAGAATGGAAGGACATGAAAGAGGGGAGGAAGGAAGAGAGAGAGAAAATGTATGAGGGTGAAAGGAGAGGAAAGGAGAGAGAGAAATACAGAGTAATAGATAAGATAAAGTAAGAGAGAAAGAGATGAGAGAGAGAGAGAGAGAGTAAATGTATTAGGGTGAAAGGAGAGGCAAGGAGAGAGAGAAATAGAGAGTAATAGATAAGATAAAGTAAGAGAGAAAGAGAGAGAGTAAATGTATGAGGGTGAAAGGAGAGGCAAGGAGAGAGAGAAATAGAGTAATATATAAGATAAAGTAAGGGAGAGAGAGAGAGAGAGAGAGAGAGTAAATGAGCTTAATGAATAGCAGGATTAGTAGTGAGGGAAGAGCTTATGGAACGAAGAGAGAGAGAGTGTGTGTGTGTGTGTGTGTGTGTGTGTGTGTGAGAGAGAGAGAGTGAGTGTGTGTGGGAGAGGCAGTGGGAGAGAGAGATGAGAGTACAGTATATGCATTTCTGTTTGCGTGTGTGTATATATGTGTGTGTGTGTGTGTACGTTGTGATCATGTGTGTGTATATGTGTTTGCACGTTCTACAAGGAGTTACATGGGTATTAGTTAATACCTCAAAGACCATACGGACGATTCCGAGAACAGAGAGAGAGTGAGAGTGAGTGAGTGATTGAGAGAGAGAGAGAGAGAGAGAGAATAATGTAAACAACTGATAAACTAACCCCATCAGTATACTATGAAGTGAAATCTGACTGATATTACACAACATATATTCAGCTTAAGAAGATTCTCTAAAATCTAGAAGGGAGGCTCAATCATTTGATTATCCATTTAAGTCTATCAAATTCCTCTTAAGCTATATAAAATCGTCTAGTGCTGGTCTAAATATAATGAAAGAAGGGGTAATTTAACTAATGGGCCGGGTCACGAAATAATAATAATAATAATAATAATAATGGGTGTATTTATTTGCTCATTTATGTATTATTTTACTATTGTTTTAGTTCCCCCCCCCCCTAGACCTCCATCAAGCTTATAAAAACACCCGACCAAGACCCTTCTTCAAGATAAATTTTTACATTTTTCGATAGAAAAATTTCCCGGCCGAAGAAAGTTTCCCATTAAATTACAGGCTTGCTATATATAGCTCGCTAGTATAAAAAATCGACACCTAAATGACACGAAAAGTGTAAATATTGAGAAACTAATGGCCTGAACGTCTTAAAATGTGAAAGCTAATGGGTCTAAACATGAGGAAGAATGGGGACCAGAAAAACGGCCTCTCTCCCTTTAACCCCTTCAGCACAATGACGGGATTTTCATTATGTTCTGGTCACCATTAGACGATTTTGTTTAGCTTAAGGGGAGGTATTTAGTTTGTTCCCTACATTTTCATCAAGCTTAAAATTACATCCCGTAGACCCCCTTTCAAGATAAATTTGTACATTTTTCGGTAGAAAAATGTCCAGGCCGGAGGCCGGTTGCTCTTAAATTACAGGCTCGCTATCGCTCGCCAGGAAAAAATCGACACCTTAACGGCACGAAAGGTCTTAAAATTGACAGAAATGGGGCAAAATGTCTTAAAATATCCAAACTACTAGGGCGAAGGTCTTAAAATCTCAAAAGCAATGGGGCTAAACATGAGGGAGAAAGGGGTCCAGAAAAAAATCCCTCAAGTGGATATCTCCCCTTAACATCAACCTCTAGGCCTCCAAGGGGTAAATACGACCTCAGTCAACCCCCTGAATAACACAGATCCTTCTAGGCCTCCAAGGGGTAAATACGACCTCAGTCAACCCCCTGAATAACACAGATCCTTCTAGGCCTCCAAGGGGTAAATACGACCTCAGTCAACCCCCTGAATAACACAGATCCTTCTAGGCCTCCAAGGGGTAAATACGACCTCAGTCAACCCCCTGAATAACACAGATCCTTCTAGGCCTCCAAGGGGTAAATACGACCTCAGTCAACCCCCTGAATAACACAGATCCTTCTAGGCCTCCAAGGGGTAAATACGACCTCAGTCAACCCCCTGAATAACACAGATCCTTCTAGGCCTCCAAGGGGTAAATACGACCTCAGTCAACCCCCTGCATAACACAGATCCTTCTAGGCCTCCAAGGGGTAAATACGACCTCAGTCAACCCCCTGAATAACACAGATCCTTCTAGGCCTCCAAGGGATAAATACGACCTCAGTCAACCCCCTGAATAACACAGATCCTTCTAGGCCTCCAAGGGGTAAATACGACCTCAGTCAACCCCCTGAATAACACAGATCCTTCTAGGCCTCCAAGGGGTAAATACGACCTCAGTCAACCCCCTGAATAACACAGATCCTTCTAGGCCTCCAAGGGGTAAATACGACCTCAGTCAACCCCCTGAATAACACAGATCCTTCTAGGCCTCCAAGGGGTAAATACGACCTCAGTCAACCCCCTGAATAACACAGATCCTTCTAGGCCTCCAAGGGGTAAATACGACCTCAGTCAACCCCCTGAATAACACAGATCCTTCTTAAACTGCATAATAATATTTCATTGACCGAAGTTACCATACCAAAATAACATATCCACACCAATAGGAAATCGGTCTTGTCGATACACACTGTAGTTAAATGCCTTCTCTTATGGTGGTGTCACACGAGCGCATTTTCCGTCAATTTTCGGTGAGCAAGTTTTTCCCTGTACTAAATATTGATAGAAAAATCGCTCGTGTGACACCGGCTTTATGGTGCTAATTCTCACCCTTGATTAATTGTATAGTGAAAGGGTTAACCAAAACAAGATACTCAATTTATTTTCCCAGGTTAAATATAAAGGGCACTAAAAAAAAAATTAGTGTTAGAGTGTATCTTTTTTGGCGAAGATTAAGTTCGTACCAGGTAGGGATTATTAGAGTGTGTGTGTGTGTGTGTGTGTGTGTGTGAGTGGATTAACATGCAAGTGAGAGGGCATAGCATAAAATAGGAGGAACAGGAAAAATGAGAGTAATAGAGAGAGAGAGAGAGAAATTTTTTTTTTTTTTTTTTTTACATAGATACACTGGCCACACAGACCTTATGATCCAAACGAGGTGGTCAGGACTTAATTCTAGTAGAAATGGCATATCCGATAGAAAAGGAAAGTTGAAGGAAAGGATAGAAAAGAAGAAGGCTCTCTCCCCACCCTCCGGCATTGCCGTACATGAAAAAGTTGCTGGGCTTCGAAATCCCCAGAAAGAATTTACAGGAAAGATTGTAAAAAAGAAAGGAACATTTATGCAACCCTTCGCCTTAGTAGCATGTACATTTTGGGGTTAATTGGAATCATCCAACACATCACCCTTAGTATAGGTAGCGCCAACGAACTTGACAATTTTCTTGACCCCTTAACTCCTCATAACTCAAAATTAATGAAAGCAACCGAGCTGACATTTCTATCATTAGGGAAGAGCCCACCAGGAAATAGGTGTGGATATTTACAGCCAGTTTGCTCTAGGCCTTTTTGAGTTACAGAGGATAGAAGTCATGATATCTCGCCTAGTTACAGCGAATAGACTATAGTGCCTGTACTTTACACAGGACTTGAGTCATGAGGCAAGGGTGTGTTCTGGCACTTTACACAGCACTTGAGTCATGAGGCAAGGGTGTGTTCTGGCACTTTACACAGGACTTGAGTCATGAGGCAAGGGTGTGTTCTGGCACTTTACACAGGACATGAGTCATGAGGCAAGGGTGTGTTCTGGCACTTTACACAGGACTTGAGTCATGAGGCAAGGGTGTGTTCTGGCACTTTACACAACACTTGAGTCATGAGGCAAGGGTGTGTTCTGGCACTTTACACAGGACTTGAGTCATGAGGCAAGGGTGTGTTCTGGCACTTTACACAGGACTTGAGTCATGAGGCAAGGGTGTGTTCTGGCACTTTACACAGGACTTGAGTCATGAGGCAAGGGTGTGTTCTGGCACTTTACACAGGACTTGAGTCATGAGGCAAGGGTGTGTTCTGGCACTTTACACAGGCCTTGAGTCATGAGGCAAGGGTGTGTTCTGGCACTTTACACAGCACTTGAGTCATGAGGCAAGGGTGTGTTCTGGCACTTTACACAGCACTTGAGTCATGAGGCAAGGGTGTGTTCTGGCACTTTACACAGGCCTTGAGTCATGAGGCAAGGGTGTGTTCTGGCACTTTTCAACACTTGTATGGACGGGTTACTTTTTTTATTTATTTAATGGGTAGACGTCCTTAATTAAGTAACTTCCAAAACCGTCTTGGTGGTGTAATGGTTAAGGTGTCTAAAAATTTGTGTGTGATATCCCGGGTTCGAATCCTGGTGGATCATATATATGCTTTCATTAATTTTATTGGAGGTGTTTGGCGTTGTGGTGAAATTAAGGGGAGATTTCCACTTGAGGGATTTTTTTCTTACCCCTTTCTCCCTCATGTTTAGCCCCATTGTTTTTTTAGATTTTAAGACGTTCGCCCCATTAGTTTGGCGATTTTAAAAACTTTCACCCCATTTATGTCACTTTTAAGACCTTTCGTGCCATTTATGTGTCGATTTTTTCCTGGCGAGTGATAGCGAGCCTGTAATTTAAGAGGAACCGGCCTTCGGCCGGGACATTTTTCTACCGAAAAATGTACAAATTTATCTTGAAAGGGGGTCAAGGGCGTGTCATTTCAAGCTTGATGGAAGTCTAGGAAACACACTAAAAACCTCCCCTTTAATAAGAAATAAAAGGGTTCGTTAATTTTATCCCGCCCGTAAAACAGTTGGACGTTTCACTCCTTTTTACCTCTATGAATAAATTTGCATAAATCAGTATCTCCTGCTCATGTACCGCATTTGCACCCCCGGTTGAGTGAGTGAGTTCTCTTTGTTGATTTGCTGAAGCCTGGTACCGTTTGTGTATTTATTATTAATGAAGCCATGTATTTATTATTAATGAAGCCATGTATTTATTATTAATGAAGCCATGTATTTATTATTAATGAAGCCATGTATTTATTATTAATGAAGCCATGTATTTATTATTAATGAAGCCATGTATTTATTATTAATGAAGCCATGTATTTATTATTAATGAAGCCATGTATTTATTATTAATGAAGCCATGTATTTATTATTAATGAAGCCATGTATTTATTATTAATGAAGCCATGTATTTATTATTATTAATGAAGTCATGTATTTATTATTAATGAAGCCATGTATTTATTATTAATGAAGCCATGTATTTATTATTAACGAAGCCATGTATTTATTTATTAACGAAGCCATGTATTTATTATTAATGAAGCCATGTATTTATTATTATTAATGAAGCCATGTATTTATTATTATTAATGAAGCCATGTATTTATTATTAATGAAGCCATGTATTTATTATTAATGAAGCCATGTATTTATTATTAATGAAGCCATGTATTTATTATTAATGAAGCCATGTATTTATTTTTAATGAAGCCATGTATTTATTATTAATGAAGCCATGTATTTATTATTAATGAAGCCATGTATTTATTATTAATGAAGCCATGTATTTATTATTAATGAAGCCATGTATTTATTATTAATGAAGCCATGTATTTATTATTAATGAAGCCATGTATTTATTATTAATGAAGCCATGTATTTATTATTAATGAAGCCATGTATTTATTATTAATGAAGCCATGTATTTATTATTAATGAAGCCATGTATTTATTATGAATGAAGCCATGTATTTATTATTAATGAAGCCATGTATTTATTATTAACGAAGCCATGTATTTATTTTTAATGAAGCCATGTATTTATTAATAATGAAGCCATGTATTTATTATTATTAATGAAGCCATGTATTTATTATTAATGAAGCCATGTATTTATTATTAATGAAGCCATGTATTTATTATTAATGAAGCCATGTATTTATTATTAATGAAGCCATGTATTTATTATTAATGAAGCCATGTATGTATTATTAATGAAGCCATGTATTTATTATTAATGAAGCCATGTATTTATTATTAATGAAGCCATGTATTTATTATTAATGAAGCCATGTATTTATTATTAATGAAGCCATGTATTTATTATTAATGAAGCCATGTATTTATTATTAATGAAGCCATGTATTTATTATTAATGAAGCCATGTATTTATTATTAATGAAACCATGTATTTATTATTAATGAAGCCATGTATTTATTATTAATGAAGCCATGTATTTATTATTAATGAAGCCATGTATTTATTATTAATGAAGCCATGTATTTATTATTAATGAAGCCATGTATTTATTATTAATGAAGCCATGTATTTATTATTAATGAAACCATGTCTTTATTATTAATGAAGCCATGTATTTATTATTAATGAAGCCATGTATTTATTATTAATGAAGCCATGTATTTATTATTAATGAAGCCATGTATTTATTATTAATGAAGCCATGTATTTATTATTAATGAAACCATGTCTTTATTATTAATGAAGCCATGTATTTATTATTAATGAAGCCATGTCTTATTATTAATGAAGCCATGTATTTATTATTAATGAAGCCATGTATTTATTATTAATGAAGCCATGTATTTATTATTAATGAAGCCATGTATTTATTATTAATGAAGCCATGTATTTATTATTAATGAAACCATGTCTTTATTATTAATGAAGCCATGTATTTATTATTAATGAAGCCATGTATATTATTAATGAAGCCATGTATTTATTATTAATGAAGCCATGTATTTATTATTAATGAAGCCATGTATTTATTATTAATGAAGCCATGTATTTATTATTAATGAAGCCATGTATTTATTATTAATGAAACCATGTCTTTATTATTAATGAAGCCATGTATTTATTATTAATGAAGCCATGTATTTATTATTAATGAAGCCATGTATTTATTATTAATGAAGCCATGTATTTATTATTAATGAAGCCATGTATTTATTATTAATGAAGCCATGTATTTATTATTAATGAAGCCATGTATTTATTATTAATGAAACCATGTCTTTATTATTAATGAAGCCATGTATTTATTATTAATGAAGCCATGTATTTATTATTAATGAAGCCATGTATTTATTCATGTATAATGATTATGCTTGCAATGTTCGTGTCATTGGTACATTCACTATCGTTCGCCAGGATGGACAAAAAATATAACACCTAAATGGCACGACAAAGGTCTTCAATTTGACAACGAAATGGGGCGAAGGAAGTTAAAATCGACAAACTAATGGGGCCGAACGTCTTATAATCTCAAAACAAATGAGGGTTAACACGAGGGAGAAAGGGGACCAGAAAAACGACCCATCTCCCCTTAAATAATCCGCCTGAATAGATTTAAGGGGAGGTTTTTAGTTTGTTTCCTACTCCTCCAGCAATCTTAAAATTTCACCCCCTTGACCCTCTTTCAAGATAAATTTGTACATTTTTCGGTAGAAAAATGTCCCGTCCGAAGGCCGGTTACTCTTAAGTTACAGGCTCGCTATCGCTCGCCAGGATAAAATCGACACCTAAATGGCACGAAAGGCCTTAAAAAGTGACAGAATGGGGCGGAAATTCTTAAAATCGCCAAATTAATGGGGCGAACGGCTTGAAATCTCAAAAGCAATGGGGCTAGACATGAGGGAGAAAGGGGTCAAGAAAAATTTCCCTCAAGTAGAAATCTCCCCTTAACTCTGTGGATGTTGGAAGGCGATAGTGACGTCATAGGTAATTGTCCTGTTATTTGCAAAGTTAGATATTCAAAGGATTATGTTCAAACTGGAGGTAGCGTCTCGTGAGCGCAGTGTCTGGCAATAATGAGTGTGTATTAGGAGAGAGAGAGAGAGAGAGAGAGAGTGAATCATAGAGTGAGTGTGTATGTGGGAGAGAGAGAGAGAGAGTGTGTGTGTGTATAAAAGAGAAAGAGAGGAAGAGTGTGAATCAGAGTGAGTGTGTGTATATGGGAGAGAAGCTGCGTAAAAGAGAAAGAGAGGAAGAGTGTGAATCAGAGTGAGAGTGTGTATATGAGAGAGAAACTGCATATGAGAGAGAGAGAGTGTGTGTGTAAAAGAGAAAGAGAGGAAGAGTGTGAATCAGAGTGAGAGTGTGTATATGGGAGAGCAACTGCGTACTGTACATGAGAGAGAGAGTGTGTGTAAAAGAGAAAGAGAGGAAGAGTGTGAATCAGAGTGAGAGTGTGTATATGAGAGAGAAACTGCGTATATGAGAGAGAGAGAGAGTTGTATAAAAGAGAAAGAGAGGAAGAGTGTGAATCAGAGTGAGAGAGTGTATATGAGAGAGAAACTGCGTATATGAGAGAGAGAGAGTGTATAAAAGAGAAAGAGAGGAAGAGTGTGAATCAGAGTGAGAGTGTGTATATGAGAGAGAAACTGCGTATATGAGAGAGAGAGAGTGTGTATAAAAGAGAAAGAGAGGAAGAGTGTGAATCAGAGTGAGAGTGTGTATATGAGAGAGAAACTGCGTATATGAGAGAGAGAGTGTGTATAAAAGAGAAAGAGAGGAAGAGTGTGAATCAGAGTGAGAGTGTGTATATGAGAGAGAAACTGCGTATATGAGAGAGAGAGTGTGTATAAAAGAGAAAGAGAGGAAGAGTGTGAATCAGAGTGAGAGTGTGTATATGAGAGAGAGGGAAAGAGAGTGTGTGTGTAAGAGAGGAAGAGTGTGAATCAGAGTGAGAGTGTGTATATGAGAGAGAGAGAGAGTGAGTGTGTGTGTAAAAGAGAAAGAGAGGAAGAGTGTGAATCAGAGTGAGAGTGTGTATATGAGAGAGAAACTGCGTATATGAGAGAGAGAGAGTGTGTGTGTGTGTGTGTAAGAGAGGAAGAGTGTGATTCAGAGTGAGAGTGTGTATGTAAGAGAGAAACTGCGTATGAGAGAGAGAGAGAGAGAGACATGATTTTCTTTGAACGCCTTTGGCCAATTATGCATAGTCTATTATGACAAATTTATAAATTGTGACCCCTAGCTTCTTGTAACTTAGGGAAGGTTTGAGCAAACCTGCTCTATATGTCCGCACCTAGTTACTGGTTGACTCTTCCCAAAATGGTACATATATCAACTCGATGGCTTAAGTCCTATTTCATTTCTGAGAGGTTGAGGGTCGGAATTTCTAGACTCGTCATAGTAGATAAAAGATAGATAGATAGATAGATAGATAGATAGATAGATAGATATAGAGGTAGATAGATAGAAGATAGGTTGTTGTTGTTGTTGTTCTCCAAGCTGCCTGGCCGAACAGCCCCAAGGCCCTGAGCAAGGCCAAGGCCATAACCGAGCGCCCCCACAGAACCCTCCCTGCCGATCACAATAAAGCCTGGGTGACCGAAGCCACTCCATGGTGGGGAGATGAGGAGGGTGCGAAAACGCCCAGGAAACCAAAGCCCCACCCTGGGCCCTGTGCCCCTCAGCAATTATGAAGAGAAAGTTGAGGGGCAAAGGAAAAATGTGACGCTTTGGCTCCAATCTTGGCAGGTTGGGAGGTCAATCCACGGAAGAGACGCCGTCACTTGAGATCTAGAAAATATATAAGTAAAAGGAACAGTCAGAGTAAGCTATGGGTATGGCAGAGATCGCTCAGTTCTCACTCTGATAGACCAGCCCATCACCACATGACTAGAACCCAATCCTCTCGGCATCAGTTAGGAAAGGCCCTAGAAAGCCGCCTTTGGCGGGGGGATAACACCCCTATTTCAACCCCTTTCGGGGTTGGGCACCCGCCCTAGAAGATAGGTAGGTATGCCCATTTATTAAATTGTAAAACTTGCAAAATAAACAAATTAAACTAGAACAAAGACACTATAAAGGCAAAAGAACTAATCAAAATAAACAAACTAAAACTTGGACAAAGACAATATAAAGGCAAAAGAACTAATCAAAATAAACAAACTAAAACTAAGACAAAGACAATATAAAGGCAAAAGAACTGATCAAAATAAACAAACTAAAACTAAGACAAAGACAATATAAAGGCAAAAGAACTAATCAAAATCGCTATGTGGAGGAAAACGCTTAAGCAAAATATAATACATTTAAATAGTTAGCCCAGCCAAAAAATACGTTTTCTTACTAGGGATTTTAGTTATCAAATCCCTGAGTATTGTTTGCGTTGTGAAGCCACCTAAATTAAATCAGATAAAGGGAAATTAGCCACAAATTAGTCTGGCATGCATGACTAAATCCGGCAACACACAGGAGCCATTTCCTTTAACCCCTCCTTTACCGGTGACATCCTTGTGTTATATTCTGGCAACCATCAGACGAATTCATACAGTGTAGAAAGGGTCTCCAGGAATGAACAGGCTTCTAACGCTCTCACTTAGGCTAACCCTTTTTACTACCTCAGATCCTTCTTAAACTGCACAACATCGTATACATAAAACTACAATACAATTTAAAGGACGTCACCGGTACGGTAAGGGTTAAGTGTTATCGTTAATTCTGCTCTGGCAACTTGTGAGCTAAACCTTAAACACAACTATGGCACTAATTGTTATCTATATTTAATCCAATGTTCGGTATTAATGCAAAAGATCCTCCTAATATTGCCAGAAAAAAGAAAATAGCCATACAAAATAGCCATACAAAATAGCCACACAAAATAGCCATACAAAATAGCCATACAAAATAGCCACACAAAATAGCCATACAAAATAGCCATACAAAATAGCCATACAAAATTGAAGAAAGAAGCTCTCGCGTGCTACCCCCACTAAGCCTGCGTTTGTCAGACTATAGTTAAGGGGAGGTATTTAGTTTGTTCCCTAGACCTCCATCAAGCTTAAAATTACACCCCCTTGAGTCCCTTTCAAGATAAATTTGTACATTTTTCGGTAGAAAAATGTCCCGGCCAAAGGCCGTTTCCTCTGTTACATACAGGGTTCCCGCCTATCCGCTGCCAGGTCCCCTCGCCACGATTGCACGCACGAATCCGACCACTCTGGTGTGCCGTTCTTCCCATCAGAGCGTACCCCTCTGGGGGCCCCTTTTAGACTCTCACCATCAACTGGGTGGTCTAAACATGAGGGGTGATAGCATTAAAACCGCTAACCCCCTTCCCTCAATGGTAAAACTCTCCCCTTAGGGGGGTCCCCAAGGAGGGGGGGGGGAGAGGAGAGAAGGGGGGAGCGATGGGAATTGGAGGGAGATAACCCCTAAACAAGCAAAACCGGAAAAAAGGGGGGTCCCAAGAAGGGAGAAAGCAAGTGGTGAGAATCTCCCCCCTTGGGGGGGGTCCCCCCACGGGCCCCCTTGTTTTTTTGTTTTTCTTTCTTCTCGTCCTTTTCTCTCTTCCCCGGCCCCTTTGTTATCCATTTCGGGACACCCTCCATTCAGACCCCAAAACCTGTTTGAAACAGACACCCATATTGTAATCAATCCCCACGCCCCATCCCAAGTGGTCCCCCCGATTTTCCTTCCCTGGCAGAGCGGTTTAGGAAGGGCGAGAGGGGAGAGAGCAAGAGGAGAGGGAGAAAGAAGAAGGGGGACTTTTTCCGAGGGAGAAAAGGGAGGAAGAGAGGGAGGAGGGCGGGGCAAAAAAAAACAAGGAGAGAGGAGGGGCGAAAGAACTACCTGGGGAGGACGAAAGGAAAAGAGGGAAAACAACCTTGGGATTGGGGAGGGGAAAGGAGGAGGAAAAAAGGAGGAGGAAGGGGGACGAAGGGGAGAAAAGCGCATACAAGCCAGGAGGGGGAGAGAAAGGAGAAAGAGAAGGGAAAAGAGAAAAGAAGAGAGGAAAGAGAAAGACCGCCAGGAGCTTGTTCCCTCCAATAAGAGGGGCGGAAAGCAAGAGGGGGGAGGAAAGGAAGAAAGAGGAGGGGGGAAGGAAGAGAAAGGGGAGGGGGGGGGAAGAAAGGGGGGGCGGGAAGAGAGGGGGGGGGAGAAAGGGGCAGATAGGAGGCGGAAGAGAAGGGAAGAGAGAGAGAGAGAGAGAATACAAAGAAAGTTGTGAAAATAGAACAATACAGTACATTAATAACAAAATAGAACCATACAATAAACTAAATACAATTAATACGTCAGAGAGAGGAAGACAATAGAATACAATAATAATAACAAAATAGAACCCTTATAATATATGAATTACAATGTATACGTCAGTCAGTATTGCAGTGTGTATATAACCCACAAGAACAAATAAATACAAAAGAAATGAAATACAAATGATACTATTAACGCACCTTCACTACAAAGCAAATTGTTTCTCTGCTAAATTATACCTCCCCCCCCCCCCCCCTCAACCCCCATCGACCCCAAGCTCCCCATCACCACCTAAATTACCAAGGGGGGAGGGGGGTGTAAGGGGGGATGTTAGGGGATGATGACGCGGCCATATATCAGGCTCGCGGTACAGGCCCATGAATTATTATACCCGGGTTATAATGTGGTTATATATTATGTGTGTGTGTTCCCTGTCCCCCCCCCCCCCTCCTCCCCCTCCCCTCCTTCCTTTATGTTCCCTGTCCCCCATCCCTCCTCCTCTCCCTCCCCTCCTTCCTTTATGTTCCCTGTCCCCCATCCCTCCTCCTCCCTCCCCTCCCCCTCCTCCTTTATGTTCCCTGTCCCCCATCCTCCTCCTCTCCCTCCCCTCCTTCCTTTGATGTTCCCTGTCCCCCACTCCCTCCTCTCCCTCCCCTCCTTCCTTTAGTTCCCTGTCCCTCATCCCCTATTCCCTTCCCTCCTTCCTTTATGTTCCCTGTCCCCCATCCCTCCTCCTCTCCCTCCCCTCCTTCCTTTATGTTCCCTGTCCCTCATCCCCCTCCTTCCCTTCCCTCCTTCCTTTATGTTCCCTGTCCCCCATCCCTCCTCCTCTCCCTCCCCTCCTTCCTTTATGTTCCCTGTCCCCCATCCCTCCTCCTCTCCCTCCCCTCCTTCCTTTATGTTCCCTGTCCCTCATCCCCCTCCTTCCCTTTCCCTCCTTCCTTTATGTTCCCTGTCCCCCATCCCTCCTCCTCTCCCTCCCCTCCTTCCTTTATGTTCCCTGTCCCTCATCCCCCTCCTTCCCTTCCCTCCTTCCTTTATGTTCCCTGTCCCCCATCCCTCCTCCTCTCCCTCCCCTCCTTCCTTTATGTTCCCTGTCCCCCATCCCTCCTCCTCTCCCTCCCCTCCTTCCTTTATGTTCCCTGTCCCCCATCCCTCCTCCTCTCCCTCCCCTCCTTCCTTTATGTTCCCTGTCCCTCATCCCCCTCCTTCACTTCCCTTCCCCCTCTTTCCCTTCCCTTCCTCTCTCCTTACTCCTTCCCTTCACCCTCCCCCCTCCCCCTCCTTCCCTTCCCTTCACCCCCTCCCCCTCCCCTCCTTCCCTTCCCTTCACCCCCTCCCCCTCCTTCCCTTTCCCCTCCCCCTCTCCCACCTCTTCATTCCCTTCCCTGCCTGCTTGGCTGACAGGGTTCATAGGGCCTAATTACCTTCATAGTATTACGTAACGGAGGATTTAAGTCATTGAACCCTCAGACTAATAACACACATAACAAAGCCACTCCAACAACTTCCTCTCTCTCCAACACCCCTTCTCCCCTATCTCTACACTCTTCAGAAAAAAATAGGAAAAGTAGAATGTAGATACGAGGTGCCGTTGTAAAGGCTTATCCCTCAATACCTTCACCTGACCTGACCCTCTGACTCACTGTATACCCTCTTCCGAAGCTGCAGGATTACCAAATAAAAACATAATATCGCTAGATCCGTTCTCAAAGGTCGCTAGTAGGCCGCTAAATAGTAAATAAAGGCCGCTAATCTCTAACGTAATGCATAAGTGCGCGGAATTTCGGTGTGAGTATCCTAGGTTCGAGTCCTTGGAGTGCCACATGTATTTGTTGGTTTCATTATATAATTGAGTTTAGAAGTAAAGTTGGGATGTGAAAAAATATAATAATGCTAAAATCTGTAGAATATCGTTCATAATAGCTCAAATCTCAGAATAATCGCTTGAACTAATGTCGCTAGATGTAAAAAACTGCCGCTAGATCGAAGTAAATCCCTTTTGATCTAGCGGGAACATAGCTTCCTTATTTACCGGCACCCCAACGTGTTCATATATCTCCATTGGGCTTAGTCCATTCTTGTATATATAATGTAAGTGTGTGTGTGGGTGGGTGTGTTTGGATGTGTGGGTGCGTGTGTGTGTGGGTGTGGGTGGGTGTGTTTGGGTGGGTGGGTGTGTTTGGGTGTGTGTGTGTGGGTGCGTGTGTGTGTGGGTGGGTGTGTGTGTGGGTGGGTGGGTGTTTGTGTGTGTATATATATATATATATATATATGTTGTGTGTGTGAGTGCATGAATATGGTGTACGTGTAAGTGTGTGTGTATGTGTGTTTGTGACTGTATTCGCACGTGTTCCAACAGACCTCACATAATCGACCAAGAAATCTTTACGTCTCTACTTTGATGTTGTTATGCAGCGGGTGATGTGACATGACTGTGACGTATGGTGACATGCAATACAGACTCTCACACACGTATGTAGGTATAGTGTGTCTGTGTGTGTGTGGGTGTGTGCATAGTGTGTGTGTGTGTGTGCATAGTGTGTGTGCCTGTGTGTGGGTGTGTGCATAGTGTGGGTGTAACTATGTTTATGTATACAGTATATCCTGGTAGCCTATATGTTATACCCTTATAAGACAGTCATACACTAATATAGTATCATTCGTGTATTGTTCACAGTTTACTCTATTCGTCATTGTTTATCAAATTAGTTGATTAGCGTACAGTCCGATAGGCCTACATATTCATAGCTTAAGGGGAGGTTTCTAGTTTGTTTCCTACTCCTCCAGCAATCTTAAAATTTCACCCCCTTGACCCCCTTTCAAGATAAATTTGTACATTTTTCGGTAGAAAAATGTCCCGGCCGAAGGCCGATTACTCTTAAATTACAGGCTCGCTATCGCTCGCCAGGATAAAATCGACACCTAAATGGCACGAAAGGTCTTAAAATTGACAGAATGGGGCGGAAATTCTTAAAAATCACCAAACTAATGTCTTAAAATCACCAAACTAACGTCTTAAAATCTCAAAAGCAATGGGGCTAGACATGAGGGAGACAGGGGTCAAGAAAAAAGTCCCTCAAGTGGAAATCTCCCCCTAAGATATAATGTATTTTGTGTAGAGATTAATACTAGTTAGGGATGAGGGAGGTTTAGTTTGCTTCTTAGGCCTCTTTCAAACTTTTAAAAACACCCTTACGACATCCTTTTAGAATAAATTTGTACATTTTTCGGCATAAAAAATGTTCCGGGTTTAAAGGCCGGTTTCGCCTAGATTACAGGCTCGCTATCGCTCGCTAGGAAGAAATCAACACCTAATTGGTATGAATGGCCCCTTGACGTGGACCTGAACTTGAGAACATTACATTATTTTTCCTATGTGGATGAGGGAGACAAAAGGCAAAACTGTCTGCGACGAGTGCCCCCCGCTATATATATTATCTGTTTGTTAGTGTCCTCGCTAGAACTCCATCAAGCTTAGACAAATACCCCCTAGACCCCCGGCCAAGATAAATTTGTACATTTTTCGGTAGAAAAATGTCCCGGCCGAAGCCAGGTTCCTTCTATAATTAGAGGCTCGCTATCGCTCGCCAGGAAAAAATCGACACCTAAATGCCACGAAAGGTCTTTATAATGACAAAATAATTAGGCGAAAGGTCTCAAAATCGCCAAACTAAATGAACGAACGTCTTAAAACCTCATAATTAATTTGCTAAACATGAGGGAGAAGTGGGTCCATAAAAAGCGAGTACTACCCTTTCCAATGTACCCACTCTAAACCACTGTTTGGACACTTGATCCTCAGTGTTTTGGAGGACAAGCAGCCTAGAAGGGTCACTAGACCTGTTGTTGCTTGATTTCCTTTGTACTCCTTTGTACCCCCTTAAGAAAAAGAACTTAAACCTGCCCATTTTCTCCAAACATCAAGCTCATTTAGTGGAACAAAAATAGTGCATGGAATTATACAGGTAAAATAGTGCATGGAATTATACAGGTAAAATAGTGCATGGAATTATACAGGTAAAATTCCCTCCTACAACATTCCCAACGACTTACGCAACCAGTGAACTTGTTGGGCGATTTTTGCATTTATTCGTTATTTTTCTAGTTTCCTCCCTAGACCTCCATCAAATTAAAAAAAAAAAAAAAAAAAAAAAAAAAAAAAACATCCATTAGATCCCCCTTCTAGATTAATTTGTAAATTTTTCGGTAGAAAAATGTTCCGGCCGAAGACCGGTTCTTCCAACATTACAGGCTCACTATCGTTCGCCAGGGGAAAAAAAATTATATCTAAATACCACGAAAGGTCTTAATAATGACGAAGAAATGGGGCGAAAAGTCTTAAAATCGACTAACTAATGGGGCAAACGCCTTAACATCTGAAAACTAATGGGGCTAAGCATGAGGGAGAAGGGGGTCCAGAAACACCGGTCGGCCTCCCCTTAACATACCCAACGACTTGCACAACCATCCACGGGGGAAAAATATTTAATCCTCTTTAATTGGTCCTAAGCCGCCTTTTGATCGGGTCGTATTTTGGGAGATAATTTTAAAGGGAGATGGGCCGTTTTTCTGGTCCCCCCTTCTTCCTCATGTTTAGCCCCATTAGTTTTCGCATTTTAAGACGTCTGCCCCATTAGTTTGTTGATTTTAAAACGTTACGCCCCATTCCTCTATCAATATCAAGACCTTTCGTACCATTTAGGTGTCGATTATGCAATTTTAACAGTAACCGGCCTTCGGCCAGGACATTTTTCTATCGAAAAATGTACAAATTTATCTTCAATGGGGGTCTAAGGAGTATATATTTTTTAAAGCTTGATGGAGGTCTAGGGAGGAAACAAATCAAATAATAAAAAGCTATATAACTTAGCAAATATATACGCCCATCTTCCCTTTAATATATACGCCCATCTTCCCTTTAATATATACGCCCATCTCCCCTTTAATATATACGCCCATCTTCCCTTTAATATATACGCCCATCTCCCCTTTAATATATACGCCCATCTCCCCTTTAATATATACGCCCATCTCCCCTTTAATATATACGCCCATCTTCCCTTTAATATATACGCCCATCTTCCCTTTAATATATACGCCCATCTCCCCTTTAATATATACGCCCATCTCCCCTTTAATATATACGCCCATCTTCCCTTTAATATATACGCCCATCTCCCCTTTAATATATACGCCCATCTTCCCTTTAATATATACGCCCATCCCCCCTTTAATATATACGCCCATCTCCCCTTTAATATATACGCCCATCTTCCCTTTAATATATACGCCCATCCCCCCTTTAATATATACGCCCATCTCCCCTTTAATATATACGCCCATCTTCCCTTTAATATATACGCCCATCCCCCCTTTAATATATACGCCCATCTCCCCTTTAATATATACGCCCATCTTCCCTTTAATATATACGCCCATCCCCCCTTTAATATATACGCCCATCCCCCCTTTAATATATACGCCCATCTCCCCTTTAATATATACGCCCATCTCCCCTTTAATTGGTTCTAGCTAAGCTGCCTTTGATCGGCTAGTATTTTGGGAGAGATTTTTAATTGGGTTGACCTTGAGGCTATCATGGAAAATTGTGTTGAGTATGTATTTTGGTAACCATGCATAGGCTGTTTCTTTGCAACTGACGGTAAATTGCAAAGTCCCCCATCAAGATTTCTCAGTTATTTTAGATATTTTGAAGTGAAATATGGTGCTCATTATATACACTTTTGTCTGAATATGATGCAAAGATATAATAGTTTCATATGTTTCTATTATGTATCGAGAAATTAGCTGCTAAGGGATTCAATATACCGTCAGGTGAAAAGAAACAGAGTATAGTCAATATATATAACAGTTAGCTTTGGTTACTGATTGTAAATGTAAATGATATTCTAAAGATGTACCGGTATTTATATAAAGAAAGCTAAACGAAATAATTATGCGTGTATCAAGTTGTGTGATATGTAGTTGGAGAGAGAGAGAGTGAGAGTGAGTGACAGAGAGAGAATGAGAGAGAGAGTAAGTGAGTGAGAGAGTGAGACTGAGAGAGAGTGTGTGGGAGAGAGTGAGTGAGTAAGAGAGATTGAGTGAGTGAGTGGGAGAGAGAGAGAGAGGAATCTATATATGATATTGGGGATTTGGTTTGCAAGCAGCTTACTGTGATAGCTACCAGAAAATGGGATGCCACGGGTATTTATTTTACACTCATACACCCAAAATTAAAACCTATTCAATATTTTATTTAGTGATCTCTCTCTCTCTCTCTCTCTCTCTCTCTCTCTCTCTCTCTCTCTCTCTCTCTCTCTCTCTCTCTCTCTCTCTCTCTCTCTCTCTCTCTCTCTCTCTCTCTCTCTCTCCTTTCAACACGATGACGCCTTTTTACCTTTGATTCTGGCTAAAATAACAATGCAGTTTAAGAAGGACCTATAATATTCAGTGTTTAATGACATCCTGTGTTATCCTTGGAGTCCTAAATTACAACCTAAAGAAAAACGTCTATTTGTATCTATAGAATGGGATGAATATTAAGTCATAGCAGGTTTATAGCAGGAGTTGTAGCAGCAGCATTACCTTTAAGTCATAGCAGGAGTTGTAGCAGCAGCATTACCTTTAAGTCATAGCAGGGTTATAGCAGGAGTTGTAGCAGCAGCATTACCTTTAAGTCATAGCAGGGTTATAGCAGGAGTTGTAGCAGCAGCATTACCTTTAAGTCATAGCAGGGTTATAGCAGGAGTTGTAGCAGCAGCATTACCTTTAAGTCATAGCAGGGTTATAGCAGGAGTTGTAGCAGCAGCATTACCTTTAAGTCATAGCAGGGTTATAGCAGGAGTTGTAGCAGCAGCATTACCTTTAAGTCATAGCAGGGTTATAGCAGGAGTTGTAGCAGCAGCATTACCTTTAAGTCATAGCAGGAGTTGTAGCAGGAGTTGCAGCAGCAGCATTACCTTTAAGTCATAGCAGGGTTATAGCAGGAGTTGTAGCAGCAGCATTACCTTTAAGTCATAGCAGGGTTATAGCAGGAGTTGCAGCAGCAGCATTACCTTTAAGTCATAGCAGGGTTATAGCAGGAGTTGTAGCAGCAGCATTACCTTTAAGTCATAGCAGGGTTATAGCAGGAGTTGTAGCAGCAGCATTACCTTTAAGTCATAGCAGGGTTATAGCAGGAGTTGTAGCAGCAGCATTACCTTTAAGTCATAGCAGGGTTATAGCAGGAGTTGTAGCAGCAGCATTACCTTTAAGTCATAGCAGGGTTATAGCAGGAGTTGTAGCAGCAGCATTACCTTTAAGTCATAGCAGGGTTATAGCAGGAGTTGTAGCAGCAGCATTACCTTTAAGTCATAGCAGGGTTATAGCAGGAGTTGCAGCAGCAGCATTACCTTTAAGTCATAGCAGGGTTATAGCAGGAGTTGCAGCAGCAGCATTACCTTTAAGTCATAGCAGGGTTATAGCAGGAGTTGTAGCAGCAGCATTACCTTTAAGTCATAGCAGGGTTATAGCAGGAGTTGCAGCAGCAGCATTACCTTTAAGTCATAGCAGGGTTATAGCAGGAGTTGTAGCAGCAGCATTACCTTTAAGTCATAGCAGGGTTATAGCAGGAGTTGTAGCAGCAGCATTACCTTTAAGTCATAGCAGGGTTATAGCAGGAGTTGTAGCAGCAGCATTACCTTTAAGTCATAGCAGGGTTATAGCAGGAGTTGCAGCAGCAGCATTACCTTTAAGTCATAGCAGGGTTATAGCAGGAGTTGTAGCAGCAGCATTACCTTTAAGTCATAGCAGGGTTATAGCAGGAGTTGCAGCAGCATTACCTTTAAGTCATAGCAGGGTTATAGCAGGAGTTGTAGCAGCAGCATTACCTTTAAGTCATAGCAGAGTTGTAGCAGCAGCATTACCTTTAAGTCATAGCAGGGTTATAGCAGGAGTTGTAGCAGCAGCATTACCTTTAAGTCATAGCAGGGTTATAGCAGGAGTTGTAGCAGCAGCATTACCTTTAAGTCATAGCAGGGTTATAGCAGGAATTGTAGCAGCAGCATTACCTTTAAGGGGAGATGGCTGGTGTTTATGGTCTCCCTTCTTTCTCATGTTTAACCCCATTAGTTTTCAGATTTTATGACGTTCGCCCCATTAGATTTGGCGATCTTAAATCCTTTCGTCCCATTTCTATATAAATATCAAGACCTTTCTTGCCATTTAGATGTCAATACTTTCCTGACGAGCGATAACGAGCCTGTAATTTTAAGATAAACCGATGGTCTAGGGAGTGTAATTTTAAGCATGATGAAGGCCGGGCGAGGAAACTAGAAATTAATGAATATATATATATATATATGTTTCTAATCTCTCAGTGGGGATCGAACCGTCGACCATCAGGACGATAGCCGGCGCTTTAATCAATTACACCAACGCAGTCTAATGGTGTAATTGATTAAAGCGTCGGCTATCGTCCTGATGGTCGACGGTTCGATCCCCACTGAGAGATTAGAAACATTTAGTGGCTCACGTGTATTTGTGATATATTCTCTCTCTCTCTCTCTCTATATATATATATATATATATATATAGAGAGAGAGAGATAGACCTCCCAAAATAGTCACCATCCCCTTAAATATTTTATTTTGATGAAACATTTCATGTAGACTATAAATTAGTGTGTAATGACATAAATTAATTATATTACGCGACAAATGCCTAATTGTCTGTTTGTTCTCCTTAATTAACGAAAACATAATTGGTTGTTATTATATATTTATTGTACCAGAAATTTAGGAGCAAAATATAATTTAGAAACGTGGTGGACAAATATTTAGAATATATTATTAGCAAAAATACTAGATATTGGTAGTAGCAATCATCTTAACCCCTTCTGTACCGGTGATGTCTTTTTATTATTTGTCTTGCTACCTTTAGACTATTTTCAGCAGTTTAAGAAGGACCTGTGGTAGTAAAAAAGGGTTACGGTAGATAGTTTGAAGCCTTTTAACCCTTTCAAGCTCCAATGCGCGTTTCTGTTCTGTTTATGGCTACTATTAGACGATTTTATTCAGATTAGTAACGGTATATGGAAGTCAAAGGGTTGATTGAGATAGTATTTACCCCTTTAATACCCACATATGCTTCCTAAGCTGCATAAAATCGTCTAATGATGGCCAAAAAAAACAGCTAAAACGCGTCAGAGCTTCAAAGGGTTAATTGTTGAGGGCCCTTTTTAAACTGAATATAATCGTCTAATGGTAGCCAGAATAAAGTTAACAGGACGTCTTGGTACAGAAGGGGTTAATAGTAATAGCCATGCAAATAAGAACAATAAGAATGACAATAATAACAATATTAATGATGATAAACATAAAATTGTCAAACATCGTCATAAGCATGGCCATTATGTTGTTGTTTAGATGATGGTGATAATGATGAAGATGATGATGATGATGATTATTATGAATATTATTATTATTATTAATATTATTATTATTATTATTATTATTATTATTATTCCTACTATTAACATGGTCACATCATCACCATTACTATTATCACTATCACAGTCTTAAGCGGGGATGGTTCACTATTTGGTCGATATTTTTCATTTATTAATTATTTTTCTAGTTTCCTCCTTAGACCTCCATCAAACTTAAAATAATATACATTAAATCCCCTTTCTAGATTAATTTGTACATTTTTCGGTAGAAAAATGTCTCGGCCGAAGGCCGGTTCTTCAAAAATTACAGGCTCACTATCGATCCCCAGGAAAAATATCGACACCTAAATAGCACGAAAGTTCTTAATATTGACAAGAAAATGTGTCGAAAAGTCTTAAAAGAGACCAACTAATGGGGCAAACATCTTAAAATTTGAAAAATAATGGGGCTAAACATGAAGAAGAAGGGGGGCCAGAAAAACGGCCCATATCTCCCCTTAATCACCTTCACCATCATCACCACAATTCATTGCACATTCCAAAACGAAAAAAAATAAAAATAAATCATCATGACCCTAGTGAGAGCCCCGCCAGTCAAAATTATATATTCATGGTTTGACACACTGACCTTGACCTCTGACTCTCATGACAATTATGCATGGATATTTTTTTTATTTTATGTTTGTAATCGGCGGCAGAGGTGTGTTTTGAGTTATGCAAATGTGTAATCAAAGTTAGGGTAGGAATTGTATGGGTGCCTGTTTTTTTTTTTTTTTTTTTTTTTTTTTTTTTTTTTTTTCCCCCCCCCCATAATCCTTTCAAGATCTGACTACGCCTTTCCTGTCTGATTTTGGGCTATTATTAGACGATTTTATTCACATTCGAAAGGCTATGCGGAAGTCAGAGGATTGATTGAGATAGTCTTTAAACCTCTTTAATTCCGACAGATCCTTCCTAAGCTGTATCAAGTCGTTAAATAATAGCCGGAATAAACTGTCAACAATGCGTCATAATCATCAAAGGGTTAAGGAATATAGTCGGTTTTATTTCAGTTGGCGGTAAATTGCCATGCCCTCGTTTAACCCCTTCTGTACCGGCGATATCTTTTTAAGGGGAGATTGCCACTTGAGGGATTTTTTTCTTAACTCCTTTCTCCCTCATGTTTAGCCCCATTGCTTTTCTAATTTTAAGACGTTCTCCCCATTATTTTCACGATTTTAAGAACTTTCAACCCATTTCTGTCAATTTTAAGACCTTTCGTGCCATTTAGGTGTCGATTTTATCCTGGCGAGCGATAGCGAGCCTGTAATTTAAGAGAAACCGGCTTTCAGCCGGGACATTTTTCTACCGAAAAATGTACAGATTTATCTTGAAAGGGGCTCAAGGGGGTGTAATCTTAAGCTTGAAGGATATCTAGGGACCAAACTAAAAACCTCCCCTTAATTCTATTCTAGCTGTATTTAGATATTATGAAAACTTGGCCTTGATATGACGTACAGATATATTAACTTCATATTTCTAACCTCTTCAGTACCTTCTTACCTTTGATTCTGGCTAAAAATAGATGACTTTATGCAGTTCAAGCAGGACCTATGTTAATCAGGGGCTTATTGGGATCGTACCTACCCATTTGAGTCGTATAGGGAGATTACCAAAAAAACTAAGAAAATCGTCTAATGGTAACCAGAATATGATACCAATTGCGTAAAGCCGGTATCACACGAGAGCCTTTTTTTAGTCAACATTCGATGGTCAAAAAAAATTCTGGCAACATTTCTGGAATATTTTGCACTGGTATCGGAAACTAGACTGATGGTAGATGAATTTAGGTGACAGACATATTATAAATGTTGACCTCATAAGCTGCCAGACCAGTGTTAAGGATAAATGTTAGGTGAAAAAGCGCTCGTGTGATACCGGCTTAATGGTGGTGAAGGGGTTAAGTATCGTGAAATCCGCTGCTTGGAGTTTAAAGGGAGATTTTTATTTAATATTTGTTTTTTCTGGACCCCCTTCTCCCACATATTTAGCCCCATTACTTTTGAGATTTAAAGACGTTTGCGGCGGTTTTAAGACATTTGGCCCCATATCTGTCAATGTTAAGACCTTTCGTGCCATTTAATTGTCGGTATTTTCCTGGCGAACGATAACGAGCCTGTCATTTAAGAGGGACCGGCCTTCGGTCGGGACAGTTTTATACCGAAAACATTTACAAATTTATCTCGAAGGGGGATCTTGGTGGTATTTTTAAAAGTTTGATGGAGGTCTAGGGGGGGAAACTAAAAACCTCCCCTTAACCCCTTCCTTACCGAGGATGTATTTTGTGTTATGCCGGCTATATTTAGACGATAGGATGCAGCTTAGGAGGCAACCGTGGTACTGAAAATCGACAATCGAGATAGTTTGAAGCCTGTTAATTGCTACACGTCCTCCCTAAGCTGGATAAAATCGTCTAATTATATCCAGATTGCAATGATAAGGACAACTCGGTACTAAAGGGGTTAAGTGTACCGTCAGCTGGAATAAAAAGAGGCTGCTGTATATTTCCAAATTAACCCTTTGATTATTATGACGCATCTTGACAGTTTATTCTGGCTATCATTAAAAGACTTTGTGCAATATAGGAATTATCTGTGGAAGCTGTAAGGGCAAAAACTGTGTGAGAGAGAGAGAGAGAGAGAGAGAGAGAGAGAGAGAGAGAGAGAGAGAGTACAAAGTACAAAGGAGTACAAAGGAGTACAAAGGAAATCAAGCAACAACAGGTCTAGTGACCCTTCTAGGTTGCTTGTCCTCCAAAACACTGAGGATCAAGTGACCAAACAGTGGTTTAGAGTGGGTAAGGGAACATTGGAAAGGGAACTACTGCCCTGCCACTAACGTGGCAGGACTAGGAAGTTAGTAGGGGACATATGGGTTAGTTAGAGAGAGAGAGAGAGAGAGAGAGAGAGAGAGAGGTCGATGTGAGTGTGTGTGTGTGTGCGTGTGTGTAACAATGTATGTGTGTTCAGTATGTACGTGTGACTGTGTCTATGAATGCGTCTGAGTTATGTGTATAGTGTATGTATATAGGTGTATAGTGTGTGTGGGTGTGTGGGTGTGTATAATAAGAAATGTCGTACAACCATAAATCAGTCATGTCCCTCCCCTAACATGACTAGACCCCCCCAAACCCCCCAAACCCCCCTTACCCCCCTCTGGACACGACCCAGCAGCTGTTTTTAGCATACTCGTGAAAATGCCTGCACTGGGAATCTATTGGAGAGATATTCATTGGATTTTCATAATAATAGATTATATGATTCAGGTACACTCTAGAACATAAATCGTGGCCTTATGTTTCCAAGGCTATCCCGAAGTGAATCGAACAAAAGCACATACATACGCACACGCGCACGTATTTAAATGCACACACACACACACACACACACACACACACACACACACACACACACACACACACACACACACACACACACACACACACACACACACACATCAAAATCGTGTTGGTGATGGTTTTTTATTGTTTTATTGTGTTATTGTTTATGGTGATTATGATGGCTACGAATCGAAACTATTTGTGAAGGAATGGTCTTAAGAGGAGACAGACCGTGTTTTTGTTTTTGTGGTCTATTAATAAATATACTCCTTAGTTGTCTCGCTAGACCTCCATCAAGCTTAGAAAAACACCCCCTAGACCCCCTCCACGATAATTTTTTACATTATTTGGTAGAAAAAAAATCCGGCCGAAGGCCGATTCCTCTTAAAATGTCAGGGTCGCTATCGCTCTCCAGGAAATAATCGACACCTAAATGGTACGAAAGAACGAAATGGGGTGAAAGGTGTTAAAATCGCCAAACTAATGAGCACACACACTTAGCCTTATAATCTAACACAAATGGGGCAAAACATGAGGGAGAAGGAGGTCCAGAAAAACGGTCAGCCTCCCCTTAAGGGTGAGTAGAGAGAAGACTATTATCCAGGCAACTCTAGGGTGATGTAACAACTTCTCTGGGTGTGTCTGTTATTATGTCGATACGAATGGCATTGCAATCACTCATACCCGTGTGTGTGGGTGTGTGTGTGGCTGTTTTTGTGTGGATGTGTGTGTGTGCCCGAGTGTGTGTGTCTGTGTGCCCGAGTATGTGTGTATGTGTGTATGTGTGGATAGTGTGTGTGTGTGTATGTGCGCGTAGTTTGGGGATGGTTTTTAACTTGAAAGCGGTGGTGGGAAGTGGTTTTTCTTTAGTTTAGGGGAAACACTAAATTTAAATTGCTCGATAATGGCAAAAAACAATCAAAACAATCAAGGATAATCAAGAAAAACATCACAATAGCCCCTCAAGACGTCGGATGAGCTAGTGTTATGATGCCTAGTACGATATTAACGATGCCCTAAATTAAATACTTTCTCCTTATCTACTTCACATCAAAATTAACCGTTTGAGTACCAGCGATGTGTGTTATATTATTATTCTAGCAATAATTAGACTATTATGCAGCTTAGGAAGGATCTGTGGTAGTTAAAAGGGTCGGTTGAGATAGTCTGAAGCCTTATTATTGCTAGAGGTCCTTCCTAAGCTGAATAAAATCGTCTAATAGTTGCCAGAATAGGATGAAAAGGACGTTCCTGGTACTCAATGGGTTAAGAATATCAGTTCAGGTGAAGATATTGAGGGATAAGCCTTTACAACGGCACCTCGTATCTACATTCTACTTTTTCTATTTTTCTGAAGAGTGTAGAGAGGGAAGAAGGGGTGTTGGAGAGAGAGGAAGCTGTTGGAGTGGCTTTGTTATGTGTGTTATTAGTCTAGCAGTATCTCCAAAATGTAGTCACGAAGCAATGCGGAATGTGCTGCCAACATTACGTGGATGATTATACCTATCTAATCATCCTTCTTGATAATAGAGGCTATGTCCATAATAATTATGTCGTCTGTCTGATTGCAGGATCTCTCGAAATATAGAATAGGTTTTGATCCATTTCAACCAGATCTTCATTATGGTCCTCGAACATATTTAATTAACTTTTGATTAAAATGTGATGAAGCCCTTCCTCCCCCCCCCCCCCCCCTTCCGACCTATAGACCTTTCAGTAAATAGATTGGCCAACCTCCGCCATATTTGGTTAACTAAAGTCCATTCATAATAACTAGACCAAGTACAAGTAAAAGTGGACCTATTTTCCTTGAATTTCAGCTTCTAAATTACCACTTGCTTGGACACAAACCCTCTCACAACCGATGCTTGGAGCAGACTGATATTAGTATTAAGTAACACCCCGTTCTTAACATTAATCATCCATTACAAACCCGGCCAATGTACAGTACTTGAATAAACTAATGAAAGCATATGGTCCTCCCGGGGTTCGAACTCGGGACACCACTCCCAGAACATAAGCATCTAAACCATTACACCACCAACACAATTCCCAGCGTTACCAAATCAAGTCCGCTAGATAGTAAATAAATGCCAAAAATAGTTATAATAATGACACAATCTCTACAGTATCTCTCTAAAATGGCACAAATCGGCAGAGTATCTCTCTAAAATGGCACAAATCGGCAGAGTATCTCTCTAAAATGGCACAAATCGGCAGAGTATCTCTCTAAAATGGCACAAATCGGCAGAGTATCGCTAGAATTCATGTCTCTGGATGTCAAAATTTGCCTCTAGATCGAAGTGAAGTCCTCCAAATCTATCGGAAACGTAGCTAAATTGTCAACACTAGGGAGGGAAGCTTAGAAGGTTATGGAAGCATCTGGCAACAAGGGAAGTTGCTCGATGCTATACTCTGTTTTTATCCAGGTGATGGTAAATTTCTATCCCTCCATCCTCATTCCTCAGCTGTTACCAAGAATTTTGTAGCTAAATATGTTGTTAATCATTAAAACTTGGCATTAAGTTAACATGACGCAGAAACATAGCAGTATCGTATTTTTCTATCAAGAATCGAGATATCAGATGCTAAAGGATTCAACTTACCATCAGCTGGAACAAAATAGACTATACCAACTCAGCCAGTAATACCAGAATATATGGGTACGTCACCCGCAGTGAAGGGGTTAATATTAAGGGGGTATATTGTACGACTTCTTAGTTTGCCATAATCAAAATTAATTTTCCAAAATCCTTACCAAAATGCTGACGCTCGTTGGCTCAATTTGGAATTTTACACTTTTAGGGGTATTTTTGGGTTCCTCACACTGTTGCGATTCCAACGATATATTGCATTTAAATATTTGAAGAAAAACAAATATATATATATACTGTATATACTGAATATAGAATAAATAAATACAAATAAATAAATAAAAATTACCCTAGCAGCTCTTCAAAGGTTTTCGAAAAGAGCCCTATTACGTTAGGGTTTACCCTTACCATAATTTTGACACAGGAACAGTAAAACACCCATGGACTAGGAATGAATGTATGGAATACGTCTAAATGTATATCCCTAGTACATTACAACCCCCTGGATCCATTGGCACCATCAAAATTTTAATTGGATCATTATTGTTGATTATCGAATTTAAGCCACTCCCGATATCGGCTCCAAATATGCAAATTTGGAGATAAAAAATCGTTCCTGCACCCTAAACTATGCGTCCAAATTCAATTGACCTTATACCAATGAACTCCCCATGGCTATATTAGTTTAATAAATGGGGTTAAATTAGGCTAGATTAAGTCTCTCTCTCTCTCTCTCTCTCTCTCTCTCTCTCTCTCTCTCTCTCTCTCTCTCTCTCTCTCTCTCTCTCTCTCTCTCTCTCTCTCTCTCTCCCCTGGGGTTATGCAGGGAGAGGGGGAGGGAGTCGATACAGTGAGGGGGGAGGGGGGGGGAGAGAGAAGTTGAGGGGAGGAGGGAAGGGTCACAGCAGAACTCTAGTATGACCAAGGGGAGAGAGAGAGAGGAAGGTCAAGGGTCACCACACAGAAGGGGGGGGGGGGGGGGAACAGGTCAAGGTCGGTCAAGCTATATCAGGTCATCTTGGACAGGTCAGCTCTAGGGCCTTCCTACTTTAGGGGGAGATAGTCGCTTTTTCTGGTCCCCTTTCTCCCTCGTGTTAAGCCTCATTTATTTTGAGACTATAAGACGTTCGTCCCATTAATTTGCCTATTTTAACACCTTTCGCCCCATTTCGTTGTCAAATTTATGACCTTTCGTGCAATTTAGGTGTCAATTGTTTTCCTGGAGAGTGATGGCGAGCCTGAAATTTTTAAGAGGAATACATGAATTAATAGACAAAAAAACGGCCCATCTCTTCTTAACTTTATTCTGGCGACTTTTAGACGATTGTATTCAACAATTAAAAGGCTTCGCACCACGATTGTATTCAGTGTTAAATGGGCCTCCAGCAACTAACAGGCTTCCAACTATCTCACTTAACCTCTTTTACTACCACATATGCTTCTTGAGCTGCACAACATCGTTTAAGGGGAGACTGACCGTTTGTTTGGTCTATTAATTAATTTATTCATATATTTTTTAGTTTCCTTCCTAGACCTCCATCAAGCATAGAAATACACCCCCTAGACCCCCTTTCAAGATAAATTTGTACATTTTTCGGTAGAAAAATTTCCCGGCCGAAGGCCGGTTCCTCTTAAAATTGCAGACTCCCTATCGCTCGCCAGGAAATAATCGACACCTAAATGGCACGAAAGGTCTTAAAATTGACAACGAAATGGGGCGAAAGGTGTTAAAATCGCCAAACTAATGGGCCGAACGTTTTATAATCTCAAAACTAGTGGGGCTAAACATTAGGGAGAAGGGGTCCAGAAAAACGGTCTGCCTCCCCTTAAGCATAGCTAGAATAAACTGTAAAAGACGTCGTACAGTTACCCACATAAGTTCCGTTCCTCGTCGTGTTGTTATGTATGCAAGTAAATGTATTATGATTTTTTTTTTTTTTTTTAAAGCAGTTGACTAATCAATTGAGTTAACCACTGCTTAAGAAACTACACTCGTAATTCAACCATTTGGGCATTATATTTCGTCGCGTTCTTATGTATGCAAGTAAATTAGCTATGAATTAATTGCGAGTGTGGTTTCTTTTAATCATTAGTTGACTAATCAGATGAGTTAACTACTGCATAAATATATACTTGTATTGCAGTCATGCGCATTATGTTTTTAGGTATAAGATCACATAATTTATGAGGACAACTGTACGGTTAGTTCTTGCTAAGATAAAGCATTAGCCCTCTAACATCTTGTATACAATCCCAGCCATTAATGTAATCTTAGCATGGTGAATTGCCAGACACGAGTCTACCTCCGAAGTTAATTAAGGGGAGATCTCCACTTGAGGGATTTTTGTCTTGACCCCTTTCTCCCTCATGTTTAGCCCCATTGCTTTTGATATTATAAAATGTTTGCCCCATTAGTTTAGCGATTTTAAGAACTTTCACCCCATATTAAGACCTTTCGTGCCATTTAGGTGTCGATTTTATCCTGGCGAGCGATAGCGAGCCTGTAATTTAAGAGGAACCGGCCTTTGGCCGGTACATTTTTCTACCGAAAAATGTACAAATTTATCTTGAAAGGGACTCAAGGGGGTGTAATTTTAAGGTTGATGGAGGTCTAGGGAACAAACTAAATACCTCCCCTTAAGCTTAGGACACAGATGTTCTGGGTAAGATCCACAAAAATGTCAATAAGTTTTAAGAAGTGAAGTATATACGGTACATGCATGCGTGACAAACATGCCTGCCTGTGTAAGCGTTCGTGACCCAGAGGTGGCACTTTAGTAGAGGGATAACAGAAGGTGATCCACAACTCCCAATACATTACCGGTACTGTAGTTGTTGTTTGAGCGTTCCCGGCCTATATGACGGACCGTTCTATGCATATTGTGTATTAAGCGCACCTTAAGGGGAGGTATTTAGTGTGTTCCCTAGACCTCCATCAAGCTTAAAATTACACCCCCTTGAGTCCCTTTCAAGATAAATTTGTACATTTTTCGGTAGAAAAATTTCCCGGCCGAAGGCCGGTTCCTCTTAAATTACAGGCTCGCTATCGCTCGCCAGGATAAAATCGACACCTGAATTGCACGAAAGGTCTTAATATGGGGTGAAAGTTCTTAAAATCGCTAAACTACTGGGGCAAACGTTTTATGATATCAAAAGCAATGGGGCTAAACATGAGGGAGAAAGGGGTCAAGAAAAAAATCCCTCAAGTGGAGATCTCCCCTTAACCCAGAAGATGGTTCATTTACATATTTAATTAAGTTGTATTTATTAAGTTGTATTTATTAAGTTGTATTTATGTTCTCATTTATTTACTTAAGGTAATTGTAATACGAGTCTTGAACAAATGTTTTCCACCTCCCGTATTATGTGCTTAAGGGCAGGTCTCCACTTGAGGGATGGTTTTCTTGACCCCTTTCTCCCTCATGATTAGCCCCATTGCTTTTGATATTATAAAACGTTTGCCCCATTAGTTTAGCGATTTTAAGAACTTCCACCCCATATTAAGACCTTTCGTGCAATTCAGGTGTCTATTTTATCCTGGCGAGCGATAGCGAGCCTGTAATTTGAGAGGAATCGGCCTTCGGCCGGGACATTTTTCTACCGAAAAATGTACAAATTTATCTTGAAAGGGACTCGAGGGGGTGTAATTTTAAGGTTGATGGAGGTCTAGGGAACAAACTAAATACCTCCTCTTAATATTATTCCCTTTTGCATCAATGATGCTTTTGAGCATCGAAGTCTTTATTTCCCATTCTAATCTGGTTATCATTAGACAATTGTATGCAATTATGGAGCAATAGCTACGAACCAAGGGCATACATTATTGTAATGAACTCCCTGACTTATTATCTATCTATCTATCTATCTATCTATCTATCTATTGCCAGACGTCCAAATTCCTTACGAACAAACCTCTTCCAGGCCGCCGTGTCCCTCGACAACACTCGTCCTTCCTCCAAACCTACTGTATATCCCTCTCCCCCATACATATCTCCACTCCATCCCTCCACCTCATTCTCGGTCTACCCCTCCCTCTAACCCCCTTCACCTCACTCTCGCACACCCTCTTTGCCATCCGCAAGCTTTCCATTCGTTCTACAGTATGTGACCATACCACCTCAATACATTTCTCCCGACATTCTCCACAACATCCACCTCAACACCACGCCTCTCTCGTATCAGTCTGTCCATCCACGTAATTCTACAAGTTCCTCTTAGATAACTCATTTTGACTGCTCTCGCTCTAGACTTCCACAAGGACTTTTAAAACTGAATACTATTGTCCAATGATAGCTAAATTAAATGAAGCATAGCTTAGTTCAATACTGAGAGAGCGACAAGACATTTCATATGTTATAGAGAGTTTATTTCTGTGGACCCTTCCTGTATTGAATATAGCATACGGCAGTCAGGGGAGGCGGTGACAAATAAATATCAACTAGAATGTGCATATGGAAGTTCCTTTCAAGCTTGTAATATATACAAAGAGAGAGAGAGAGAGTAATTCAACATGTAGTTATGTATGGTTTGTATTAGTTATATATTAATTAAGTTTGTTTATAGTTATATGCCCTTTATTCACGTCAACTGAGCAAATGTACACACACACACACACACACACACACACACACACACACAAACACACACACACACACAGCCCGTAGCCTAGTGGTAGAGCTCTCGTCTCACACACGAGGGGCCGGGGGTTCAATCCCCGGCCGGGCGGAGACAAATAGGGCTTCTCTCCTTTCATGTGTTAGCCTCAGTTCACCTAGCTGTAAATAGGTACCTGGAATAAGTGGACGACGTTGTGACGTCCCATCTGGGGTTGGCAAAAATGGTACAAGGCGAGATGGGTATCATATGGTTCACCTAAGCTGATGGCTACCTAAGCCTTCGGGCGAGACGGTACCGTCTATAGTGAGAATGGTACCATACAGATCCACCCTAAGCCTTCGTTTCCGATGTCGCCAATTGGCTAAAAATACAGACTACACACACATCCACAGCCATTCCAACGATACATATAACACCTACAAATATAGGAGGCGGGAAATAACGAGCATGCTCACTCCCGCAATACAACTAGAGTAAGTACAACTAGAGTAAGTAGACACACACACACACACATACATACATACACACTTATTTGTGTTTACCCTCTGCCCCCCCCCCCCCCCCCCACCACCTCACTGCATTACAGCCTCACAATACAAACACCTTTCCACCCCCATTTCTTGCACATTCCCCCATCACCCCATTACAGCTGGGGGGCATGGAGGAAGAAGTGATGGTGGTGGTGGTGGTGGTGGTGGGTGGTGGGGGAGTTAGGACACGTTCGGTAGTGGGTGGTAGTGGTGATAGTGGTAATAGTGGCGTTAGTATTGGTGGTTTGTGAGGTGGTAGTGGTGCTGGTAGTGATGACATGGGTGTGGACGTGCCCTTAATAAAAAAAAAAAAAAAAAACACACACACACACACACACACACACACACACACACACATACATACACATATTACAAAATTCCTGTAGTGTATAATATGAACCCTGAGAGCATAATTATGTGGACGGGATCCAGGGCAAGTGTGTGGTGGTGGTGGTGGTGGTGGTGGTGGCTGTTATTAAGTTACTAACACATACATATATCCTTGTTTCTCCCAGGGCAGACTTCCACTTGAGGGAATTTTTTCTGGACCCCTTTCTCCTTCATGTTTAGACTCATTACTTTTGAGATTTTAAGACGTTCGCCTCATTAGTTTGGCGATTTTAAGAACTTTCGCCCCATTTTTGTCAATTTTAAGATATTTCGTGCCATTTAGGTGTCGATCTTATCCTGGCAAGCGATAGCGAGCCTGTAATTTACGAGGAACCGGCCTTCGGCCGGGAAATTTTTCTACCGAAAAAAATGTACAAATATAACTTGAAAGGATGTCTAGGTGGTTTAATTATAAGTTTGATGGAGGTCTAGGGAAAAAACTAAAAACCTCCCCTTAATACATGTATAATTATAAGGTATGGGAGAACAGGGGGAGAGGAGAGTACCTGCCAATTGACCACTTGCGAGTTTTGGTCTATAAGGAAGTTGGAGCCGTAGCCATCAATATTTAGCAGAATTATCAGCTAAAATACGGTCATAATACATATATAAATACGGTCATAATACATATATAAATACGGTCATAATACATATATAAATACGGTCATAATACATATATAAATACAGACAACCAAATAAACCATACTTTTTATCTATCAGAAACCCATATTATTATTGAATTTCTCTTTAATATCGATGTTCACGGTTCCAACTTACTTATAGCCCGAAACTCGCAAGTGGTCAATTGACGGTGGTGCTGGTAGTAAGTACACTGTAAACACTGTCTGTTCAATTGAAGAAACCATATACCTTATAAGTGTTTAAGTCGGTTACGTGTTCAAATTAGCACACAAACGATTGAAACGTCTGTGGCCTTGGCCTTGCTCGGGGCCTTGGGGCTGTTCGGCCAGGCAGCTTGGGGAACAACAACAACAACGTCTGGTATGTGTATTATTTCTGTTACATTTGAACACACAAACTTCACAGTGTATTAGTGGTGCTAATGGTAGTGGTCTTGGTAGTAGTAGTGGTGCTAATGGTAGTGGTGTTAGTAGTAGTGGTGGTAATGGTGGTGGTAGTGGTGTGTGTGTGTACGTGAGTTCGTGCTGTTAAAGGCGGGTGGTGTGGATAAAATATACGCGCATTACGCCAACCCGCGGGGATCTTTTCATACCGCCCCCCCCCCCCCCCCCCCCTCTCCACAATCTACCCCTCCCCCCTTCTCCCTCTTGTTCTTCCCCCTCCCCCCCTCCCAAGGGTGGTGACAAACAAAGGGCCATTGTCGGTGTTATTGTTAATGGCACAATGCTGGTGCGTCTCTGTCTGCCACCACCACCATCTCCACCACCACCACCACCACTGCATGAGGCCTGAGGGATTGACGGTGGTAGTGGTGGGGGTGGGGGGGGGGGGAGGAATTGTCGGGTCGGTGGTAGTGAGTCGTTGTGGGGTAGGTGGTAGTGGTGGGTTGTTGTGGTGGTGGTGGTAGGGGAAGGGTAGTGTT
>CM064580.1:42093461-42125961 GCA_032716605.1 Paralithodes platypus
AACAAACAGCAGGTCACCCCCCTTAAAGGGTAAAGGGAACATATGGAAGAGCATAATCAGAATAGGCATCAGTGTTACCCTGTGTCCGCCCACTGTATTATGTAACACAGGGTAACACTATAGGATCTCTAGGTAACACTGATGCCTATTATGTAACACAGGGTAACACTATAGGATCTCTAGGTAACACTGATGCCTATTATGTAACACAGGGTAACACTATAGGATCTCTAGGTAACACTGATGCCTATTATGTAACACAGGGTAACACTATAGGATCTCTAGGTAACACTGATGCCTATTATGTAACACAGGGTAACACTATAGGATCTCTAGGTAACACTGATGCCTATTATGTAACACAGGGTAACACTATAGGATCTCTAAGTAACACTGATGCCTATTATGTAACACAGGGTAACACTATAGGATCTCTAGGTAACACTGATGCCTATTATGTAACACAGGGTAACACTATAGGATCTCTAGGTAACACTGATGCCTATTATGTAACACAGGGTAACACTATAGGATCTCTAAGTAACACTGATGCCTATTATGTAACACAGGGTAACACTATAGGATCTCTAGGTAACACTGATGCCTATTATGTAACACAGGGTAACACTATAGGATCTCTAAGTAACACTGATGCCTATTATGTAACACAGGGTAACACTATAGGATCTCTAGGTAACACTGATGCCTATTATGTAACACAGGGTAACACTATAGGATCTCTAGGTAACACTGATGCCTATTATGTAACACAGGGTAACACTATAGGATCTCTAGGTAACACTGATGCCTATTATGTAACACAGGGTAACACTATAGGATCTCTAGGTGACACTGATGCCTATTATGTAACACAGGGTAACACTATAGGATCTCTAGGTGACACTGATGCCTATTATGTAACACAGGGTAACACTATAGGATCTCTAAGTAACACTGATGCCTATTATGTAACACAGGGTAACACTATAGGATCTCTAAGTAACACTGATGCCTATTATGTAACACAGGGTAACACTATAGGATCTCTAAGTAACACTGATGCCTATTCGATATTCTATTCTCTATTCCACTTACGTAACCCGAAGTCCCATATATATGTGATAATGGTGAATAATCTAATTTGTATTACTTTATTATTTAACCATTTTTTTTTTGTATATTTAAGGGGAGACTGGCCGTTTGTTAGGTCTATTAAGTAATGTATTCATATATTTTTTTTAGTTTCCTCCCTAGACCTCCACCAAGCTTAGAAAAAAAAACCCTAGACAAGATATTATTCAAGATAAATTTGTACATTTTTCGGTAGAAAAATGTCCCGGCCGAAGGCCGGTTCCTCTTAAAATGGCAGGCTCGCTTTCGCTCGCCAGGAAATAATCGACACCTAAATGGCACAAGTTTTAAAATTGACAACGAAATGGGGCGAAAGGTGTTAAAATCGCCAAACTAATGGGCCGAACGTCTTATAATCTCAAAACTAGTTGGGCTAAACATGAGGGAGAAGGGGGTCCAGAAAAACGGTCTACCTCCCCTTAAGCTTCAATCAAACATTTTTAGCTTTACCTATTGACTGCCTTTTGGATTTATACTCCTAAATACCGATTGTATCCAATTATATATTTTTTCGTATGTGATTATACAATCAAATGTTGGTGTTACTTTCATGTTGATCTGATATGACATATGTTTGAACCAGGAGTCTATGGTTTGAACGTATGCTAATTATGATTACTATGGTCTATTAAAATGTAAAACTTGCAAACTAAACAAACCAAAATTGGGACAAGGACAATATAAAGTCAAATTAAATTATCAAAATCGCTATGTGGAAACAACGCTTACTAAAATGAAAATTATTAAATAAAAGAACACAATCCACCTCATAGGGTGTACATTACTACATGAGCAAGTTAATCTGTTTCCCAAGCAAACTAATCGCACATATAACAACGCACTATCGTCACGTTAAAGGAAGTAGTCAAGTTTGGGAAGTACGGGACGTTCTGGCAAATTTTACTAAACTCTGCATGAATAAAGAAACTACATGTTAAATGTCAAAATATTATTTAAAATCAAATTTGCAACATGACAAGACATTAACAATAGTACAAAATACAAATATTTATAAGATATCTATACTATTACAAAATAATATATAAAATACAGTACAGCACTCACTAACGATAGTGCTATCGGGTAGGTACCTGTAAGCATAGCATGCCTCAAGTGACCCCTATAAATAACTACCCTACAAATAACCTACATTTATAGCACAAATTAACTAAGGAAATCGCAAAAGTAAGCAATTGATACTATCGACAATGAATACATATAATATAAAGACAAATAATTGCAAAATATGAAGTAACAACAGATTTAAACAAAGAGTACTCTTTTAACAAGAACAATACATTTAAAAAATCATCAATATTAATATTAATAATAGAAAAAGAAAAAGATAAACAATAAATACAGACAAAAAGTAAGCAGAGGTTATACAAGAAACTTCAAGTTATAAATGCTTGATTAAAATTATTGATGTCAAATTTTAGAATACAGTCACAATAATTGACCCTAAAAAGATTAAATTTATGGAACAATTTACTTGCCTCAAAACCTCTGTCCACTAAGAGTCTGTATAGTAACCTAGCTCTAGCCCAAAAGTCATCTACTTTAGTGCAGATTTTACAAAATCTTATTAATTGGGAATAAAAACAATTATAAGTTATTTTACTATCGATATTACTACTAGGGAAAGGAAAGTTTATTACGTTAAAATTAAAATCATCAACTTTGTGATATACTTTAAGTATGCACTGTTCACTAACAATCTCTATATTTATATCAAGAAAATTTTCAACTTTATAATTTACGTTACATTGTGTGAGGGGAATAGAATTAGGGTAAATAAGTTTAGCAACTTGATTAAAATTTAACAAATTGCAAACAAGAATATCATCAATATATCTACTATTATTACTTAACAGTTTAGCAAGTGCTAATTTTTCTGGGATTTTATTTTTCTTGCTACTGTCAACTAAGTCTTTTATATATTTAAATTCTAAAGCAAGCAAGAATAAGTCTGCAATTAAAGGGCTAGCATTTCCACCCATAGTAATTCCTAATATTTGTTTGAAAATGTACGGCCCGAATCTAACATAAGTATTGAAAAGGAGGAATTTAAGGGCATCTTTAAGTTTAGTTCTATCAAAATATACAGAACTAGTGGGAGTAGAGCTAAGTGATGCATTATTAAAATATGTATAAACATTTATGAAATAATTACCATTCCTAACGAACCTGTCAAAGTGCAAATCTATAATAAAGCAAAGCTCTGAATATACTAAATCTAAAGGCAAATTGGTATACAAAGTTGAAAAGTCGAAGCTATGTACCGAGGTAACTTTCGGCATGGTATTTATTTTATCAATAACTTCTAACGAATTGTCAACACTCCAATAATAGTTAATGCCAGTTCTTCTCATGATGGTATTACAGTATCTTTTATGAGTACTTTTAATGTATTTTAAGCAATTTACGACTTGTTCTGATAGAGTTTTAGTGGTAGCAAATTTTGCTCCGGCAATAAAGCGATATTTATAAGGTCTTTTATGAAATTTAGGTAACATGTATAATTTTGTAATGCACTTGTTCTTATCAGAAAGTTTAATATCAAATGTTATATTTTTCTTGCTATGTTCATCGATTAAGTTATCAATATTCAGATTATTTTGAATTTCATAAACAGAATTACCGCAAATATTTTTACGTTATATGTTACCCTTAATACCTAATTCTTTTTTCATGTTTTCAAGATAACATTTCTTACATGTGAAGCTATAATTATTGCTGGCTTTATCTACTGTAGTGATTACAAAATGTTTATGTAAATTTATTAAATCAGCTTTAAGCTTATTATAATTATAGTCTATAAAATCTGAAAGATTAAATTCATTTTTAAGCGAGAAAATTTTATTTCTAATTAACTTAATTAATAATTTAGACCATGCTTCTAGTTCTCTCGCATCGCAGCACACAATTTTTAACAATTTATCTTTTAATTTATTGACTGAAAAAACAATATCTTTTAAAATTATGTCCCATGTTACTTTATTACTCCCTATTCTAAATTTAAACCCTTTACGACATAGCTCCGCTAATTTGTCGTTTGCAAAATGTTTAACTAGTTCTACATCACCTGTTAATATGTGACATATCGGACTATAAATGAACTTTGCTAGTGCATCACGTCTGCTAGCTGGCATATCCATGACTCTTTCACACACGCATTTATTATTATTAAAAAAAATATCATTATCTGAAAGATTTCCTAAAACTTTATTATAATTACAAATAATAGACCCAACAGGTCGTTCATATGAATACACTATTAATGGTTTGAAATCTTTACAACCATCTGGTAACATGGACTTAACTTTCTTTGAATTAATAAGACTGTTAACATTAATTTTTTCTAAAATTTTAGAGGAATAATTTAAAGTGGACATGACTTTATCTTTAATACGGTTATCTTTGGATTTCTTAGAATTAGCTCTAATATATCCCATAAAAGCAAAGACTATATTCTTAAATTTATTTGTGAAATTATGTTTATTGTTTAGAATATTTTTTATAAAAGGAGCAAAACTTTTCTTTTGTAGGCCTTTCAATGAATCTTTTAATTTTTTAATTCCGAAATTTCGATATAATGAATATAAATTATTAACAATAATTTTAATATCAGACCTGTTTTTCTTTTTATTAAATGTATTTAGTCTTCTATTAACAGCCTTAAATATGAACATAACTGTCTATGTTTTACTATAATAGTATCAATTATAATTTATTCCACTGGACTAATAACTTACTATTAATATATGCTTATGTTTTATAAATTTCAATTCGTCTACCGAACAGAGACTGATATGATGACAGTAAAGTGAACACAATTAAGGCTAACTAAAGAGGCAACCAATATATAAAAGGATTTGACGCATACAGACACAACACAGTAGAGAATATTTGACCTAAATGATTGATCACTGATCCAGTATATATATATATATATATATATATATATATATATATATATATATATATATATATATATATATATATTAGTATGTTCTCTCCACCAACCAACTTTACTCCTAAACTCGATTAATGAAATTAAACAAACATATGTGGCATATATATATATATATATATATATATATATATATATATATATATATACTGTATATTTATATATAAGGAATAACGGAACATTAGCCCCAGATGCAACATTATTCATTGTCGACGAAGTACAAGAGAATAAGAAAGGAATGTGTTAATTTTACAGCTTAGGAAGGAAATATGGTAATCAGAGGATGCTTTGAGATACTTATTACTTCTTGGATTACTAGAGGGCCTTTCAAATCTGAGTAAAATCGTCTAATGGTAGCCAAATTAAAGGGAAAATTCGTCATTGTATTCTGAAAGGGACATTTAAAACACACACTCTAGTCCAGGGAAGCAGCTAGAACAAAATTATTTATTTTTATAGATACGAAACTTTGTTGTAGAAAATCTTATAAAATATTTCTTGGTATAATTTGTCTAAATACATACTAAAATATGTGTTCAAGCAAAGCATTGATAGATCAGGATATAAGTTTCTATTTCAATAAAAATAACAATACAAAATCA
Organism: Paralithodes platypus; assembly: GCA_032716605.1. NCBI lineage: Eukaryota > Metazoa > Arthropoda > Malacostraca > Decapoda > Lithodidae > Paralithodes > Paralithodes platypus. The sequence goes on from CM064580.1 coordinate 42,099,168, forward strand.
TTCTATTCCAGTCTGAAAATTACGTACGTAAATTGATAACCGACTTAGAGTTGTGTTTTGCGAATCTGGTTAAGGGGGGATGGTTCACTTTTTGGGCGATTTTTTTCATGTATTCATTATTTTTCTAGTTTCCTCCATAGACCTCCATCAAATTTAAAAACAACATCCATTAGATCCCCCTTCTATATTAATTTGTAAATTTTTTGGTAAAAAAAATTCCCGGCCCAAGGCCGGTTCTTCCAACATTACAGGCTCACTATCGTTCGCCAGGGAAAATATCGACACCTAAATAGCACGAAAGGTCTAAATATTGACAACGAAATGGGGCAAAAGGTATTAAAATCGCCAAACTAATGGGCCGAACGTCATAAAATCTGAAAACTATTGGGGGTAAGCATGAGGAAGAAGGGTGACCAGAAAAACAGCCCATGTCCCCTTAAGAGTAAAATACAAAACATATACTGACTGGTTGATTGATGTAACCTTTGCACAGTTGGCCAAATAAGTCGTGTCTCCTCTGGCATTACTTTTTGCTCGCTGTATGCTGAATTTTATGTCTGTCAGATGTTGAATACTTTACTCGAAGACAAAATTCTATCTGTGAGCTCGCCTATTCCAAGGTGGTTTGTGTGCGAGAGTATCCTAGGTTCGAATCCTTGGAGTACCACATGTACTCATAAGTTTCATTGAGTTTATAAATTAGGTTTATTTGTGAGATAATTGGTGGGTTGGTGATAATATGACCTTGCTCATTTTGTCCTTTTCTTCCTTGCAGGGTGGTCGAAATTCAGAGGTTGAAGCTACAAGTCGTCCGTCTGAATCACGAGACTATTGTGGTGGCAGTAAGGATCTCAGCGGGGCAACGAGGACTCTTGGGTACTTGTTAACCAAAGTGGACCACCTATAAGGGAGAAGAAGAAAAACGCGATCTGAAAAAAACAAATAAAAAATAAGTGGCGAGAGGAATAGGAAAATACGTAGATGTCTTAAGCGAATGAGAAGCATAATAGGAAACCACAAAGAAGATTAAATTGATAAGAGGATTAAATTGCAATACTAAGGTGATACAAGGGAAACTGTTTTGATCCCTAGTCGTGCGGTAGCCAGGCAGGAGGGTGTGACACAAGGGTTAGAGTGAGGTGATGGTGGGAGAGGGCCCAGCCACCCGCAACAGCTGATCAGGGTCGACGCCCCCCCATGCCCAGGTTGCTCTCCTCCCGCAGCTACAGTTACTGACGAGGATGGCGGGGTGCGGCGGGTGGGCGGTGGTGGCGGCGGCGGTGACGGTGCTGGCGGCGGTGCTGGGTCTATGTGCTGCCACGGAACTCCAGCACTCACTCATCAACTCATCAACTCTGGAGGTCAATGAACCGCGCCTGGAGGATAAGGAGCGGAAGGTTAAGACTGCGCGGCCCCGTGACCCGCTGGTGGTACGTACCAATAGTGGTCTAGTCCGTGGATTTCGACGCACTGTCTTTGGTAAGAATCTAGATTCATTCTATGGTATTCCCTTCGCAAAACCTCCAGTAGGTCCACTAAGATACAAACGTCCAGTGCCAATAGACCCGTGGAATGGCATCCTGGATGCTGTAGAGCGACCCAACACATGTGTCCAGGAGCCTTATGCCTACTTCCCGGGGTTCAGTGGGGAAATGATGTGGAACCCCAACACAGAATTGAGTGAAGACTGCCTCTACCTCAACATTTGGGCACCAGGACACCTCCGTGAAGGTAACCAACCGCCTGCGGAGGTTTTGGTTTGGATCTACGGTGGTGGTTACATGGGCGGCACCACCACACTGGAGGTGTATGATGCAGACATTGTGGCCACACACACTAATATGATATTCACCTCTATGCAGTATCGCTGTGGAGCATTTGGCTACCTCTATCTTGACATGGATGATGCACCGGGCAATATGGGATTGTATGACCAAGCCCTCGCTATGAAGTGGATCTATGATAACATTGCCTATTTCGGGGGTGACCCAAATCGTATTACCCTGTTTGGGGAATCTGCAGGAGCCGGATCCATCGCTGTGCACCTACTATCACCCGTGTCCTCCCACCTCTTTCACCGGGCCATCCTACAGTCTGGGGTCATCAACTGCCCCTGGTCCATCATGACGGCCGACAGAGCGTACGACATTGCCCTCAAGTTGGTGGATGATGTCGGTTGCAACGCCTCGCTGATCCGCCGTGACCCTGCCGGAGTGATGGAGTGCATGCGGGAGGTGGAACCTTCAGAGATCTCCCTGCAGCAGTGGAACAGCTACCTAGGCATCATGCAATTCCCCTCCACGCCAATCGTAGATGGGGCCTTCCTGCCTGACGAGCCCCTGGACATGATCAGGCGCGGGGAGGTCAAGAAGACGCAGGTGATGATCGGCTCTAACTTGGACGAAGGTGAGTAAAGCATTCAAAGTAATAAACTGTTTATATTCAGCTGATGGTAATTGCCGCCTTGCGAGTTTCATTCTGTAAGGAAGTTGGAGCTGTAGACAACTATATTTAAAAAAAAAAATTACAGCTAAAATACGATCGTAGTACATTTGTAAATGCATAAAACCCAATTCAACATACCATTTATCCATCTGAAACGTACATTATTATTGCATTTCTGTTTAATATCGATGTTCACGGCTTCAACTTCCTTATAGAACGAAACTCGCAAGTGGTCAATTGTCATTACCCCCTTTGATTACTCGGCTAACACGAATATTGCATAGGGAAAATGTTGCTAATTATGAAAATGTTGTTGTATTTTATGATGCAAAGATATACTGTAGTAGTGTCATATTTTCCCATTAAATATTGGATAATCAGTTATCAAGGGAATTTATTTACCGTCAGCTGGCAAAATAGACTATAGGTTATTATAGATTAAGAGGTTTTTCTGGACCCCCTTCTCCCTAATGTTTGACATTAGTTTTGTGATTATAAGACGTTCGTTCCATTAGTGTGGCTATTTTGAGACCTTTCACCTAATTTCTTTGTCAATATTAACCTTTTCGCTGCGGTTGACGTTCTGGAATGTTTTGGCAAGTTACAGCAATTTCCAGGCTTTAAAAGCCTGTAAAAAACGTAAGAATCGAGTGTCAGTGGGTGGGAGCGTGAGGGGCCCACCTCCGACCCTCAGAGCACCGAGCGGCTCACTGAGCAAGGCTGTGTGGCGGGCGAGTCTCTCTCTCTGTCTCTCTCATAAGTGCAGCCAAGCAAGTGAGCGAGTGTTACATAATAGCGGGGTTCCCGCGTTTCACTGGGATCACTGCGGGTGAACCAGACCACGTATACGGTCCGTTCTGGTGTCATTTTGAAGCTATTTTCGCCTAGTTTTCGGCAGAATACACTTCATTTAATGCAGATGCTTGATTTATCATTCAGGAGTGCCTGAATAGGCCCTAAATAGCCCAAAACAGCCTGCAGCCAAAGGATTAAGACCTTTCGTACCATTTAGGTGTCAATTTTTTCCTGGCGAGCAATAGCGAGCCTGTAAATATAAATATATATAGGCCTATATATATATATATATATATATATATATATATATATATATATATATATATATATATATACCATAAAACAAGCACTACCCCCTTAACAGGCTATCAAACGCGAGGCTATCCAGAATCAGTCTTAAATCAGTATCTCTAATTTGAAAACCTTATTTATTTGTATATATTATTTTATATGCAGAGTTAAGGTAGGGTATTGCACTTCTCTATATGTTTTAGTAGTGATAAAATTGTCAAAACAATGTATTTTATTGTACAATTTACTGTATTTCTTCTTATATATATTCGTACCTAAAACCCAAATTGCAGGTAAGATGACGTGACCGTGGTGAAGGGGTTAACCGGGTGTATACCATGACCGTAGCTTGCCATAGTTCCTTATCCTGCCACACAGTTTAAGGGGGTACTGATTAGTTTTGGCTCTCTCTCTCTCTCTCTCTCTATATATATATATATATATATATATATATTTTCATGTATTTGTTTGTTTAGTTTCCTCGCTAGACCTCCATCAAGCTTAACAAAAGACACCCCCTAGATCCCCCCCCCCCCTCCCCCATTCAAGATACATTTGTAAATTTTTCGGTAGAAAAATCAGGGATATAAACATACGCAATAATATTAGTCAAATAGCTAATGACATGTCGGACAGATTGGGAGAGAGGTATCCTGACCAGGATTCGAACCCACTCACCCCAGGTATATTTGGGAGAGCTGGACCCCGTATGCCCAGGTATGGTGGAGTGGTCTTGCCACTGGACTGGTAATCCATTGGACCCGGTTTGAATCCCGATATGTCAATGGGAAGATATTATTGGGATGGAATTTGTGATGTACCTAGTAAGAGTGCATTACCACAAAGCTCACCGAAACAGCAAAAAACATACCCTCATTGTTCTCTGATTAAATAGCACTGTATGAATATTCCCATATTCAAAATTTGCTACAGGGGGACAATGCCTAGTGAGTTAAATGCTCAATAGGTGGCGTTCTGAGAGTGAGAGTCCGATTCTGGTGGGTGAGAAAGTGAAGCACAGGGGTGAAGCATTTTCAGAGATGGGGCTGCTTCGAGCCATGAGTGGGTGCTTCACATGTCTCACTCCCTAGCCTGGAACTAGACCTCACGGGCTTCGCCGTGTTCAGCGGTAGTATGTACAGGCTCTTAGCCTGTGCCCGAGAGGAAGTAGTTGGAATATAGACAAAACTAAAAAAAAAAACTCGGTCATGACGGGATCGGCTCATGGCCGAGTGGTTACGGTGCCCAGCTCTGTCAAATATACCTGGGGTGTGTGGGTTCGAATTCTGGTCAGGATACCAACCAATAATAGTCAAGGTATAAGAGAGAGAGAGAGAGAGTTCAAAGTGACACCGTGGACAAAATCCTTAATGGAGGAGACATACAGAGACCATTACACACACACACACACACGGTACTTACTATAATATGTGTGTGTGTGTGTGAAGTAACACGCCTAACACAGCAATACAACTGGTGCTTATAACCAGTGTGTAATAAATAGTTTTTCGTAACAATTGGAAGGTTTGCTTTAGTTAGTATTTGATGTATTTATTTACGGTGCGTATGGTAAATGGGTTCTATGATGATTGCCAAATTAGGAAATCCTTCTATAATATATTATGGAGAGGTTAAGATTTGTTTGGTTTTTATTGGCCCCTTTCTACCCTATGTTTAGCCTTATTAGTTTTTGAGATGTTAAGACGTTCGCCCCATACCTTTGTCAATTTTTAGACCTTAAGTGCCATTTAGGTGTCAATTTCAAGCTGGCGAGTGAAAACGAACCTGTAATTTAGGAGAAACTGGCCTTCGGCCTGGAAGTTTTTCTACCGAAATATATACAAATTAATCTCGAAAGGGGTTCTTGGGGGTATTGTTTTAAGCTTGATGGAGGTCTAGGGAGCAAAGTAGAAACCTCCCTTTAAGGCTAATCAACCTGTCTATCTATATACTCAGGCCCTATCCCCACTTGTCCTATTGTTTTGTTATTGTTTTATTTTATTTGTTATTGTTTTTTAGGTTAATACTCATATTTATTGTTATACTAGTTTTCCTATAGCTATGTGGACTAATATGAACCATGTATAAGCGCGGGAGATAGAGTTATAAGAAGAAACAAAGTAAAAGATAAAACTGCGAGAGAGCCAAACAAATGCAGAGTAGTAAATACGATAGCTAAAAACACTGGTAACACAGACACAATAAACAGAAAAAAAAAAAAAAAAAAAAAAAGTGAACTGAGAGACAAAAGAAGCGAGAGGGGAAGGGATAGGTAAAAATAGCCAGAACATTAGAGGCGAAAAAGCAGCAAGATACGCAAGAGAAAAAACAAACGAGACGCAAATAAAAATAACAAATATGAGAACACGAAGGACAGAGAGAACAAAGGGAGACGCAAATAACACCAATACATACGAGAACACGAAGAACAGAAACAAAAAACGAGACGCAAATAACACCAACAAATGCGAGGACACGAACAACAAAGAACAACAAAACGAGACTTAAATAACAATAGCGAATACGAGAACACGAACTGTAGATTAAAAAAACACGAGACTTAGATAACAACAGCGAATACGAGAATACGAACTGCAGATAAAAAAACGAGACAAATAACAAAAGTGAATACGAGAACACGAACTGTAAAACAAAACAAAAACGAGACGCAAATAACACCAACAAATGCGAGAACACGAACAACAAAGAACAACAATACGAGACGCAAATAACAACAACAAATGCGAGAACACGAACAACAAAGAACAACAATACGAGACGCAAATAACACCAACAAATGCGAGAACACGAACAACAAAGAACAACAATACGAGACGCAAATAACAACAACAAATGCGAGAACACGAATAACAAAGAACAACAATACGAGAGGCAAATGACACCAACAAATGCGAGAACACGAACAACAAAGAACAACAATACGAGACGCAAATGACACCAAAAAATGCGAGTACACGAACAACAAAGAACAACAATACGAGACGCAAATGACACCAACAAATGCGAGAACACGAACAACAAAGAACACCAATACGAGACGCAAATGACACCAACAAATGCGAGAACACGAACAACAAAGAACAACAATACGAGACGCAAATGACACCAACAAATGCGAGAACACGAACAACAAAGAACAACAATACGAAACGCAAATAACAACAACAAATGCGAGAACATGAACTGTAGACAAAAAAAACAAAAACGCAAATAACAACAGCGAATGCCAGAACACGAAGAGCAGAGAAAAACAAAACAAAACGCAAATAACAACAAGAAATAAGAGAACACAGACAATACTTAGGAAACAAATCGACGCACGCAAAAAAACGAATACGAAAACATTAGCAACAGGAAAACAAAACGAGACGCAATAACAACATCGAATAATACGAGAACATGAACAATACTAACGCAAATAGCAAACAGGATATGAACAAAGACATATTATATTTATACGCAAATATAAAATATCCATATATAATTCATTATACATAGCCAACAAATTGTAACCCCTAAGCTCTATAACTCAAAAAGGGATAGAATGAATGGTCTGTAAATTTCTACGCCTTTACCCTGGTTGACTCTTCCCAAATGGTAAAAGTATTAGTTCGATTACTCTATTCGCTTCTGATTCATAGAAGTTAGTATTCGAGAGTTGTGACTTCCCTATATTAAACAGACTATAGGTAAAATATAAGGAAAGGAAAGCAAGAGACGTAGGGGAATTACGAGGTAGCCAGAATAATGTTAGTAATTCGTGTATGCAAAACAGATGGAGAATAAACAAACCAGGCTACAGAGAAAGACAGAAAGATGCGCAAATATATGAACAGGAACAAGGAAGGACAATATACAAAGCAAAGAGAGGAATCAACAAATAAAAATACCCAACGAAAATACATTGAGCTTGGGGGGAAAAAAAATAAATAAATATATATATATATATATATATATATATATATATATATATATATATATATATATATATATATATATATATATACATATATATATATATATATATATATATATACCGGTATATATATATATATATATATATATATATATATATATATATATATATATATATATATATATATATATACAGTATATATAAGAAATTTAAGAAAATTATTTATAAACAAACAGGCGACAGCTTACGTATAGACACACATATACCAAAGAAACAGTAAGATAAATAAAATATGATACTGGCAGCTGAGTCACAAGGGAAATTAATTGAGAGCAGAACATAGTAAAATGGTGTAGGCTAGTTGTGTATGCAAAACAAAACAAAAGGGAAAAAATATATAATTATGGTGGACACATAAGACATACTGGCGATGAAAACAGAGATGCAGAACCCTACGAGCAGGAAGGATAGTGAAACATGAAAGAAGGGGTGGAGAGAGGAGAGTACATTAGAGAAGCCTAATAACAAGAGGTGAGAGAGAGAGAGAGAGCGAGAGACAGACAGACAGACAGGGAGGGGGAGAGAGATAGAGAGAGAGAGTGATTGAGTATGTGTGTGGGAGAGATCATAAAAGCATTATAGTAGACAAATAGTGTAAGAAATAACGATGAACTGGAGAGCAGGAATACCACCTGATGATAAACGTAAATATAAGAACTTTAGGTTATAAGGATAAAGTACAATTTGTATTGCCGTGAATACAAGACCAGATACCTTTAAGCTACATTAAATAAAATAGATTAGATTATAGTTTGAACAAAAAACCCACAAATGTTTAGCTCTTTTTAACTGTTTTCAGTATTCAATGAAGTACTGTGGACACTTTACAGAATGCTATGCCGATTTAGAAGGACATGTAAACGTCAAGGGATGAATAATTGAGTTTGTGTTTACCCCTGTGATATATAAACGTCCTTCATAAGCTGAATATAATCAATAGTGCTATCTAGAATACTATTAAAATGGCGTATCCTGAAGAGATTAAGGAAAAGCCGAAACAGTTATGTGTGCACAATAGATAGTTTAGGTAAGGTATGAGCGGATTAAACAGCAGAAAAAGGAAACAGCCGCTAACATGTATTCGTATTTACACAGTAGCGAGGTAACCACCAGCCTACGAACACAGACAGGACGCTATACAAAGACAATAACAGAAGGAAAGGAGAACATACAACACCAAGAAAGGACAGGACAAATATATATAGCCAAACAAGGACAGGTAACCCACTGAACCCCACAGCATTTATTAATAAATGACACCGTAGGCCCAGCCAAATTTCGATTTTGTTGTTGCCTGAAAACACATTGGATGGATTAGTAATAAAAGGTAAATAACATAAAACCACTCACCTAGCTCATTTGGGGGTCATATATATATATATATATATATATATATATATATATATATTTTTTTTTTTTTTTTTTTTTTTTTTTTTTTTTGGGGGGGGGGGGGGCCAGACACCGTAATTTTTGAGAAGGGGTGGCCATGAATCAGGAACATAGTAAACACATAAAGCAGGCGGTAGACAAAAACGTTATATAAACATAGGAACAGGAAGGGAGGAGAAAACGAAAACAAAACAAATATCCAGAAAGTTTGCATTCCCGGTGACGTAGTGAAACAAAACGGCAGATAGACAACGAATAAAGACACAAGAATAAGAATAACATACAAGATAATGAAAATAGAGGGATAAAGAGGAATTAAAAGATAGCCAGCAAGAAGTGTATTCATAGACGGAAACAAAACACGATAATAAGAATAACATACAAGAGAATGGAAACAAGGGGATAAAAAGGAATTAAGAGATAGCCAGCAAGAAGTGTATTAATGTAAACAAAGAAACTGGTAAACACATTAAGTTGGCTGCAGACAAAGCCATGGAGCTGCACAAATAAAAGAATGGAAGGGAAGAAGAAAATATGCTAATCAAGGGAGACAACAACAGGTAGAAATAGCTGGAGAAAACATTAATTCGGCAGGACGATAACACGGGGAAACACAAAAGCAGACAACGGGGAGAGAGAGAGAGAGAGAGACAGACAGACAGAGAGAGAGAGAGATAAAGCGAGCAGAACAATTGCATTAGATATGACAGATACCATACGACCCAACATATAAAATGCGTAATAAGGATAGACGACTTGATAAGACAAAGAACTTTAATAAAGCCGAAAGGATGGTACAGAAATACCAAATAAACGGGCAAAGGGAAACATTACGATAAGGAATAGGGAAAGATAGAAATACAGCAATAGTTCGAGAAGGCGGCAAATAACATGGAGCAAAGGAAATAAATTAAGCTACATGGCAAGATAGAAAGAAGAAGGAAACTCGAAGCAGCGGTCTGTTAAGGGGGGTGACCTGTTTTGGTTCTGTCCTTTTCTATCATTCTCTGGCTTGTATCCATTTGACCCCATTCAGCCTACTGTTTTAAGACGTTTATCCCCATCCAGGTCTCAATTTTTTACTGGTGAGCGGTAGCGAGCCAGCATATTTTTTATTTTTGTTTGACAGCAGGCTAAATTTGTACATTTTTCGATAGAAAAATTTCTCCGGCGAAGCCGGATTTCTTCATATAATGCAGGCTCGCTATCGCTCGCCAGGAAGAAATCGACACCTAGATGGGGATAAACGTCTTAAAATAGTTGGCTGAATGGGGCCGAATGGATACAAGCCAGAGAAAGAGAGAAAAGGACAGAAATAACAAAAAGCAGGTCACCCCCCTTAAGGTAATGGAATCTCAAAAACAAAACCTACCAATAAATGACACATTGTAAACGAACAAGCCCCGCAAGCAGCAGGAAACAAAAGACAAGGCGATGCACGAGAAAAATTACAAAAAACAAAACAAAAACTATTGGATGAAATGTAAAAGGAAAAAAACAAAAAGAGAGGATACAACAAAAAGAGAGGATACCACAAAAAGAGAGGATACCACAAAAAGAGAGGATACCACAAAAAGAGAGGATACAACAAAAAGAGAGGATACCACAAACAGAGAGGATACAACAAAAAGAGAGGATACAACAAAAAGAGAGGATACAACAAAAAGAGAGGATACCACAAAAAGAGAGGATACCACAAAAAGAGAGGATACAACAAAAAGAGAGGATACCACAAAAAGAGAGGATACCACAAAAAGAGAGGATACAACAAAAAGAGAGGATACCACAAAAAGAGAGGATACCACAAAAAGAGAGGATACCACAAAAAGAGAGGATACCACAAAAAGAGAGGATACCACAAAAAGAGAGGATACCACAAAAAGAGAGGATACAACAAAAAGAGAGGATACAACAAAAAGAGAGGATACCACAAAAAGAGAGGATACAACAAAAAGAGAGGATACAACAAAAAGAGAGGATACAACAAAAAGAGAGGATACAACAAAAAGAGAGGATACCACAAAAAGAGAGGATACAACAAAAAGAGAGGATACAACAAAAAGAGAGGATACCACAAAAAGAGAGGATACAACAAAAAGAGAGGATACAACAAAAAGAGAGGATACAACAAAAAGAGAGGATACAACAAAAAGAGAGGATACCACAAAAAGAGAGGATACAACAAAAAGAGAGGATACCACAAAAAGAGAGGATACAACAAAAAGAGAGGATACAACAAAAAGAGAGGATACCACAAAAAGAGAGGATACCACAAAAAGAGAGGATACCACAAGAAGAGAGGATACCACAAAAAGAGAGGATACCACAAAAAGAGAGGATACAACAAAAAGAGAGGATACAACAAAACACACAGCTAGATATATGTTTATTCGAGGTGACAGGGAGACAAGAAACGGAGAGCACGCTTCGGACATACAGTATATCGATATGTAAGAGAAGGCGAAAGTGCACCAACATAGACAAGAAAGGAAGAAGAATTAGGCAGACACAAGAACATGTATATTCGAGGTGTCCTGAAAAAAATAAAAAATAAACAAAAAACAAAAAAATGAATACACACACACACACATTCGACATACACACACACACACACATAACACATAACACAACTGGAGGTACAGTAAGCTAACAAAGAAATAAAGGCAAATTTATATAAGATTAGAGAGCGTATTCAGAGTAGTTAGAGGCATAGTAAGATAACAGAGACATAGAGTATTAAGGTGAGGCTGATGGACTGTTGAGGTTAATGGGAGACGGGTCGTTTTTCTGGTCCCCTTTCTCCCTCGTGTTAAGTCTCAATTGTTTTGAGTTTATAAGACGTTCGGCTCATTAGTTTGGCGATTTTAACACCTTTCGCCCCATTTCGTTGTCAATTGTAAGACCTTTCGTGCCATTTAGGTGTCGATTATTTCCTGGCGAGCGATAGCGAGCCTGAAACTGTAAGTGGAACCGGCCTTTGGCCGGCACATTTTTCTACCGACAAATGTACACATTTATCTTGAAGGGGGGTCTAGGGGGTGTTTTTCTAAGCTTGATGGAGGTCTAGAGAAAGAACTAAGAAATAAAGGAATACATGAATTAATACATGTAAAATAGAAAAAAAGGTTCGTCTCCCCTTAATATAAGAGTAGCGAGTGTATTCAGTGGACTACAAAAGGTTCGTCTCCCCTTAATATAAGAGTAGCGAGTGTATTCAGTGGACTACAACAAAGGTTCGTCTCCCTTAATATAAGAGTAGCGAGTGTATTCAGTGGACTACAACAAAGGTTCGTCTCCCCTTAATATAAGAGTAGCGAGTGTATTCAGTGGACTACAAAAGGTTCGTCTCCCCTTAATATAAGAGTAGCGAGTGTATTCAGTGGACTACAACAAAGGTTCGTCTCCCCTTAATATAAGAGTAGCGAGTGTATTCAGTGGACTACAACAAAGGTTCGTCTCCCCTTAATATAAGAGTAGCGAGTGTATTCAGTGGACTACAACAAAGGTTCGTCTCCCCTTAATATAAGAGTAGCGAGTGTATTCAGTGGACTACAACAAGGTTCGTCTCCCCTTAATATAAGAGTAGCGAGTGTATTCAGTGGACTACAACAAAGGTTCGTCTCCCCTTAATATAAGAGTAGCGAGTGTATTCAGTGGACTACAAAAGGTTCGTCTCCCCTTAATATAAGAGTAGCGAGTGTATTCAGTGGACTACAACAAAGGTTCGTCTCCCCTTAATATAAGAGTAGCGAGTGTATTCAGTGGACTACAACAAAGGTTCGTCTCCCCTTAATATAAGAGTAGCGAGTGTATTCAGTGGACTACAACAAAGGTTCGTCTCCCCTTAATATAAGAGTAGCGAGTGTATTCAGTGGACTACAACAAAGGTTCGTCTCCCCTTAATATAAGAGTAGCGAGTGTATTCAGTGGACTACAACAAAGGTTCGTCTCCCCTTAATATAAGAGTAGCGAGTGTATTCAGTGGACTACAACAAAGGTTCGTCTCCCCTTAATATAAGAGTAGCGAGTGTATTCAGTGGACTACAACAAAGGTTCGTCTCCCCTTAATATAAGAGTAGCGAGTGTATTCAGTGGACTACAACAAAGGTTCGTCTCCCCTTAATATAAGAGTAGCGAGTGTATTCAGTGGACTACAACAAAGGTTCGTCTCCCCTTAATATAAGAGTAGCGAGTGTATTCAGTGGACTACAACAAAGGTTCGTCTCCCCTTAATATAAGAGTAGCGAGTGTATTCAGTGGACTACAAAAGGTTCGTCTCCCCTTAATATAAGAGTAGCGAGTGTATTCAGTGGACTACAACAAAGGTTCGTCTCCCCTTAATATAAGAGTAGCGAGTGTATTCAGTGGACTACAACAAAGGTTCGTCTCCCCTTAATATAAGAGTAGCGAGTGTATTCAGTGGACTACAACAAAGGTTCGTCTCCCCTTAATATAAGAGTAGCGAGTGTATTCAGTGGACTACAAAAGGTTCGTCTCCCCTTAATATAAGAGTAGCGAGTGTATTCAGTGGACTACAACAAAGGTTCGTCTCCCCTTAATATAAGAGTAGCGAGTGTATTCAGTGGACTACAACAAAGGTTCGTCTCCCCTTAATATAAGAGTAGCGAGTGTATTCAGTGGACTACAACAAAGGTTCGTCTCCCCTTAATATAAGAGTAGCGAGTGTATTCAGTGGACTACAACAAAGGTTCGTCTCCCCTTAATATAAGAGTAGCGAGTGTATTCAGTGGACTACAACAAAGGTTCGTCTCCCCTTAATATAAGAGTAGCGAGTGTATTCAGTGGACTACAACAAAGGTTCGTCTCCCCTTAATATAAGAGTAGCGAGTGTATTCAGTGGACTACAAAAGGTTCGTCTCCCCTTAATATAAGAGTAGCGAGTGTATTCAGTGGACTACAACAAAGGTTCGTCTCCCCTTAATATAAGAGTAGCGAGTGTATTCAGTGGACTACAACAAAGGTTCGTCTCCCCTTAATATAAGAGTAGCGAGTGTATTCAGTGGACTACAAAAGGTTCGTCTCCCCTTAATATAAGAGTAGCGAGTGTATTCAGTGGACTACAACAAAGGTTCGTCTCCCCTTAATATAAGAGTAGCGAGTGTATTCAGTGGACTACAACAAAGGTTCGTCTCCCCTTAATATAAGAGTAGCGAGTGTATTCAGTGGACTACAACAAAGGTTCGTCTCCCCTTAATATAAGAGTAGCGAGTGTATTCAGTGGACTACAAAAGGTTCGTCTCCCCTTAATATAAGAGTAGCGAGTGTATTCAGTGGACTACAAAAGGTTCGTCTCCCCTTAATATAAGAGTAGCGAGTGTATTCAGTGGACTACAAAAGGTTCGTCTCCCCTTAATATAAGAGTAGCGAGTGTATTCAGTGGACTACAAAAGGTTCGTCTCCCCTTAATATAAGAGTAGCGAGTGTATTCAGTGGACTACAAAAGGTTCGTCTCCCCTTAATATAAGAGTAGCGAGTGTATTCAGTGGACTACAAAAGGTTCGTCTCCCCTTAATATAAGAGTAGCGAGTGTATTCAGTGGACTACAAAAGGTTCGTCTCCCCTTAATATAAGAGTAGCGAGTGTATTCAGTGGACTACAAAAGGTTCGTCTCCCCTTAATATAAGAGTAGCGAGTGTATTCAGTGGACTACAAAAGGTTCGTCTCCCCTTAATATAAGAGTAGTGAGTGTATTCAGTGGACTACAAAAGGTTCGTCTCCCCATAATATAAGAGTAGCGAGTGTATTCAGTGGACTACAAAAGGTTCGTCTCCCCTTAATATAAGAGTAGCGAGTGTATTCAGTGGACTACAAAAGGTTCGTCTCCCCTTAATATAAGAGTAGCGAGTGTATTCAGTGGACTACAAAAGGTTCGTCTCCCCTTAATATAAGAGTAGCGAGTGTATTCAGTGGACTACAAAAGGTTCGTGTCCCCTTAATATAAGAGTAGCGAGTGTATTCAGTGGACTACAAAAGGTTCGTCTCCCCTTAATATAAGAGTAGCGAGTGTATTCAGTGGACTACAACAAAGGTTCGTCTCCCCTTAATATAAGAGTAGCGAGTGTATTCAGTGGACTACAAAAGGTTCGTCTCCCCTTAATATAAGAGTAGCGAGTGTATTCAGTGGACTACAAAAGGTTCGTCTCCCCTTAATATAAGAGTAGCGAGTGTATTCAGTGGACTACAAAAGGTTCGTCTCCCCTTAATATAAGAGTAGCGAGTGTATTCAGTGGACTACAAAAGAAACGGCAAAATAGTGATAGCCTTCCTTTTTCTCGACACTACTTCGACCTAAACTAGTCCATTCGTTATAGGTGGGCCAAAACGCTTGACCACTAACTTCAATAATTCAATCATTCAATAATTTGTCTATCGACAAATGTACAAATTTAGCTTGCTGTCAAAACAAATATATATATATATATGCTGGCTCGCTACCGCTCGCCAGGAAAATATTGACACCTGTATGGGGGTAAACGTCTTAAAATAGTAGGTTGAATGGGGCCGAATGGATAAAAGCCAAAGAGAGAGGGAAAGAAAGAGAAAAAAAGCGAGGTGGGCTCCCTTAAAACACACAGCAAACGAGCTAATATTAAATGTTGTACTATCAAGGAAGAGTCAGCTAGGGAATAGGAGTGGATATTTACAGCCCATTTGCTCTGGACCATTAACTATCAACTTCTGCAATATTCGTGGCCTTTCCTCTAACTTTCACTCTGTGGCACACCAGTTCTCCAACAAGAAACCTGATCTTCTTTTCTCACAGAGACTCAGGTATCTGAAGCAACTTCCAGCAACCCCCTCTCTGTTCCCTCCTAATGTTGCTATCCTAGTTTCAAAGCCAAAGGTGGATGTTGTGTATATGTGCACAGCAAGCTAATTTACTCTCGTGTTCCCAACCTCAACTAGAAATAATAAACTAAATACATGAAACCAAACTAAATAAATAATAAACAAATTACATGGAACACAATCTATACCAAAAAAGAAGCACCTGATAGACATAATAAAAGGATCAGGAGAGGAAGAGTTACCTAATACTGTATATAAGAAGAGTTACCTAATACTGTATATAAGAAGAGTTACCTAATACTGTATATAAGAAGAGTTACCTAATACTGTATATAAGAAGAGTTACCTAATACTGTATAAGAAGAGTTACCTAATACTGTATATAAGAAGAGTTACCTAATACTGTATATAAGAAGAGTTACCTAATACTGTATATAAGAAGAGTTACCTAATACTGTATATAAGAAGAGTTACCTAATACTGTATATAAGAAGAGTTACCTAATACTGTATATAAGAAGAGTTACCTAATACTGTATATAAGAAGAGTTACCTAATACTGTATATAAGAAGAGTTACCTAATACTGTATATAAGAAGAGTTACCTAATACTGTATATAAGAAGAGTTACCTAATACTGTATATAAGAAGAGTTAGCTAACACTGTGTATAACAAGACAAACATGAAACATACACACATCAGATGACAAAAACCAAAACAGGGGAAAAATGCTCAACAATAAAAGTAAGTGAAAAAGTGATGGACAATATACAAGAAGCAAGAACGGAAAGATGCAATAGATGAACCCCATAGATGAACCCAATATATGAACCCAATAGATGAACCCCATAGATGAACCCAATAGATGAACCCAATATATGAACCCAATAGATGAACCCCATAGATGAACCCAATAGATGAACCCAATAGATGAACCCCATAGATGAACCCAATAGATGAACCCAATATATGAACCCAATAGATGAACCCCATAGATGAACCCAATAGATGAACCCAATAGATGAACCCAATAGATGAACCCCATAGATGAACCCAATAGATGAACCCAACAGATGAACCCAATAGATGAACCCCATAGATGAACCCCATAGATGAACCCAATAGATGAACCCCATAGATGAACCCCATAGATGAACCCAATAGATGAACCCAATAGATGAACCCCATAGATGAACCCAATAGATGAACCCCATAGATGAACCCAATAGATGAACCCAATAGATGAACCCAATAGATGAACCCAATAGATGAACCCCATAGATGAACCCAATAGATGAACCCAATAGATGAACCCAACAGATGAACCCAATAGATGAACCCCATAGATGAACCCAACAGATGAACCCAATAGATGAACCCAATAGATGAACCCCATAGATGAACCCAATAGATGAACCCAATAGATGAACTCCATAGATGAACCCCATAGATGAACCCCATAGATGAACCCAATAGATGAACCCCATAGATGAACCCAGCAGATGAACCCAATAGATGAACCCAATAGATGAACCCCATAGATGAACCCCATAGATGAACCCAATAGATGAACCCCATAGACGAACCCCATAGAGGAACCCAACAGATGAACCCCATAGATGAACCCAATAGATGAACCCCATAGATGAACCCAACAGATGAACCCCATAGATGAACCCTATAGATGAACCCCATAGATGAACCCTATAGATGAACCCAACAGATGAACCCCATAGATGAACCCAACAGATGAACCCCATAGATGAACCCAATAGATGAACCGAACAGATGAACCCCATAGATGAACCCCATAGATGAACCCAACAGATGAACCCAACAGATGAACCCCATAGATGAACCCAATAGATGAACCCCAACCCATATCTCGAGTGCCAGACAAAGACGATGATAATCACACCAATATTACACCAGGTGGGAGTATGACAAATGGGTATGGCAGGTGACAGAAGAGTTACGAGGAAGGGTTAAAACACACGGTACACGAAAACTTTATCGGCATTTATTTATACTGGATTTCTTGTTTTGCATTTACGTGTAATGTTTATCCCTGGCGAGTGATAGCGAGCCTATATATTTTGAGGAACCGGCAGGACAAATTTATTTCGATGGGGGTCTTGGGGGTACTTTTTAAGCCAAATGGAGGTCTTGGGAGGAAACTATAGAAGACAAAAAATACATAATATATATATATACACATATATGCACATCTCCCCTTAAGAGAGAGAGAGAGAGTGTGTGTGTGTGTGTGTGTGTGTGTGTGTGTGTGTGAAGTAGTATAGACAAAGGTTACCAAGAATTAATGCACCAGAAAGGGAGACATGTGATTAATGGATCCCAGACAGACGGTGACAGTGAGAGAGGGGATGCAGACACTCTAACACACACATACACACACACACAATCTATCTCTCTCTCTCTCTCTCTCTCTCTCTTGTGACTCTTGTATACACGCACCACACACGTATTTATATAATTTAAGAAATTATATATTTATACAGTATATATATATATATATATATATATATAGATATATCTATATATATTATATATATATAATATATATATATATACAGTATATATAATATACAGTATATATTATATATACTGTATTATATAATTATACAGTATATACCGGTATATAATTATACAGTATATACCGGTATATATTTTATTATTATTTTATTTATTATTTATATTTTTGTTTTTGTTTACATTACATAAACAAACGTGTGTATGTATACAGGAATGGCATTCCTCTTACCAGGATATGAAATCGTAATGTCGAGATTTGAACCAAGGTTTAATCAACAAATGTAATATGATATAATTAAGTCTCCGGAAAGACAATTCAAAAATTAAAACCAGATAATAGTAATCAAGGCAACACATTCGAGATGATTTGTATAATTGCTTTAGGAATAGAACGGTCTATCTATCTATTTATTTATTATACGTAATAAATAGACAAGAAAGCATGGCACCAAGCTTGTCAGTTTGAATACAGCCAAGAATATGGATGTACACAAATATGACGGGCAGAGGAAGCAACAAAATATAGTTAAAACACCGTAACCATAGCAACAGCATCATCAACAACAACTATGGCAATAATAATAATAATAATAATAATAATAATAATAATAATAAGAGCAACAGTAACAACAAACACAACAACCACACCTTTAGCAACCAGGTATTTTATATGACGACAGTGCTCTCTCTCTCTCTCTCTCTCTCTCTCTCTCTCTCTCTCTCTCTCTCTCTCTCTCTCTCTCTCTCTCTCTCTCTCTCTCTCTCTCTCTCTCTCTCTCTCTCTCTCCTTCTTTTCTATCCTTTCCTTCAACTTTCCTTTTCTATCGGATATGCCATCTCGACTAGAATTAAGTCCTGACCACCTCGTTTGGATCGTAAGGTCTGTGTGGCCAGTGTATCTATGTAAATCTATGTACATCTCTTTGTTCCTTTCTTCTCCACCTCACTCCCCCCCCCCCCTGCTTTTAGTTAGTGGACCCCCTAGGGTGAATAATATAGAAAGAATATCGGCTCACATTCTTACCCTTCAGTGTTTTACCAGGGAGAGAGAGTGAGAGAGTGTGTGAGAGTGAGGAGGGAGGGGAGGGTAATGTGAAGTTTAGTGTATTGTGTGATATACTGTATATATATATATATATGTATGTGTGTGTGTGTGTGTGTGTGTGTGTGTGTGTGTGTGTGTGGAGGTTAAATCATCACAAGTACATGTGATTAAAGCATATAGTAAAACTCGCT
This sequence comes from Paralithodes platypus, assembly GCA_032716605.1. Lineage (NCBI taxonomy): Eukaryota > Metazoa > Arthropoda > Malacostraca > Decapoda > Lithodidae > Paralithodes > Paralithodes platypus. The sequence goes on from CM064580.1 coordinate 42,118,684, forward strand.
GGAAAAATGAAACATTGGAACATCAAAGATTTCAGCCATTCTTTCAAGACATCTCCAGGGTAATACACGAAAACAGGGTGATTTCCACTTGAAGGATTTTTTTCTGGACCCCTTTCTCCCTCATGTTTAACTCCACTGCGTTTGACATTTTAAGACGTTCGCCCCATTAGTTTGGCGATTTTAAGAACTTTCGCCCCATTTCTGTCAATTTTAGACATTTTGTGCCATTTAGGTGTCGATTTTTTCCTGGCGAGCGATAGCGAGCCTGTAATGTAAGATGAAACGGACATCGGCCGGGGAATTTTTCTACCGAAAAATGTACAAATTTATCTTGAAGAGGGTCAAGGGAGTGTAATTTTTAAGCTTGATAGAGGTCTAGCGTACAAACTAAATACCTCCCCTTAAATACCCTTCCTAAATCATCTGTGAGATGTTAACCAGCCCACGCCCATGGTGCCACACTTCTTGTTTGTATATGCTAGTTAGCTTATCACAGATGATTTAGGAGGGGTAGTTAAGCTTTCGTCTTCCCCTGTTTTCTTGTATTTCCCTAAAGATGTCCTGAGAGAATAGACTAAACGTTAGTGTTCCAATTTTTCATTTTTCCTCTATGTTTTACTATATATATATATATATATATATATATATATATATATATAAATAAATAAATAATATATATATATAAATGCTCGCCAGGAAAAAATCAACACCTAAATGTCACGGAAGGTGATGAAATTGCCAAACTAATGAGACGAAGATTTTAAAACCTCAACATTAATGGGGCTAAACATGAGGGGAAAAGGGATCCAGAACACCCCCTCCCCACCCCTCACCCCTTAAAGGGCTAGTGATTGTTTTTGGGGGGGGGGTACTTGTTCATTTATATATTCAATTTTGAGTTTCCTCGCTAGACCTCCCTCAAGCTTAAAAAAACACCCCCCATACCCCCTTTCAAGATATATTTGTACATTTTTCGGTAGAAAAATTTCCCGGCTGAAGGCCGATTTCTTAACAAAATTACAGACTCGCTATCGCTCGCCAGGAAAAAATCGACACCTAAACGGTATGAAAGGTCTTAATATTGACAAAGTAAGGGGGCGAAAGGTCTCAAAATAGCCAAACTAGTGAACGAACGTCTTACAATCGCAAAACTAATGGGTCTAAACATGAGGGAGAAGGGGGTCCAGCAAAAGCGAGGACCTCCCCCTTAAATGAGTTACCCAGTGTATAAAATTGATGAAAATGGGAAGCGGAAAGGAAAATGTATTGAGGGTTATAACGTCAAGAATGCTGAAGGGAGAGTTACGAGGCGGCGTAGGGAAAATATTTAACGGTGGGGGCAAACATCAGAATATACGAGAGCGAGAGAGAGAGAGAGAGAGCGAGAGAGAGCATCATAATTACGTACGTAAGCATTACCAATACGGGAGCGTGGCGTAAATTATACACAGGTAACCCTGTATATATATATATATATATATATATATAGCAAGAAACCTTCCTCTCTCTCACCTCCACTTGACGTTTTGTGTAGTATATTTTTAAGCCAGTTATAAAGCTCCTCTGACCCTCCTCACTCCTCCTCTTACACCACCACTTAAGGGGGGGTCACAGGCTTGTTTTTATCTTTCTCTCCTGTTCTCTCTTTCTCTGGCTTCTATCCATTCGACCCCATTCAGTCAACTGTTTGAAGACGTTTATCCCCATCCAGGTGTCGATTTCTTCCTGGCGAGCGATAGCGAGCCAGCATTGTATGGAGAAATCCGGCTTCGCCGGAGACATTTTTCTGACGAAAAATTTACAAATCTAGCTTGCTGTCAAAACAAAAATATATATATGCTTGCTCGCCACCGCTCGCCAAGATGGGGGTAAACGTCTTAAAACAGTAAGCTGAATGGGGCCGAATGGATGCAAGCCAAAGAGAGAGGGAGAGAGAAAAAAAAAAAAACGAGGTGGGCCTCCTTAACCAACTTACTACACCCCACTTTCTTTGACCTCCGCAGCTTCCTTTATCTCTCCACACGTCCGGGATTTTTTTTTTTTTTTTTTTTTTTTTTTTTTTTCTAACTTCATAACTTCTCTAAGCTCTCCAGTGCTCTTGTTTATGGATTTTTGTTTATTTTATTGTATTTATTTTATGTATATTTTTTTTTTCTACAGCTATTGTATTATACCCTAGACATACTGTATATAAATGCTGACCTATCCCAACTTTCAATATACTATGATGGCCTTCTTTATTATATTATATTATATTTATATTTATATTATCATATTTTACTGTCATTAGATGATTTTATTCCATTTGTAAAGTTGTGGGAGGGTTACTTGAAAATCCCTTGATCCCTAGAGATCCTTCCTAAGCTGCATAACATCGCCTAATTTTAACCAGTATGATAGCAGTATGTAAAATAGCGTCACGGGACTTCCAAGAGTTCAAACTAATTGTCTTTCCATCTTAACACGATCTGGTCCGACGTGTTGTGTGTTTGTATGATAGTTTGTTTAAATATTATTAGGGATTTTGTGTTTTCCATTTGCCAATTTCGAACAATTCATTTAATTTGTCCCCTAGGGGGAAAAAAATGCCTTCCCAGATTTACGTCAAGCTAAAAACTAATGTCCACCCAGACCCCCTTCAATTTAAATTTGTATATTTTTTGATAGAAATGTGTCCGAGTCAAAGGCTGATTTTTGTCTAAACTACAGAGTCGATATCGTTCGCCCGCCAAAAAAATCGACACCTGCCCGGGGTGAAGCGCCTTATTATCGCCAAACTAATGGAGTAAAGCGTCTTACAAACTCCAAACTTATAGCACGATACATGGGAGTACCAAGAAATCCCCCTGTGACCAAATATGGTTAAAGCGTGTATCACACGAGAGCTTTTATAGTCAACATTCGATGATCAACATTTTTCTGGCAACATATTTGGAATATTTTGCACCGGTGTTGGAAACAAGACTGATGGTAGATGAATTTAAGGGCCCGAAATACTTAAAATGTTGACCTCATAAGCTGCCAGACCAGTGTTCAGGATAAATGTCGAGGAAAAAAGCGCTCGTGTGATACCGGCTTAACGTATGGTATAGTCTGCCCTCCCTCCATAACCTTTCAGAGATCCCTACAGTCATAGCAAGGGTCGTATTCTTAAGGGGGGTCACCGGATTCTTTTTATCTTTCTCTCCCTTTTTTCTCTTTCCATTCGGCCTCATTCAACCAACTGTTTTAAGACGTTTATCCCCATCCAGGTGTCGATTTCTTCCTGGCGAGCGAAAGCGAGCCAGCATTGTATGGAGAAATCCGGCTTCGCCGGAGACAGTTTTCTATCGAAAAATGTACAAATTTAACTTGCTGTCAAAACAAAAATATATATATGCTGGCTCGCTACCGCTCGCCAGGAAAATATTGACACCTGGATGGGGTAAACGTCTTAAAACAGTAGGCTGAATGATGCCGAATGGATACAAGCCAAATAGAGAGGGAGAGAGAGAACAAGCGAGGTGGGCCCCCTTAAGAATACCAGTCTTATTTTCTATCCATCCATAACAGGCGGGTGCCCAACCCCGAAAGGGGTTGAAATAGGGGAGCTATCCCCCCGCCAAAGGCGGCTTTCTAGGGCCTTTCCTAGCTGATGCTGAGAGGATTGGGTTCTAGTCATGTGGTGATGGGCTGGTCTATCAGAGTGATAACTGAGCAATCTCTGCCATACCCATAGCTTACTCTGACTGTTCCTTTTACTTATATATTTTCTAGATCTCAAGTGACGGCGTCTCTTCCGTGGATTGACCTCCCAATCTACCAAGATTGGAAGCCAAAGCGTCACATTTTTCCTTTGCCCCTCAACTTTCTCTTCATAATTGCTGAGGGGCACAGGGCCCTGGGTGGGTCTTTGGTTTCCCGGGTGTTTCCGCACCCTCCTCAGCTCCCCGCCATGGAGTGGCTTCGACGGTCACCCAGGCTTTATTGTGGTCGGCAGGGAGGGTTCTGTGGGGGCGCTCGGTTATGGCCTTGGCCTTGCTTGGGGCCTTGGGGCTGTTCGGCCAGGCAGCTTGGGGAACAACAACAACAACAACCATCCATAACTTTTACCAGCCTTCCACAACCTCTCTCTCTCTCTCTCTCTCTCTCTCTCTCTCTCTCTCTCTCTCTCTCTCTCTCTCTCTCTCTCTCTCTCTCTCTCTCTCTCTCTCTCTCTCTCTCTCTCTCTCTCTCTCTCTCTCTCTCTCTCTCTCTCTCTCTCTCTCTCTCTCTCTCTCTCTCTCTCTCTCTCTTATAGTCTGTTCATCATAGGTAGGACAATTACATTACCAGTCTATTCCAACTCACCCCACTCTCTTATTCGCCAAAGCTCTCTCTCTCTCTCTCACACACTCACACTCTCTCTCTCGCTCTCACTCACACACACTCTCTCTCTCTCACTCTTATAGTCTGTTCATTACCAGTAGGACAATTACCTTACCAGTCTACTCCAACTTACCCCCCACTCTCCAAAGACACACTATACGTTCTCTACTTCCCCTATGGTATAATCAAGAGACGGCGCCTCCTTATTCTATTTAACACGCCTCCCCCCCCCCCTCACCCTTTTCCAGAGGAAGCCCGTTTTTCTGGACCCCCTTCTCCCTCATGTTTAGCCCCACTAGTTTTGATATTATAAAACGTTCGGCCCATTAGTTTGGCGATTTTAACACCTTTCACCCCATTTCGTTGTCAATTTTAAGACCTCTCGTGCCATTAAGGTGTCGATTTGTTTACTAGCGAGCGATAGCGAGCTTGCAATTTTAAGAGGAACTGGCCTTCGGCCGGGACATTTTTCTACCGAAAAATGTACAAATTTATCTTGAAGGGGGTCTAGGGGGTGTTTTTCTAAGCTTGATGGAGGTCTAGGGAGGAAACTAAAATAATATATGAATAAGTGAATTAATAGACCAAACAAACGGCCAGTCTCCCTCCAGACCCTCTTCAAGCTAAAGGAACACACCATCTAGATCCCCTTCAAGATAAAAGAACGCCGCCCCCCCCCCCCCCCACCCCCCTTCGAGCTAAATCTGTACATTGTTTGGTAGAAATGTGTCCAGCGAGGCATCTCCTAATCGTTGAATTAATGGAGCGAATAGTCTTAAAACTCACCTTTTGTTTTACCTTCTTTGTCAGCTTCCAACTTGGGGGGATAGGGTTTATATATTGGTTTATGTAATTATGTATTTATGTAATTATTAGTTTATGTAATTATGTATTTATGTAATTATTAGTTTATGTAATTATGTATTATGTAATTATTAGTTTATGTAATTATGTATTTATGTAATTATTGGTTTATGTAATTATGTATTTATTTTGTTTTAGTTGCCTCCCTAGACCTCCATCAAGCTAAATTAATTGGTACATTTTTCGGTAGAAAAAATGTGCCGGCCTGAGGCCGGTTCATATTAAATTACAGGCTTGCAATGGCTCGCCAGGAAAAAAATCGACACCTAAATGGCACGAAAGGTCTTAATATTGACAAAGAAATGGGCTAAAGTTCTTAAAATTGCCAAAGTAATAGGGTGAACGTCTTAAAATCTCCTAAATGATGGGACTAAGCATGAGGGAGAAAGGGGTTCCAGGCAAAAATACAACAAATGACCTCCCCCATAAAGCCCTACCTATCTATTATCTATCTATCCACCAGGCAATTTCTTCATGCTGTACGATTACCTTAAGTACTTCAACCGCGAGACGGCCTCCTTCCTCGAGCGGGAGCAGTTTCTGGACCTCATCGCTGACATCTTCAAGGACTTCTCGCCGCTCGAAAGGGAGGCTATCATATTCCAGGTGAGTTGTATGTATGTATGTGTGTATGTATGTATGTGTGTATGTATGTATGTATGTAAAGTATGTATGTATGTATGTATGTATGTATGTATGTTCAAGGACTTCTCACCGCTCGAAAGGGAGGCAATCATATGTCAGATGAGCTTTATGTATGTATGTATGTATGTATGTATGTGTCTTCACAAGGGAGGCCATCATATTCCAGGTGAGCTTTATGTATGTATGTATGTATGTACTGTATGTGATGGCACAACCTTCACTTGTTCCTCTGACAAAGCTGAACTCTTCGCTCAAACTTTTGCTAGAAACTCCACCTTAGATAATTCCGGTGCTATTTCTTCCTCTCCACCCCCCTCTCCCCTACTTAAGCCTATAATATCCTAATCTATTCTAAAGATGTACTTTCTACCCTCTCTGGGCTTAATACTAAGAAGGCGTACGGTCCAGACGGTGTTCCTCCTGTTGTACTCAAAAACTGTGCTTCCGTGCTGACTCCCTGCCTAAGCAAACTCTGTGATGGGCTGGTCTATCAGAGTGAGAACTGAGCGATCTCTGCCATACCCATAGCTTACTCTGACTGTTCCTTTTCCTTATATATTTTCTAGATCTCAAGTGACGGCGTCTCTTCCGTGGATTGACCTCCCAATCTACCAAGATTGGAAGCCAAAGCGTCACATTTTTCCTTTGCCCCTCAACTTTCTCTTCATAATTGCTGAGGGGCACAGGGCCCTGGGTGGGGCTTTGGTTTCCCGGGCATTTCCGCACCCTCCTCAGCTCCCCGCCATGGAGTGGCTTCGGTCACCCAGGCTTTATTGTGGTCGGCAGGGAGGGTTCTGTGGGGGCGCTCGGTTATGGCCTTGGCCTTGCTCGGGGACTTGGGGCTGTTCGGCCAGGCAGTTTGGGGAACAACAACAACAACAACAACTCTTTCGTCTCTGTCTCTCCTCTAACATCTTCCCTTCATTCTGGAAGTTTGCTCTCATTCAACCTGTCCCAAAGAAAGGTGACCGCTCTCAACCCTCCAACTATCGTCCAATTGCTCTCATCTCTTGTATCTCTAAAGTTTTTAAAACTATTCTTGCTTCCAAATTTCTTAAGCATTTCTCTTCTCATAATCTACTCTCAGATCGCCAGTATGGCTTCATCAAGGGTTGCTCTACTGGTGATCGTCTTTCATATCTTACTAACTCTTGGTCATCCTCCTTTCGGGACTTCAGTGAGGCCTTTTCTATTGTGCTAGACATATCAAAGGCCTTCGATAGAGTCTGGCACAAATCTTAAATGTCTAAACTACCCTCTTTCGGTTTCTATCCCTCCATCTGTGCCTTTGTCTCTAATTTCCTTTCCGGCCGTTCCATAGCTCTGGTTGTGGATGGCCATCGCTCACTTCCTCATCCTTTCAACTCTGGTGTTCCTCAGGGCTCTGTCCTATCTCCTATTCTCTTTCTAATTTTCATAAAT
>CM064580.1:42133461-42147513 GCA_032716605.1 Paralithodes platypus
TTTGGGCCAGTATACGCATGTAACAGGTTTCCATATTCTTGTGTTCTTATAAAGAGCAGTGCCCCTACAGGACGGATCAGTGTAGAACTCAAAAACTGCCAAAACTCTCTCTCTCTCTCTCTCTCTCTCTCTCTCTCTCTCTCTCTCTCTCTCTCTCTCTCTCTCTCTCTCTCTCTCTCTCTCTCTCTCTTCCGCTCTCTCTCTCTCTCTCTCTCTCTCTCTCTCTCTCTCTCTCTCTCTCTCTCTCTCTCTCTCTCTCTCTCTCTCTCTCTCTCTCTCTCTCTGCCACAAACCCCAAAAAATTCTACAGTTACGTAAATAAAAATAAACAGATCAAAAGCGGAATCGGACCGCTAATAGAAGATGGCCAGACAATAACAGGTGACACAAACACGGCAAATATGCTCAACAAATATTTTGGCTCAGTTTTCACAGAAGTTATCGATCATACCCCTGAAAATAACACCTCAACTCATGTGATAGGAGATTTCACCATCAGTGTTAGCGAAGTACAAAGCAAATTGAGTAATTTAAATGTAAATAAGACCCCGGGACCCGACATGCTCCACCCGAAAATAATTAAGAATGTTAAGGACGAAATAGAAAAACCCCTGACACAACTATTTAACTTATCATTACTACAGGGGATTGTACCGAGTGATTGGAAAGATGCGAACATTACGCCGATATACAAGAAGGGTAGCAAGGCTATCTATCTATCTATCTATTGCCTGACGCCGTGATCCCCGAAGGGGTGGCCACGAACGAACCGCCCCCATGCACCTCTGTCCCCAGTCAGTCGACGCCCCTCCCCCCAACCAGCACCGCCTTCGTTCATGTAGTTCCTCACTCCATCCTTCCACCTCATATTCGGTCTACCTCTTCCCCTCTGTCCCTCCACCTCGCTCTCGTACACCCTCTTAGTCATTCTCTCGCTTTCCATACGTTCCATATGGCCGAACCATCTCAAGTTGTTCCTTTTCACACTTTCCAGCACATCTACCTCCACACCACACCTCCTTCTTACTTCCTCATTAGTCTGTCTATCCCTCCATGTAACTCCGCACGCACTCCTTAAGTAATTCATTTCCACTGCTCTCACTCTTGGTCTGAGTCTCTCAACCAACGTCCATGCTTCGCTTCCGTAAGTCAGTGTCGGGATTACCACACTGTCATGCAAGGACTTCTTCACTTCCATACTGACCACCCTATTTCTTGTTACTGCTTTTAGCGTTCCTACAACCCTCTTCCCCTGTTGTACCCTCTCCCGCACCTCTTCATCCATAGTCCCATCTTTACTCAACACACTGCCCAGATACTTAAAAGAGTTGACGATCTCCATAGCCTGACCGTTCAGCTTCACCTCACACTCTGTGACTTCACCCCTTTCGAAGACCATAACCTTGCTCTTCCCCGTATTTACCTTCAAATTCCGTTTTTCGCACACTGTTCCAAACTCATTTACCAGACCCTGCAACTCCCATTCATTATCACTCATCAGAACTGTATCATCCGCAAACAGCAGTATAGGTAGCTTCCACTCAATTCCCTCCCTTTTCAGCGATACACCAACATCCACTGCTCTTGATAGTATTTCTTTCATAACTCCATCCATATATACAGTAAACAACCACGGGGACATCACACACCCCTGTTTCAAACAAGCAAGGCCAAAGCGAGTAATTACAGACCAATTAGTCTAACTTCAATTGTAGGAAAAATCATGGAAAAAATCCTTAGAGATAAGATAGTAGATTACCTCGAATCAAACAACCTAATCAAAAATAGTCAACACGGTTTTAGATCAAATAAGTCATGCCTAACAAATTTGATTGAATTTTATAACAAACTATTCACATATAACAACATGACGAAATCACTAGATATAATCTTCCTGGACTTTCAAAAAGCTTTCGACAAGGTGCCTCACCGAAAACTATTGGCTAAACTGGAGAGGATAGGTATCAAAGGTGAAATTCATTCTTGGATGCAAAAATTGGCTTACAGACAGAAGACATAGAGTGGTGATAAATGGAGTGGAATCGGAGTGGGAGCCTGTCACTAGTGGAGTTCCACAGGGTTCAGTCCTTGGACCGGTCCTGTTTTTAATTTACATTAACGATATTGATGTAGGGGTAAACAACACTATTTCCAAATTCGCCGACGATACAAAAATAGGAAATACAGTCCTGAACGAAGATGATAGAAATGCGTTGCAATCTGATTTAAACAAGATATCAGAGTGGTCGAAAAAATGGCAGATGCCCTTCAATGTCGATAAATGTCAGGTGCTGCAGGTTGGTAGCAGAAATATGAAATACAAATACGAAATGAATGGCAAACAAATAAAAACCGCAACGGTAGTAAAAGACCTAGGGGTACTAATATCTGAAAACCTAAACACTTCCGACCAATATATAGCAGCTGCAAATAAGGCAAACATAGCATTGGGCTTTATTAAACGAAAATTTACATATAAACATGAGAACGTAATAGTGCCACTGTTCAAAAGTATGGTGAGGCCCCACCTTGAATATGGTGTGCAGTTCTGGTCACCTTATCTGATCAAGGACATTGTAAGACTCGAGTCAGTACAGCGTAGAGCGACGAAGATGATACCCTCATTAAGAAATAAATCATATGAAGAAAGACTTAAACGATTGAACCTGTTCTCATTAAAAAAAGAGGAGGTTGAGGGGTCAGCTTATTGAGTGCTTTAAGATACTAAAAGGTTTCGACAAAGTCGATGTAAATGCACTATTCACATTAAACAATACTAATCAAACTCGCAGAAATGGAATGAAATTAAAAACCAAAAAGGCAAACCTAGATGTCACAAAGAGTTTCTTCACCTACAGTGTGGCGACAGAGTGGAATAAACTACCAGCGAGAGTGGTGGAGAGCGACACAATAAACGCTTTCAAACCTCTATCTGCATAGGGCTGGGGTGATATGAAAAAAATAAATAAAAAATAAATATATACTGTATATATATATATATATATATATATATATATATATATATATATATATATATATATATATACTGTATATAATTATATGTATGTATGTATGTATGTGTATACAGTATATGTGTGTACTGTATATATATATATATATATATATATATATATATAGTTTGTAAGGCCAGACTGCCTAGTAAGGACCTTGAGGTCTGTGTGGTCTGTGTATCTATGTAGCTCTATGTAGCTCTCTCAATTAAACTTCCTGACACCCATTACCCTCCGTTTTCTCTCTATTGACAGCCCTTTCAAGGTCCACTATTGTATTTTTGTTTTCTTTGGCTGTCAGTTTTCTTTTTTCTACTAACTCAATTACTCCCAACTTTTGAAGGGTGACTGCGTAGTTATTCTTTATTTTTTCCTTTCCTGTTTCCGAAAGTTTGTAATTTGAAAAGTCGGCATGGGAAATCGAGGCCAGGGCGAAATTTGTATTGGTGCATTGTGTGAGGACGTGTTGGTTTGGAGGAAGAGAGGAAGGGAGGACACAGAGAGAGAGAGAGAGAGATATATCAACGCTGGGATCAACATCTGTATGTGTGGGACACGTTTCGGCTCAAACACAAGCCATCTTCAGCCTTAAAACAAGACAGAAAAAACCTACAGGAATAATTATGCTAAATGCCTCGTACTATAAACATGTGGGTGGTTATTATTTATCTTAATTAAGAAAAATAAGATTGAAACAAAATTGAAACAAGATTACAAGAATCCGAGGAAGTCATTGAGTATTAAAACATAGTGTACTTCTGAGATACCAGGAAAAAGGGAGGGACCAAAGGGATGACGACGGAGCACTTGGGTCCAGCTGACAGATTGCCTGTGGCGTACCGTTGGTCGTCGGACAAATCTGCGACATACTGCAGCCATGCCTGTGGTATCCTGTGGCATACTGCGGTAATGTATTAGCATAGGTGCCAAGCCTGTGTGTTTGTACAGGATTAGCGACGTCCTATATCGGCGGAACCTACCGTAATACCTCAGATGTATGCCAGTAGCAGACCCGGCGCCAAATTCAAATGCATAATACCACTGATCAACCCAGTCGTGCCTGCGGTTGCTGGAACATTCAAACGACATATGTCAGACACATCTGTGGGACAGACTTATTTTTCGAGCTCGCCGACCTGATATGAAAATGTTGACCTTTTTTCCCGCCCTCGCGGCCCATACCGGCCAACACTGACTCATTCCCGACACCTTGGAAATGCCTCAGGACTCGCCCACTACTTGCCTGCGGTCCCTTGTTCGCCGGTAATCATTTTTGAGATCGTGAATGTTTGATAGGCCTTTTACTCTTCTTCAATACACTGACTGGGAGACCCTGAAGGATGGGCACCAAAACCAACAGGTTGCCGGGGACGTGGTTGGGAGACTACCTTTTCTTGTCCCTCCAACATTTTCAGTTTAACGAGAAACCAATGTGCCTTCTGTTCTATTTAATCTCCTTTAATAACCTTTATTATACTGTGTCTTATAGCTATCCTAAAACCCCATGATCTCTCCTCTCTAATAAAGTTCTTTCTTGTAATCATATTACTTTACAGACTGGGAGATCTTTTTAAATTGTACTCCTCTATTGTATCTAGAGAACATCCTTTTTAACCCCTACTGTACCGGAGGATACAGTAATAAAATTCCCCCCCAGTCCCAAGCAATGTGGCCAAAATGGCAAGATAGAACAACCTTCCAACTCAAGAGATGAAGTAAGCCTAGCTCTCCTAGCCTTCAGTGGGTTTTATATAAGCTGAGAAGTGTGGTCATATCGAGAGCAGTGCTCAAATGGTCGTGGTACAGTACCAGGCACAGCCTGATACAGGCAGTTACAAGGAAAGTACATTACTGACGGCTCCCAGCTGTCGCTGGGACTGGGGTGTGACTTATCTACTGACGGCTGGTAGCTGTCTCTGGGATTGGAAGGGTTAACCAAAAAGACATACTACACCTTCTCTGATGTTATAGGTAACCAAGAACCTTCACCACTAATGGTTCTCCTCCTTTATTCCAGTACACCTTTCGTGCTATTTAGGTGTCGATTTTTTTTTTCTGAGGTCTAGGGAGGAAACTAAACAAATTATTACTATGAAATAATCGACCAAAAAGTGAACCATCTCTCCTTAACGGTTCTCCTCCTTTATCCCAGTACACAGACTGGGAGAACCTGGAGGACGGGTACCAGAACCAACAGGCTGCCGGGGACGTGGTGGGAGACTACTTCTTCGTCTGCCCCTCTGATGAGTTCGCTACGGCCTACGGGGATGCTGGGGGGGAGGTCTACTATTACTACTTCACCCATGTAAGTATCCAGAGCTATTGTTTGAGAGATGGTGGTGGTAGTAGTAGTAGTTGTGGTTGTTGTTGTAGTAGTAGTAGTAGTAGTAGTAGTAGTAGTAGCTTATTGACAAAACTTTAAATACTACTACTATTACTACTTCACCTATGTAAGTATTCGGATAAAATGTTGGATATATAGTAGTAGTAGTAGTAGTAGTAGTAGTGATTATTGACAAAACTTCAAATACTACTATTATTACTACTTCACCCATGTAATTATCCAGAGCAATTGTTAGAGAGATGGTAGTAGTAGTAGTAGTAGTAGTAGTAGTAGTAGTAGTAGTAGTAGTAGTGATTATTGACAACACTTTAAATACAAACCCGATAAAATACACAAGATCGTACAGAATACATTGACAGAGAGGGATGGTCTACTATTTCTACTTCACCCATGTAACTATCCAGATCAATTGTTAGATAGATACATAATGACAGGTTAATAGATAGAGTGATAGTTAATTTATGCTTGAATGGAGAAAGATATCTACATGAAAAGAAACGTTTGTGTTCTTATAAAGACAATAACAATACAAATGTTTGATGTCATGTGGGTATCTCTCGCCATTTAAGTATTCATGGCATTGTGATTTTCTCAACCCATATAATTATAGGAAACTTATTAAACGATAGGCATATAACTTAATGGATAGAATTTCGACTCTTCTTGGATAAAACCCAATTAATATACGCTATTTGAATACAATTGTCTGGCAGCAGCTGGAATGAAATTAGAAAGACCGTTAATTTATTGGAATGGTTTGCAAGTGTGATGATAGATACATAAGAAAACATTGTTAACTGTCTTGATAGCGTAATGCATAGTGCGCGGAATTTCGATGTGAGTATCCTGGGTTTGAGTCCTCGGAGTGCCACATGTATTTGTTGATTTCATTAATTGAGTTTAGATGTTAAGTTGGTTGGTGTAAAACACATACTAATACTCTAGATAGAAAGATAGTCACTGAAGGCACAATGCTAAAATATAGCAACATGTCCTGGTTTATTATACTATGAGAGAATCTGAGAAGACACGCGGGATTTGCGTGTAAACCCCCTCTAAACTGGTATTGACTGTGTTGGGGGTGTAATGTCTTAGATGTTTATGTTCTGGGTGTGGTGTCCCGAGTTCGAATCCCGGGAGGACCATATGCTTTCATTAATTTGTTCAAGTGCATTGGGGTTTGCAATGGAGGATTAATTGTACAGGGAGAAGAAAACAACAATGGTAAATGAAAGATAATAGCAGAGACGGTTAAAGAATAAGAATAGGGATAATGAGAGAAGAGGGAATAATGAGAGAAGTGATATAATGAGAAGAGGGAATAATGAGAGAAGAAGGGATGACGAAAGAAGAAGGAATAATGAGAGAAGAAGGAATAATGAGAGAAGAAGGAATAATGAGAGAAGAAGGAATAATGAGAAGGAATAATGAGAGAAGAAGGAATAATGAGAAGAAGGAATAATGAAAGTGGAATAAGGAATAAGGAAAGTAGAATAATGGGAAGGAATAATGAAGGAAGAAGGAATAATGAGAGATGAAGGAATAATGAGAGAACAGGAGGAAGGAATAATGAAAGAAGAAGGAATAATGAGAGAACGAATAATGAGATATGAAGGAATAATGAGAGAAGAAGGAATAATGAGAGAAGAAGGAATAATGAAAGAACGAATAATTAGGAATAATGAAAGAAGAAGGAATAATGAGAGAAAGAAGGAATAAGAGAAGAAGGAATAATGAGAAAAAGAAGAGGATAATGAGAGAAGAAGGAATAATGAGAGAAGAAGGAATAATGAGAGACGAAGGAATAATGAAAGAGAAATAATGGTAATGAAGAAGAAGAATAATGAGAGAATAATGAGAGAAGAAGGAATAATGATAATGAGAGAAAAGGAATCTAAGAAGAAGGAATAATGAGATATGAAGGAATAATGAGAGAAGAAGGAATAATGAGAGAAGAATGGTTAATGAGAGATGAAGGAATAATGAGAGAAGAAATAATAGAGAGGATGAAAGAACGAATGTATAAATGAAGGAATAAGAGAGTGATGAGAGAAGGAGAATGAGAGAAGAATGGTATATGAGAGACAGGAATATGATAACAAGAATATTGAGAAAGAGAATAAGTGGTGAATAATGAGAGAAGAAGGAGAGACATGTATTGAGAGAAGTGGTATAAGGGAGACAGGTGATGATGAGAGACATGTATTGAGAGAAGTGGTATAAGGGAGACAGGTGATGATGAGAGACATGTATTGAGAGAAGTGGTATAAGGGAGACAGGTGATGAGAGACATGTATTGAGAGAAGTGGTATAAGGGAGACAGGTGATGATGAGACATGTATTGAGAGAAGTGGTATAAGGCAGACAGGTGATGAGAGACATGTATTGAGAGAAGTGGTATAAGGGAGACAGGTGATGAGAGACATGTATTGAGAGAAGTGGTATAAGGGAGACAGGTGATGAGAGACATGTATTGAGAGAAGTGGTATAAGGGAGACAGGTGATGAGAGACATGTATTGAGAGAAGTGGTATAAGGGAGACAGGTGATGAGAGACATGTATTGAGAGAAGTGGTATAAGGGAGACAGGTGATGAGAGACATGTATTGAGAGAAGTGGTATAAGGGAGACAGGTGATGAGAGACATGTATTGAGAGAAGTGGTATAAGGAAGACAGGTGATGAGAGACATGTATTGAGAGAAGTGGTATAAGGGAGACAGGTGATGAGAGACATGTATTGAGAGAAGTGGTATAAGGGAGACAGGTGATGAGAGACATGTATTGAGAGAAGTGGTATAAGGGAGACAGGTGATGATGAGAGACATGTATTGAGAGAAGTGGTATAAGGGAGACAGGTGATGAGAGACATGTATTGAGAGAAGTGGTATAAGGGAGACAGGTGATGAGGAGAGACATGTATTGAGAGAAGTGGTATAAGGGAGACAGGTGATGAGAGACATGTATTGAGAGAAGTGGTATAAGGAAGACAGGTGATGAGGAGAGACATGTATTGAGAGAAGTGGTATAAGGGAGACAGGTGATGAGGAGAGACATGTATTGAGAGAAGTGGTATAAGGGAGACAGGTGATGATGAGAGACATGTATTGAGAGAAGTGGTATAAGGGAGACAGGTGAGGAGACATGTATTGAGAGAAGTGGTATTAGGGAGACAGTGAGAGACATGTATTGAGAGAATGGTATAAGGGAGACGTGAGAGACAGTTATTTAGAGAAGTGGTAAACAGTATTAAGGGAGACAGGTTGAGAGACATGTATTGAGAGAAGTGGTATAAGGGATACAGTTATGAGATACATGTATTGAGAGAAGTGGTATAAAGGGAGACAGGTGATGAGAGACATGTATTGAAGAAGTGGTATAGAACAGTGATGAGAGACATGTTGAGAGAATGGTATAAGGGAGACAGGTGATGAGAGACATGTATTGAGAGAAGGGGTATAAGGGGACAGGTGATGAGAGACATGTATTGAGAGAAGTGGTATAAGGGACAGGTGTGAGAGATATCTGAGAGAAGTGGTATAAGGGGACAGGTGATGAGAGACATGTATTGAGAGAAGTGGTATAAGGGAGACAGTGATGAGAGACATGTATTGAGAGAAGTGGTATAAGGGAGACGGTGATGAGACATGTATTGAGAGAAGTGGTACTAAGGAGACAGTGATGAGGAGAGACATGTATTGAGAGAAGTGGTATAAGGGAGACAGGTGGATGGAGAGCACATGTATTGAGATAAGTGGATAAGGGAGACAGGGTTATGAGGAGCAGACCATGTATTGAGAGAAGTGGTATATAAGGGAGAGCAGGTGATTATGAGAGACATGTATTGCGAGAAGTTGGTATAGGGAGACAGGTGATGAGGAGAGACAATGTATTGAGATAAGTGGTATACGGGGAGACAGGGTGTGAGGGAGATCCATGTTATTGGAGAGAAGTGGGTTAGAAGGGAGACAGGTGATGAGAGACATGTATTGCCGAGAAGTGGTATAAGGGAGCAGGTGATGGGGAGACATGTATTGAGAGAAGGGTGGGGTTATAAGGGAGACAGGTGATGAGAGACATGTATTGAGAGAAGTGGGTATAAGGGAGACAGTGGGGGGGTGTGGAAAATGAGACATGTATTGATAGAAGTGGTTTATCAGTGGGGAGACAGTGTGAGAGAGGACATGTATTGAGAGCCCACATGTATTGAGAGAAGTGGTATAATGGGAGACAGGTGAGATTGTTAGAGGACTTGTGAATTGAGAAGAAGTGGTATAAGGGAGACAGGTGAGGAGAGACATGTATTGAGAGAAGTGGTATAAGGGAGACAGGTGATGAGAGACATGTGTTGAGAGAAGTGGTATAAGGGAGAGAAGTGATGAGGAGAGACATATATTGAGAGGAAAGTGGTATAAGGGGAGACAGGTGATGAGAGACATGTATTGAGAGAAGTGGTTATAAGGGAGGACAGGTTGATGACGAGACATGTATTGAGAGAAGTGTATAAATGTAGACAGGTGATGCGCTAGACATGTCATTTTGAGAGAAGTCGGTATAAGGGAGACAGGTGATTGAATGAGAGGACATGTATTTGAGAGAAGTGGTATAAGGGGAGAAACGGTGATGAGGAGAAGCCATATATTGAGAGAATTGGTATTAAGGGAGACAGGTGATGAGAGACCTTGTATTGAGAGAAGTGGTTATAAGGGAGACAGGGTGTTGAATGAGAGACATGTATTGAGAGAAGTGGTTATAAGGAGGGACAGGTGGATGAGGAGAGACATGTATTGAGAGAAGTGGTATAAGGGAGTAACCGTTGATGATGAGGAGACATGTATTGAGAGAAGTGGTATAAGAGAGACAGGTGATGAGGAGAGACATGTATTGAGAGAAGTGGTTAGGGAGAAGGTGATGAGGAGACATGTATTGAGAGAATTTTGTTATAAGGGAGCCAGGTGATGAGGAGATACATGTATTGAGTAGAAGTGGTATAAGGGAGACAGGTGATTGAGAGACATTGTAATGAGGAGAAGTGGTATAAAGGGAGCACAGGTGATGAAGAGACATGTATTGAGAGAAGTGGTATAAGGGAGAGGACAGGTGATGATAGACATGTATTGATAGAATTGGTATAAGGGCGACAGGTTGAGATAGACTGTTATTGAGAGAAGTGGTATAATGTAGGACAGGTGATGAGAGACATGTAGTGAGAGACATGTCTTGAGAGAAGTGGTATAAGGGAGGAACAGGTGATGATGAGACATGTATTGAGAGAAGTGGTTATAAGGGGAGACAGGTGATGAGAGACATGTATTGAGAGAAGTTGGTAATAACGGAGACACGGTGATGAGAGACATGTATTGAGAGAAGAGTGGTATAGGAAGGGAGGGTAGACAGGTGATTAAGACATGTATTGAGAGAAGTGGTATAAGGGAGCCAGGTTGATGAGGAAGAGACATGTATTGAGAGAAGTGGTATAAGGGAGACAGGTGATGAGAGACATGTATTGAGAGAAGTGGTATAAGGGAGACAGGTGGTGATGAGAGACATGTATTGAGAGAAGTGGTATAAGGGAGACAGGAGATGAGGAGAGACATGTATTGAGAGAAGTGGTATATAATGGAGACGGTGAGAAAGTGTTAGACGAGTGGTATAATGGAAAGCGGATGAGGAGAGACATATATTGCAAAACAATAATAGCAAAGGGAGAACTCTCAGGTTAAGGGGAGATTGTTATGTATTTATTTACTTATCTGTTTTTTTAATGACGTGTTTAGTCTCCTCCCTATACATCCCTCAAGATTTAAGCATATTCCTAAGACCCCCCTACCCTCACCCCTACCATATATATATATATATATATATATATATATATATATATATACAATTATATATATATAATTTGTTTTTTTAAGTATCCTGGCCGAAAGCCGATTCCTCCTAATTTGCACGAGATATTAAAATCGCCAAATTAATTGGGCGAATGTCTTAAAATCTAAAAAATAATGGGGCTATACCTGGGGAAGATGGGGTCCATAATACCTTCTCATATTCTGGCAACTATTAGACAATATTATTCAGCTTAGGAATTATCTGTGGTAGCGAAAAGGATTAAATGAGATAGTCTGTAGCCTTTCCATTGTTAGAGGTCCTTCCTATGCTGAATGAAATCATCTAATAGTTGTCAGAATATACCGAAAAGGACGCCACCGGTACAGAAGGTGGTTAAGGAAGACAGAGGGCAGAGTTACACAGAGTTACACAGATACTCAGACCACACGGACCTTGCGTTCCCTACTAGGTGGTCCGGCCTTAATACTACTAGACAGGGACAGTTTATAGTAGAAGAATAGGACAGTAAAGTACGGAAGACAGAGGTGAGAAGAAGAGATAGAATGAGTTTAGAGAATAAGAACAGATAACGGAGGCCTAAAGATCATAGCAATAGATAATGTTTAGAGAGAAATGAGAGATAGGAGAGAAGGGTAAGGGTTAAGGAGGGAAGGGTAAGGGTTAAGGAGGGAAGGGTAAGGGTTAAGGAGGGAAGGGTAAGGGTTAAGGAGGGAAGGGTAAGGGTTAAGGAGGGAAGGGTAAGGGTTTTTAGAAGGGAAGGTGTAAAGGGGTAAGGAGAGAACTGGTAAGGGTTAAGGAGTGAATGGTAAGGGTTTCAACGGAGGGAAGGGTAATGGGGTTAATGAGGGAAGGAGTAAGGGTTAAGGAGGGAAGGGTAATGGGTTAAGAGAGAGGTTAAAGGGTTAATGGTTAAGGAGGGAGGGTTAAGGGGTAGGAGAGAATGGGGGGTAAGGGTTTAAGGAGGGAATGGTAAGGGTTAAGGATAGAGAAGGGTAAGGGTTAAAATAGGGAAGGGTAAGGGTTAAGGAGAGAAGGAGGTAAGGGTTATTAAGGATGAGAAGGGTAAGGGTTTAATGGCAGGGGAAAGGTTAAAGGGTTTAGGAGGGAAGGGTAAGGGTTAAGGAGGGAAGGGTAAGAGGGTGGGGTGGTTAAGGAGGTCAGGGTAAGGGTTAAGGAGGGAAGGTGGTAAGGGTTAAGGAGGGGAAGGGTTAAGGTGTTAACGGATTCGGGAAGGGTAAGGGTTTAAGGAGAGAGAACGGGTAAGGGTTTAAGGAGGGAAAGGGGGGGGGGGGGTAAGGGAATTTAAGGTTTAGTGAGAGAAAGGGTAAGGGTTAAGGAGAGAAGGGTAAGGGTTAAGGAGGGAAGGGTTAAGGGTTAAGGAGAGAAGGGTAAGGGTTAAGAGGGAAAGGGTAAGGGGTTAAGGAGGGGAAGGGTTAAGGGTTAGGGAGAGGGAAGGGTTAAGGGTTAAAGGAGCGGAAAGGGTAAGGGTTTAGGAGGGAAAGGGTAAGGGTTAAGGAGGGGAAGGGTAAGGGGTTAAGGAGGGAAGGGTCAAGGTTTATCAGGAGGGAAGGGTAAGGGTTAAGGAGGGAAGGGTAAGGGTTAAGGAGGGAAGGGTAAGGGTTAAGGAGAGAAGGGTAAGGGTTAAGGAGGGAAGGGTAAGGGTTAAGGAGAGAAGGGTAAGGGTTAAGGAGGGAAGGGTAAGGGTTAAGGAGGGAAGGGTAAGGGTTAAGGAGGGAAGGGTAAGGGTTAAGGAGGGAAGGGTAAGGGTTAAGGAGAGAAGGGTAAGGGTTAAGGAGAGAAGGGTAAGGGTTAAGGAGGGAAGGGTAAGGGTTAAGGAGGGAAGGGTAAGGGTTAAGGAGGGAAGGGTAAGGGGTTCAGTGAGGGAAAAGGGTGTAAGGGTTAAGGAGAGAAGGGTAAGGGTTAAGGAGGAAGGGGCAGGTTAGATAGGAGAAGGGTAAGTACTGGTTAAGGAAGGGAAGGGTCAAGGGTTAAGGAGAGAAGGGGAAGGGGTAAGGAGGGAGGTGTAAGGGTTAAGGATGAGAAGGGTTAATGGGTTAAGGAGGAGAAGGGTTAAGGGGTTAAAGAGAGGAAGGTAAGGTTTAAGGCGGGAAGGGTAAGGGGTGGGGTAAGGAGAGCAGGAGTAAGGGTTAAGGAGCAAGAAGGTTAAGGGTTAAGGAAGGGAAGGGTTTAAGGGTATTAACGGAGAGAAGGGTAAGGGTTAAGGAGAGAAGGGTAAGGGTTAAGGAGGGAAGGGTAAGGGTTAAGGAGGGAAGGGTAAGGGTTAAGGAGGGAAGGGTTAAGGAGGGAGTAAGGAGAGAAGGGTAAGGGTTAAGGAGGGAAGGGTAAGGGTTAAGGAGAGAAGGGTAAGGGTTAAGGAGGGAAGGGTAAGGGTTAAGGAGGGAAGGGGGAGGAAGGTAGGGTTAAGGAGAAGGTAAGGTTTAGGAGGGAAGGGTAAGGGTTAAGGAGGGAAGGGTAAGGGTTAAAGAGAGAAAGGTAAGGGTTAAGGAGGGAAGGGTAAGGGTAAGGGTTAAGGAGGGAAGGGTAAGGGTTAAGGAGGGAAGGGTAAGGGTTAAGGAGGTAAGGGTTCATTTATTATATTGTTACTTTCCTCCCAAGACCTCCATTACCTTAAGGGGGGTGACCTGCTTTTTATTATTTCTGTCCTTTTCTCTCTTTCCATGGCTTGTATCCATTCGGCCCCCTTCCAGCAAATTATTTTAAGACGTTTACCCCCATCTAGGTGTCGTTTTCTTCCGGGCGAGCGATAGCGACCCAGCATTATATGAAGAAATCCGGCTTCGCCGGAGACATTTTTCTATCGAAAAATGTACAAAATTAGCCTGCTGT
>CM064580.1:42147613-42162613 GCA_032716605.1 Paralithodes platypus
ACGCTTGTATTATTAAGGGGCCCCACCTCGCTTTGTTTTCTCTTTCTCTCCCTCTCTCTCTTTGGCTTGTATACCTTCAACCCCATACAGCCTACTGTTTTACTGTTTTAAGATGTTTACCCCCATCCAGGTGTCAATATTTTCCTAGCATATATATATTTTTGTTTTGACAGCAAGCTAAATTTGTAAATTTTTCGATAGAAAAATGTCTCAGGCGAAACCGGATTTCTCCATACAATGGTGGCTCGCTATCGCTCGCCAGGAAGAAATTGACACCTGGATGGGGATAAACGTCTTAAAACAGGTGGTTAAATAGGGCCGAATGGACACAAGCCAGAGCAAGAGAGAAAAGGAGAGAAAGATAAAACAACAAAAACAGTGACCCCCCTTAACCAATTATTTCCCTTCGAAGCGTTAATGGATGAAATAATTGAATAATATCGTTACCTTGAGAAATGGGTACGCTAATAATGTGTTATACTTTCTGTAAACAACGCTCGTTCTCACAGTATCCGTTCAGTAGTAGGCGCTGCGAAGAGAAACATTTGTTTAAGGGGGTCACCGTTTTTTTTATCTTTCTCTCCTTTTCTCTCTTTCCCTGGCTTGTATCCATTTGGCCCCATTCAGCCAACTCTTTTAAGACGTTTATCCCCATCCAGGTGTCGATTTCTTCCGAGCGAGCGATAGCAAGCCAGCATTGTATGGAGAAATCCGGCTTCGCCGGAGACATTTTTCTATCGAAAAATGTACAAATTTAGCTTGCTGTCAAAACAAAAAATATATATATGCTGGCTCGGTACCGCTTGCCAGGAAAATATTGACACCTGCATGGGGGTAACCGTCTTAAAATAGTAGGCTGGATGGAGCCGAATGGATACAAGCCAAGGAGAGAGGGAGAGAAAGATAAAAAAGCAAGGTGGGCTCCCTTAACTCTTATAATCTTACTGTACTTACGTATTTCACTCCCAACACCAAAACACCTCCCAGTTACATTAATTAAAGGTCGTTATTATAGAAAGGTTGCGATTGCCTGAAGGTTATGATTGATGTGCGAATAGAGTAGTAGATAATGACTGGCACGAAAAGTCTTAACATTGACAGAAATGGGGCGAAAGTTCTTAAAATCGCCAAACTAATGGGGCGAACGTTTTAAAATGTCAAAAGCAATGGGGTTAAACATGAGGGAGAAAGGGGTCCAGAACAAAATCCCTTAAATGGAAATGTCCCTTTAATGAATCGCTAACCTCCCCCCCCCCCCCAATCACTGATTATCCTATCATACTTTAGGTTAGGGGGAGGTAGTCTCTTTTTCTGGACCCCTTTCTCCCTCATGTTTACCATATTAGTTTTGACATTTTAAGACGTTCGTTCCGTTAGTTTTTGCGATTTTGAGACCTTTCGCTTCATTTCTTTGTAAATATTAAGACCGTTCGTGCCATTTAGATGTCGATTTTCTCCTGGCGAGCAATAGCGAGGCTGTAATTTTAGAAGAAACCGGCCTTCGACTGGGACATGTTGCTACCGAAAAAAGTACAAATTTATCTTGAAAGGAGGTCTAACGGGTGTTTTTTAAGCTTGAAAGGTCTATCGAGGAAACTAAAACATTAATAAATAAATAAATAAATAGGCCAACAAACAAACAAACACTACCCCCTTAATAAATAGGCCAACAAACAAACAAACACTACCCCCTTAATAAATAGACCAACAAACAAACAAACACTACCCCCTTAATAAATAGGCCAACAAACAAACAAACACTACCCCCTTAATAAATAGACCAACAAACAAACACTACCCCCTTAATAAATAGGCCAACCAACAAACAAACACTACCCCCTTAATAAATAGGCCAACAAACAAACAAACACTACCCCCTCAATAAATAGGTCAACAAACAAACAAACACTACCCCCTTAATAAATAGGTCAACAAACAAACAAACACTACCCCCTTAATAAATAGGCCAACAAACAAACAAACACTACCCCCTTAATAAATAGGCCAACAAACAAACAAACACTACCCCCTTAATAAATAGGCCAACAAACAAACAAACACTACCCCCTTAATAAATAGGTCAACAAACAAACAAACACTACCCCCTTAATAAATAGGCCAACAAACAAACAAACACTACCCCCTTAATAAATAGGCCAACAAACAAACAAACACTACCCCCTTAATAAATAGGTCAACAAACAAACAAACACTACCCCCTTAATAAATAGGCCAACCAAACAAACAAACACTACCCCCTTAATAAATAGGCCAACCAAACAAACAAACACTACCCCCTTAATAAATAGGTCAACATACAAACAAACACTACCCCCTTAATAAATAGGCCAACAAACAAACAAACACTACCCCTTAATAAATAGGTCAACAAACAAACAAACACTACCCCCTTAATAAATAGGCCAACAAACAAACAAACACTACCCCCTTAATAAATAGGTCAACAAACAAACAAACACTACCCCCTTAATAAATAGGCCAACATACAAACAAACACTACCCCCTCAATAAATAGGCCAACATACAAACAAACACTACCCCCTTAATAAATAGACCAACCAAACAAACAAACACTACCCCCTTAATAAATAGGTCAACAAACAAACAAACACTACCCCCTTAATAAATAGGCCAACATACAAACAAACACTACCCCCTTAATAAATAGACCAACCAAACAAACAAACACTACCCCCTTAATAAATAGACCAACCAAACAAACAAACACTACCCCCTTAATGCCGTCAATATCTACACCAACGTCAACTACGATCGGTGTATCCTCTCTCTCTCTATCTATCTATCTATCTATCTCTCACTACGAATACAATGGAATCGTTTAGCCCCTGATATTCTCTCTCTCTCTCTCTCTCTCTCTCTCTCTCTCTCTCTCTCTCTCTCTCTCTCTCTCTCTCTCTCTCTCTCTCTCTCTCTCTCTCTCTCTCTCTCTCTCTCTCTCTCTCTCTCTCTCTCTCTCTCTCTCTCTCTCTGTCTCTCTCTCTCTCTCTGTCTGTCAGTAGTGGTCGAACAAGAAGGAAGTGTCTTTCCGAGCTCCGAGCGCCGCCTCCTGCCCCACCACACCGTGCATGCTGCCTTTCCCCTCTGCCCTCACCAGTATCTTGTAACTTAGTTTTACCAATATCCCTTATAAACTACCTAACCTATTTTTACATATAAATCTCTCTTATATACATACTTGTCTCTCTCACTAACTCTCACTATATAGAACATCCCGAATTACAATCCCCACATCCCATTATTTAAATCCTTCTTGCAAAAATCTTGGTCTGCCACACTCAAGCTATAGAAAAAATCTCTCTATAAGCTTAAATATCTCCTCCTTGTCTAAATACCTCCTTTGATTAGTCCCACACCATCTCGCCTATCCATTGTAATTCCTAGTTTTCAATAACTCCCTCTCACTCTATCACTCTCTCTCTCGCCCTCTCCTCCCAACTCCCCCCCAACAAAAGGCACCGCCACCCCGACAACAACATCCGCTTTACGAGGAGTGCCCCACCCGGGTGAATACAGCCCCCAATAAACTAATTCTCTCTCTCCCTCTTCCCAACCCCCCCCCCCCCCCCCCACCCCGCCTCTCTCCCCTCCAACGACTTCCGTTTACGAGGAGTGCCCCACCAAAGGAGTACAAAGGAGTACAAAGGAAATCAAGCAACAACAGATCTAGTGACCCTTCTAGGTTGCTTGTCCTCCAAAACACTGAGGATCAAGTGTCCAAACAGTGGTTTAGAGTGGGTAAGGGAACATTGGAAAGGGAACTACTGCCCTGCCACTAACGTGGCAGGACTAGGAAGTTAGTAGGGGACATATGGGTTAGTAACTGAGGGGAGGATAAAGTTATTCATTTACAAACGCAGTCAGTCGCGGGGTTTGATGCGAGATATTTGTCTAGGCGGAATTTAAATGAATCAACGGTGCTGCAGTCTATAACGTCTCGGGGAAGCCCATTCCACAAGTTGACAACTCGATTGAAGAAGAAATTCTTAGATTCGTGCGAGTTAAAAGATTTACCAATAATTTTGCAAACCGTTGCCCCGCGTGTAATTAGATTGGTCGATAGTGAAGTACTTACTACAGTTCATATTGTCGATGCCTTTGATGATTTTGAACACTTGAATTAAGTCGCCTCTTAATCTGCGCTGGGTTAAAGGAAATAGATTTAATTCTCTAAGACGCTCTTCGTTATGGTTTGTTCTTTAGGCTAGGTATCATTTTGGTAACTCTACGTTGAACTCGTTCTAGCTTGTTTATATCTTTTGGTAATAAGGGCACCAGGATTGAACGCAGTATTCCAGAAGAGGGCGGACTAAGGAATTGTAAAGGGTTAGGATAACTTCTTTGGATTTATGCTCAAATGACCTGCCTATAAAGCCAATTATTTTGTTTGCCTTCTTAACAACTTCTGAACATTGTGACTCGGTTTTAGGTTACTCGATATTGTTACTCCCAGATCAGTTTCTCTGTTTACATTCTTAAGCTGAGTGCCATTCATCGAATAGTTTGCTTTCTCATTTAGGTATCCGACATGTAGTACTTTACATTTATCCGCATTGAAACTCATTTGCCAAATTTGGGCCCAACATGACAATTTATCTAGATTGTGTTGCATATCGTCAACTTGTTCTTTTGAGAGTACGCTATTTGCAATTTTTGTATCGTCAGCAAATTTTGAGATTGTGCAGGTGAGACCCTCATCTATGTCGTTGATGTAAATTAGAAAGAGAATTGGTCCTAGTACCGATCCCTGGGGTACCCGCTACTTACATTGGTCCATTTAGATGCCTTACCGTTTATGACTACCCTTTGCTTTCTGTTGCTGAGCCAATTTTCTATCCATTTCAACACACCGTCTTGTATTCCATGCGCTTTTAGTTTTAGCAGTAAACGTTTGTGGGGAACTTTGTCAAAGGCCTTTTGAAAATCAAGGTATATAATATCTACAGCTTTACTCTCATCGTAGAGGTTGAGGATATCGTGGAAGAAGTCTAAGAGGTTTGTTAAACAGGAACGTTTTTTACGAAAGCCGTGTTGAGTATCTTTAAGTATGTTATTTTCCTCCAAGTGATTTACGAGTCTGTCTCGTATGACCGTTTCTAGCATTTTACATACAACTGAGGTTAAGCTAATTGGACGATAGTTACTGGGTAGGGATTTGCTGCCTTTTTTGAATATCGGTGTTACGTTGGCTAGCTTCCACTGATCAGGCATAGTTCCAGACTGCAAGGATTTATTGAATAGTAATGTCAGTGGTTTGGAGAGCTCATTCTTAGCTTCCTTTAGAAATCTAGGCGAGATTGTATCAGGTCCTGGCGTTTTATTTACCTTGAGTTTATCTAAACAATTCAATACTTCTCTCTCTGTAACGGTGATATTGCTTAGAACATCTGAATTATCAATCTGAATCGGCGATGGTGTAGGGATATCACTGAGGTCTTCTGTTGTAAAAACTGATGCAAGAAGGTATTGAGGGCATTACTCATTTGTACTTCGTCTTTGGTGTATTCTCCTTTTTCATCGACTAACGGTCCAACAGTTGAAGTAACTACTTTTTTCTTTCTGATATAACTATAGAATTCTTTCGGGTTTGTTTTACTTTGATTCGCAATATGTAACTCTAAGGTCTTTTTACTTTGCTTAATTAACTTTTTGGCTTTGCGTCGTAGCTCTACAAATTTCACCCGTTCTTCGTCATTTTGTGAGGATTTTAATCTATCATTAGCACATTTTTTAGCAAGCAGGCAGTTTGAAATATCTTTATTCCACCATTTGGGCTTATTATTATGGCCTGGACGCCGTATTTTCGATGGTATGCAGTCTTGCACTGCTTTTAGGTAAGTGGTTTCGAATAACTTCCAAGATTCACCAGGGTGAATACAGCTCCTCATAAACTAATCCTCTCTCTCTCTCTCTCTCTCTCTCTCTCTCTCTCTCTCTCTCTCTCATTCTCTCACTTCCATTTTCTCACTCTCACCCCCGCCCTTTTCTCTCTCTCTCTCTCGTTCATATCTCTCCATCTCTCTCTCCCTTTCGTTTCCTCTCTCTCTCGCTCATATCTCTCTCTCTCTCTCTCTCGCTCATATCTCTCTCTCTCTCTCGCTAATATATATATATCTCTCTCTCTCCCTCCATCTCTCTCCCTTTCGTTCTCTTTCATTCTCATCCCTCCCCTCTCTCTCTCTCTCTTTCTCTTTTCCTCTCATCCCAATAAATTTCCCCCCCCCCCCACTCTTTCTTTCTTTCTTTTCCTCTCATCCCTAGTTCGTCCCCCCCCCCCCCCCCCCGCCCCCCCCCCCCGGGCTGCACCGCTTCCGGAGCTACCGCCAAGTGTCAACAAGTACCACCGGGCCCCCACCCCCCCCCCCTTCAAACCCCGGTTTATGAGGGGAAATAGGGGTATAAAATAAGGGCCATAGGACCATCCCCCCCCACCCCCAAAACCCGTCCCAAATTTATTTCTAAAGTGCCGACGTAACAGACACTATCCTCAACCCCCACCAACACCTTGCAACCTGCATCATCAACATCGGAACAACTTTTAAGGGAAGTGACCACTCCAACATTTTGTACCTTTCGTTTTTGCAAATTCTCCCTCACTAACCCCAAATCATGGCACCGATCAGAATTAAATGCCCCTCCTGTAACAAGAACTACTACAAGGAATGGTATCCGCGTCATGGGTATCCAAATGCCAAGTGTTTTATGTGTTTAACTGGTGAAAACTTTTTGCTCTTGGAGTGCACATTAGAAGCACACAAGGCACAGGTTGACGAACTGAAGCGAGATAATCTCACACTAAAGGAGACTGTAGGTGTACTTTCGCATCAAAATTTCTCACTAAAAGAGCGAGTAAAGGACATAGAGAGTAAGCAAGTCGACGTTGTTAAATATCTTCAAAAAGAAAACCCATCCAATGATCTATATCAGACAGTAGTCAACAGGCGTAACAAGAACAAATCCCAAGGGAATGGGAAAGCGACACCAGGTATCCCTATCAAAAACAGATTTGCTGTTCTCGCCGAAAACAACGAACACGAGGTAACTGACCACGTGAATGGGAATGGGAATGAAAAAGCGACACCAGGTAACCCCATCAAAAACAGATTTGCACACGAGGTAACTGACCACGTGAAAGCAAGCTCGAAAGGCAAGAAAACTCCTGACAGGAAAACAACGAAACCATCAAATCACGGAGTCAGCGGGAAGGAGAAACTCACCCTAGTATATGGTGACAGTCTCATGCGAGGTCAAGGAGCTGCCTTTGCCACCAAGAACAGAGGAAAAAGGTCAGTAAAGGTCATTCCAGGCGGTAAAGTCGAACATATCCTGAAAGACATAACTAACTCCGCCATACCGGAGGGCACCTGTGTAGTCGTCAATGTTGGCTCAAATGACTGCTTTGACGGAGGTAAGGCCCCAATTTAGACCATAGAAAAAGATTTTGAGAACCTAATTAAAGTCATGAAAAGGAAGACCACGAAATGTGTGGTAAGCGGCGTCATACCCCGGATTAAAACAAGCTCATACGGACAAAATAGAGCCATAGAAATTAACAACGCAATCAAGGTCATGTGCGAACAAGAGAAGGTACTGTATGTGGACAATTGGACCACCTTTGTAGGGAACTCGTCCCTGTACAGCGGAGATGGCATTCATTTATCAGAAAAAGGCGTTCAGCACATGAGTGACACCCTAAATCAAGCAACCTACATTGCCCACGAAATCAACGCCAGTCAGGACCGAGAAATAACTATGCTAATAGACTCCTCTGAGTATTGATATCGCTACCCCCGGAAAAGCCCTCCCACAACCCCACCCAATCAAACTCCACCCGCACAGTTAAGAGAAATAAATAACCCCACCCAACCCTTAGAAGTCCATCACAACCATTTAAAGGAAACCGTCAACCCCAATGGCCCACAAGTTGCGAAAAATTACCTACCTGAACCACAAAACAAACTAAACAACCCCACCCAACCCCATCCAAGCCAACCCCAACCAACTGAATGAATTTGACAACCCGCCGCGGCTTCAAGTCATAACCCCAAACCCATCCTCACCAATAAGAAAAACAAAATCCAGCGCATGCTGAGAGAAATGATATAAAAATAATATCCATAAATGCCTGCTCAATAAGAAACAAAATAGACGAACTCAAATGTCTGTTATTAAATGAGAAAGTTGACGTTATTTGTATAACGGAAACACATCTGAACCTTAAAAATAAAGATCTACTTCATGAATATCACATAGAGCCATATACATTTTTTCATAAAGACCGTAACAATGGAAAACAAAGAGGGGGGGTTGCAATGTACGTTGCAACCTACTTAAACCCAGTCGAGGTGACTCTCCCCGAAAGTAATGCAGAAATAGTGTGCGTCAAAATAAATACAAAAAACATGAACTTAAATATCACTACAGCGTACCGACCACCGAGACTAACTGTTGCCGATGATACAATTTTTTATGAAATACTAGAGAAAACCCTTAATTCCGACGAAACAGTTTTACTAGGTGACTATAACCTCCCCCTAATTGACTGGAATACCACGACCGGAAAAAATGCTGAGTCACGCCTAATGACAAGCTTCATCCAGGAATTTTTTTTGACTCAACACGTAAAACAGCCGACGCGAGACAGGAATATACTAGACCTCGTAATCACTACCCAAGAAAATGTATTATCAAACCTGGATGTAGGTGAACATCTGGCAACGTCCGATCATAAAATCTTAAGAATCAACGTTATAAGCAAATATTCCTCAGTAAAAACAACAGGAATGGTTTCGGACTTCAAAAACGCAAATTATGACGGACTTAAGGAATCGCTATCAAACATACACTCAAACCTCATAAATATAAACGAAGTAAATGAACTATGGGGACATTTTAAGTCTACAATTACAGAAGCGCATAAACAATTTGTACCCATGAAACCAAAACGTAGTACGAAATCAAGTATGCCCCCTTGGTACAGTAGAGACATTGGCAAGGCAATAAGGAAAAGGAATCAACTCCACAAACTTGTAAAAAATAACACAAACACTGAAGTAATTAAAAACTTGTACAAAAATAGTAGAAGGGAAGTGAAAAAAAATAATTAGGGCGAACAAACAAAATTACGAAATGACTATTGCCAGAGAAAGTGCCACAAACCCAAAAATTCTACAGTTACGTAAACAAAAATAAACAGATCAAAAGCGGAATCGGACCGCTAATAGAAGATGGCCAGACAATAACAGGCGACACAAACACGGCAAATCTGCTCAACAAATATTTTGGCTCAGTTTTCACAGAAGAAATTATCGATCATACCCTTGAAAATAACACCTCAACTCATGAGATAGGAGATTTCACCATCAGTGTTACCGAAGTACAAAGCAAATTGAGTAATTTAAATGTAAATAAGACCCCGGGACCCGACATGCTCCACCCGAAAATAATTAAGAATGTCAAGGACGAAATAGCAAAACCCCTAACACAACTATTTAACTTATCACTACTACAGGGGATTGTACCGAGTGATTGGAAAGATGCGAACATTACGCCGATATACAAGAAGGGTAGCAAGGCCAAAGCGAGTAATTACAGACCAATTAGCCTAACTTCAATTGTAGGAAAAATCATGGAAAAATCATTAGAGATAAGATTGTAGATTACCTCGAATCAAACAACCTAATCAAAAATAGTCAACACGGCTTTAGATCAAATAAGTCATGCCTAACAAATTTGATTGAATTTTATAACAAACTATTCACATATAACGACATGACGAAATCACTAGATATAATCTTCTTGGACTTTCAAAAAGCTTTCGACAAGGTGCCTCACCGAAAACTATTGGCTAAACTGGAGAGGATAGGTATCAAAGGTGAAATTCATTCTTGGATAAAAAATTGGCTTACGGACAGAAGACAGAGAGTGGTGATAAATGGAGTGGAATCGGAGTGGGAGCCTGTCACTAGTGGAGTTCCACAGGGTTCAGTCCTTGGACCGGTCCTGTTTCTCATTTACATTAACGATATCGATGTAGGGGTAAACAACACCATTTCCAAATTCGCCGACGATACAAAAATAGGAAATACAGTCCTGAACGAAGATGATAGAAATGCGTTGCAATCTGATTTAAACAAGATATCAGAGTGGTCGAAAAATGGCAGATGCCCTTCAATGTCGATAAATGTCAGGTGCTGCAGGTTGGTAGCAGAAATATGAAATACAAATACGAAATGAATGGCAAACAAATAAAAACCGCAACGGTAGTAAAAGACCTAGGGGTACTAATATCTGAAAACCTAAAAACTTCCGACCAATGTATAGCAGCTGCAAATAAGGCAAACATAGCATTGGGCTTTATTAAACGAAAATTTACATATAAACATGAAAACGTAATAGTGCCACTGTTCAAAAGTATGGTGAGGCCCCACCTTGAATATGGTGTGCAGTTCTGGTCACCTTATCTGATCAAGGACATTGTAAGACTCGAGTCAGTACAGCGTAGAGCGACGAAGATGATACCCTCATTAAGAAATAAACCATATGAAGAAAGACTTAAACGATTGAACCTGTTCTCATTAAAAAAGAGGAGGTTGAGGGGTCAGCTTATTGAGTGCTTTAAGATACTAAAAGGTTTCGACAAAGTCGATGTAAATGCACTATTCACATTAAACAATACTAATCAAACTCGCGGAAATGGAATGAAATTAAAAACCAAAAAGGCAAACCTAGATGTCACAAAGAGTTTCTTCACCTACAGTGTGGCGACAGAGTGGAATAAACTACCAGCGAGAGTGGTGGAGAGCGACACAATAAACGCCTTCAAGGGAAGGCTTGACCTCTATCTGCAGAGGGCTGGGGTGATATGAATGGAAAAAAAAAAAAAAAAAAAAAAAAAAAAATGTATGTATATGTATGTGTGTGCACTGTACAGTATGTATATATATACTGTATATATATGTGTGTATGTATGTATGTGTATATGTATGTGTATATATATATATGTACAGTATATGTATGTATGTGTATGTGTGTATGTGTATATATGCATATATGCATATTATAGTTTGTAAGGCCAGACTGCCTAGTAAGGACCTTGAGGTCTGTGTGGTCTGTGTATCTATGTAGCTCTATGTAGCTCTATGTAGCTCTATGTAGCTCTCTCTCACTACGAATACAAGGGTAATCGTTTAATAGTCCCTGATATTTTGACACTTGACAGTTCCAAAAACGAAACGACAACACCGGAAGTCAGACATAAGTGATGAGTGAGTTAATATAAGAGATGACTCATGAATACAATACGGATGAATGAGGAGAGGCACGACAAAAACCATGGACAGATGTAGGTTAGACATGAATAAAGTAACTAGAGCATAGAAAGTGACTAATGAACGAGGTGAGATAGTATACAGTATATATATAGACTATAATATATATATATATATATATATATATATATATAAATAGATATATATATATATATATATATATATATATATATATACTGTATATATATATATATATATATATATATATATACAAATGTTTAAATCCAGTTGTTACAAACATTTTATGAATGGAGGATGCCTTTAGGCACATGGACCTTTTTGTTTTATCTGTGTTTTTCCTTCCTCCGTTCATTGTCTCTTAAAAAAAAAAAAAAAAAAATATATATATATATATACAGTATATATATATATATATATATATATATATATATATATATATATACTGTATATATATATTAATTGAAGCAAAACAAACATATATAATCATCTACAACTTACAGTATTTCTCACTCGTTTAATGATAAGAAGTACTCTCCATATACTCTTTTGTATTTTGCAAGTCTGTTTATCATCTATCTATCTATCTATCTATCTATCTATATGCTCAGGCCCAATCCCCATTTTGGGGGTAGCCGACTCAAGACAGAGCAAGAACAGGGAAAACACAAAAACAACATAAAACAACAAATAAACACAGATAAAAAGCACAAACTCACACACATCCAGGTCACCCAGGAGAAGACCCAGAGACCAGGGTCACCAAGGTCGCTCCAGCACTCCCCCGGCCCCCGACCACCCGGAGAGGTTCCGATCTCGGCAGGCAGACATGCAGCGGAGCCAAAGCCACAAGCCCTCCCACCACACTTCCAGGCGCACCCTTCATATTAATCGTCTCCCCGGGCCAGGCACCTGATGGACTATTCTCTAGTCCAACTTGCGCCAGACCCCTTACTCCAAATGACCACGTGTGTACTCAACTATTCACAAGCATTCTCCATTCACTCCTGTCCACCACCACTTCCCCTGCCTGATCTATAGTCATTCCTCTATCATCCAAAGCCTTTCTTACACAGTCTCTCCATCTCAATGGGAGTCTTCCTGCCCTTCTATCTCCCCTTGTACCTGACTCACATATTCTCTTTGTAAGCCTTTCATTCTCCATTCGTTCAACATGACCATACCAGCTCAGCACCCTTCTGTCCACTCTGGCTGACAAATGTTCCTGCTGCCCCACTCTCCTACGTATCTCTTCATTCCTCAATCTGTCTCTACGAGTAACTCCACACATACTCCTCAAGCAGCTCATCTCCATCACATCCAGCCCTCTTTTCTCCTTTTTCTTCAGAGCCCATGTCTCAGCCCCATACATCACTGTTGGCACAACAATTCCTTGATACAGTGCACTTTTTACTTTCACTCCGAGATTTCTCGTCTTCCACATACTTCCCATTGCTCCGAAAACCTTCCTTCCTTCACACACTCTCTGTTTTACCTCCACTTCCATACCTCCACTCCTGGTATCGTTCCTCCTAGATATTTAAAACACTCTACTTGTTCCAATATTTCTGTTTATCATAATTATGCCAAAATCTTGACCATTAACCTCTAACAACTCAGAGAGGACTAGGGCAATCGAGCTGATATTTCTACTATTTGGGAAGAGACAACCAGGAAGTAGGTGTGAACATTTGAAACCCATTTGTTCTGGCCACTTCAAGTCACAAGAGGTTAATGTTAAGGTATCTGGCCAAGTTAGAGTGAACAGAGTATAGTTAGTGATATACCTTAGTAACCCTGTGAGTGGTCTGTTGTGTAGTTGGGAGAACACTACACTCACAATCAAGAGGACCCACATCCAAGTCCAAGCTATTCTATGCTATCTATTATATTATATTATATTATATTATATTATATTATATTATATATACTCAGGCCCAATCCTCACTTTTCCTTTTTTTTTTTTTAGGGGGGGGGGGACTCAAGACAGAGCCAGAATAGGGACAATCCGACAGAAAACAATGAACACACAAAAACAAAATAGCCCAAGCAGAATAAGAAATTGGTCTTATCACACACGATGAGTCTCTTCAACTAATTTAAAGAAATATGAACCTGTAATACGTGGATATTTGTGAGGTACCTACTGGAACCTATAGTGCAGTAGTTAGCACGCTCGGCTCACAGCCGAGAGGTTCCGGGTTCGACTCCCAGGCAGGGTGAGACGGATGGGCAGTCTCCTAACAGCCAATACCACTGTTCACCTTAGCAGCAAATTAAGTACCTAGTGTTAGTGGCCCGTTGGGATGTCCCCTCTAGGAAAACAAACTGTGATATCCCAAAAAAATTTAGTAGCCTCTGTATTGGATTAATCAACGCTGCTCCAAAGGGCATTGACACCGAGATGAGCACCGCGGTGACGCACTGTTTCAGCGTACTTAGATTATTTACATGGAGTAGGAATCTGCGTTGCTGTGTTTCAAGGGTTACTGAATTATCTGGAAGAACTGGCACTTATTAAAAGACTAAATATATTGTTCTTATCATTATTAGTAGTAGTAGTAGTAGAAGTAGTAGTAGTACTGTAGTAGTAGTAGTCGTAGTAGTAGTCGTAGTAGTAGTAGTAGTAGTAGTAGCAGTAGTCGTAGTCGTAGTTGTAGTAGTAGTAGTAGTAATTGAGGGTCTACCCTACAAGGAGTGTCACTTGACAATATTAGAATTATTATTAGAAGTTAATAGCTGTGGGGATTAAGAGTAAAACATTTGTATCCTTCTTCCATATATTGACAAACTAATCGCAAACACAATTTTGAAACATTTTATGGCTACACGTAAGTCAATTTATACTTCCAAAAATTCTAATTGTGTCTGGATTTCCATTCTTTTTCAAAGGCCTTTATCTTCCAAATTTCCCCTTTTCAGGAAAGGAATGTGCTTTGCCCTGAAGATTTCCCTACCAATTGGCTCTAAAAAAAAATAAAAGAGGAAGGTTTGTCCTGCACCTCATATTCTGGTGGCCATTTTGGATTATAAAAAAGAAAAAGAAATATATATACTGTATATATATATATATATATATTCAATTTTAAAAACGTATCTCAATAACTACTATACCAATTCCATTTTCATGGAGGTAACTCGGCTAATAGAGTTGAACTTTGGGATGCGTTATAACAAAAAATGGCCAACTACTTTCACCGCATATTTAAAAAAAATAAAAAAAAGAGAGTGATAAACATATGTCTATATTAAAGAATGTTTTCGTACAGTAGCGATAGTTGTTTGGTTTGGCCAGCCGACTCCAATAGCACTGTTTACTGCAACTTGAACACATTATTGACATCTTTTAATTATCTTAGCCGTCATATTATATGTTCTAAAAATTAGGTAAAGCTGTTAAGTGGATGAAAAAAAAAATTCCCATCAAAATGTGTTCCTACCTAATAAATAGCTAATGAAGTTCAGTTTAGTTGTATGAATTGGAAAGTAAGTCATTAATGTAAACGTAGTAATAAACCTCATTCTCTTGAACCACAGCAAACACAATTTCGTAGCTTGGCCAAGATAAACAATTTAACACTATATAATAAAGTTAGAAGCCAGGTGTCCGTACGATACGTAGTAAATATTGACGGTCACCTTAGAAGATATATAACACAATAATCAAAAGGAT
>CM064580.1:42165113-42167613 GCA_032716605.1 Paralithodes platypus
CTAGGTTCGAGTCCTTGGAGTACTACATACAGTGTATTCATTAGGTTCATTGGTTTCATTAATTAGGTTTATTTGTAAGTTAACTGGTGAGTTGGTGAAGAAATATGAATGTATATGATGCAGATTTATTATACTATGTTTATATATGATGCAGATTTATTATACTATGTTTATTTTTAGCTGACGATAAATTGAATCCCTTAGCAGCTAATGTATCGATACTTAATGGAAACATATTAAACTATTATGTCTCTACATCATATTAAGGGAAGATGGGAGTATTTATTTGCTTATTATTTATCTCATTACTATTAAAGTTTCCTCCCTAAACCTACATCAAGCTGTAAACAAAAAACAACTCTAGACCCACCTTCAAGGTAAATTTGTAAATTTTTCGGTAGAAAGTTTTGCCGATTGCTCTTAAATTTACAGGCTCGCTATCGCTCACCAGGAAAAAATTAACACCTTAATGGCACGAAAGTTCTTAATATTGACAAAGATTGGGGCGTAAAGTTATAAAATCGACAAATTAATGGGCCGAACGTCTTAAAATATAAAAACAAATAATGGAACTAAACACGAGGGAGAAGGGGGGCCAGAAAAAACGGCTCATCACCCCTTAAGACCAAGTTCATATCAGAACCATGCTTCAATGCAAAATCTTCAAAATCACGGAGAAATCTTGATGGGAACTTTGCAATTTGCCGTCAGTTGAAAAGAAACAGACTTTAGTTGAATATATTTGCTTTAGGTATCGATAAATCACCTATTAGAGGAATAAGGTGAGGCTGGTGGACTCTTGAGGTTAAGGGAAGATGGGTCGTTTTTCTGGTCCCCTTTCTACCTCGTGTTAAGCCCCATTTGTTTTGAGATTATAAGACGTTCGGCTCATTAGTTTGACGATTTTAACACCTTTCGCCCCATTTCGTTGTCAATTTTACGACCTTTCGTGCCATTTAGGTGTCGATTATTTCCTGGCGAGCGATAGCGAGCCTGAAATTTTAAGAGGAAACGGCGTTCGGCTGTGATATTTTACTACCGAAAAATGTACAAATTTATCAATTTGGTATCCGATATGTAGTACTTTACATTTATCCGCATTGAAACTCATTTGCCAAATGTGGGCCCAACATGACAACTTATCTAGATTGTGTTGCATATCGTCAACTTGTTCTTTTGAGAGTACGCTATTTGCAATTTTAGTATCGTCAGCAAATTTTTGAGATTGTACAGGTGAGACCCTCATCTATGTCGTTGATGTAAATTAGCAAGAGAATTGGTCCTAGTACTGATCCTTGGGGTACCCCACTACTTACATTGGTCCATTTAGATGCCTTACCGTTTATTA
This sequence comes from Paralithodes platypus, assembly GCA_032716605.1. Classification (NCBI taxonomy): domain Eukaryota; kingdom Metazoa; phylum Arthropoda; class Malacostraca; order Decapoda; family Lithodidae; genus Paralithodes; species Paralithodes platypus. The sequence goes on from CM064580.1 coordinate 42,166,462, forward strand.
CTACTCTTTGCTTTCTGTCGCTGAGCCAATTTTCTATCCATTTCAACACACCGTCTTGTATTCCATGCGCTTTTAGTTTTAGCAGTAAACGTTTGTGGGGAACTTTGTCAAAGGCCTTTTGAAAATCAAGGTATACAATATCTACAGCTTTACTCTCATCGTAGAGGTCGAGGATATCGTGGAAGAAGTCTAAGAGGTTTGTTAAACAGGAACGTTTTTACGAAAGCCGTGTTGAGTATCTTTAAGTATGTTAATTTCCTCTAAGTGATTTACGAGTCTGTCTCTTATGAGTGTTTCTAGCATTTTACATACAACTGAGGTTAAGCTAATTGGACGATAGTTACTGGGTAGGGATTTGCTGCCTTTTTTTAATATCGGTGTTACGTTGGCTAGCTTCCACTGATCAGGCATAGTTCCAGACTGCAAGGATTTATTGAACAGCAATGTCAGTGGTTTGGAGAGCTCATCCTTAGCTTCCTTTAGAACTCTAGGTGAGATTGTATCAGGTCCAGGCGTTTTATTTACCTTGAGTTTATCTAAACAATTCAATACTTCTCTCTCTGTAACGGTGTTATTGCTTAGAACATCTGAATTATCGATCTGAATCGGCGATGGTGTAGGGATATCACCGAGGTCTTCTGTTGTAAAAACTGATGCAAAGAAGATATTGAGGGCATTACTCATTTGTACTTCGTCTTTGGTGTATTCTCCATTTTCATCGACTAACGGTCCAACGGTTCGGGTTTGTTTTACTTTGATTCGCAACATGTAACTCCAGGGTCTTTTTACTTTGCTTAATTAACTGTTTGGCTTTGCGTCGTAGCTCTACAAATTTCACCCATTCTTCGTCATTTTGTGAGGATTTTAGTCTATCATTAGCAAACTTTTTAGCAAGCAGACAGTTTGAAATATCATTATTCCACCATTTGGGCTTATTATTATGGCCTGTAAGCCGTATTTTCGATGGTATGCAGTCTTGCACTGCTTTTAGGTAAGTGGTTTCGAATAATTTCCAAGATGTATTTATGTCGTTATTGTTAATTAAAAAGCTCCAGTCAGTTTCTTTAAACATAGCTGTGAAAGTTTATGAAAGTTTGCTTTCTTTAAATTAGGGACTTTTTCGATGCTGCTATTTGGTTTGTTACTAGTAAA
>CM064580.1:42172613-42332613 GCA_032716605.1 Paralithodes platypus
GTGACTGACCTCCTGTATGCATAGTATAGGTTCGAATCCCAGTCCCAGCTATTATATTTGGTGACAGACCTGCTGTATGCATAGTATAGGTTCGAATCCCAGTCCCAGCTATTATATTTAGTGACTGACCTCCTGTATGCATAGTATAGGTTCGAATCCCAGTCCCAGCTATTATATTTGGTGACAGACCTGCTGTATGCATAGTATAGGTTCGAATCCCAGTCCCAGCTATTATATTTAGTGACTGACCTCCTGTATGCATAGTATAGGTTCGAATCCCAGTCCCAGCTATTATATTTAGTGACAGACCTCCTGTATGCATAGTATAGGTTCGAATCCCAGTCCCAGCTATTATATTTAGTGACTGACCTCCTGTATGCATAGTATAGGTTCGAATCCCAGTCCCAGCTATTATATTTGGTGACTGACCTCCTGTAGTTCGAATGTATGCATAGTATAGGTTCGAATCCCAGTCCCAGCTATTATATTTAGTGACAGACCTCCTGTATGCATAGTATAGGTTCGAATCCCAGCCCCAGCTATTATATTTAGTGACAGACCTGCTGTATGCATAGTATAGGTTCGAATCCCAGTCCCAGCTATTATATTTAGTGACAGACCTCCTGTATGCATAGTATAGGTTCGAATCCCAGTCCCAGCTATTATATTTAGTGACAGACCTCCTGTATGCATAGTATAGGTTCGAATCCCAGTCCCAGCTATTATATTTAGTGACAGACCTCCTGTATGCATAGTATAGGTTCGAATCCCAGCCCCAGCTATTATATTTAGTGACTGACCTCCTGTATGCATAGTATAGGTTCGAATCCCAGCCCCAGCTATTATATTTAGTGACTGACCTCCTGTATGCATAGTATAGGTTCGAATCCCAGTCCCAGCTATTATATTTGGTGACAGACCTGCTGTATGCATAGTATAGGTTCGAATCCCAGTCCCAGCTATTATATTTGGTGACAGACCTCCTGTATGCATAGTATAGGTTCGAATCCCAGTCCCAGCTATTATATTTAGTGACAGACCTGCTGTATGCATAGTATAGGTTCGAATCCCAGTCCCAGCTATTATATTTAGTGACAGACCTCCTGTATGCATAGTATAGGTTCGAATCCCAGTCCCAGCTATTATATTTAGTGACTGACCTCCTGTATGCATAGTATAGGTTCGAATCTCAGTCCCAGCTATTATATTTGGTGACAGACCTGCTGTATGCATAGTATAGGTTCGAATCCCAGTCCCAGCTATTATATTTAGTGACAGACCTCCTGTATGCATAGTATAGGTTCGAATCCCAGTCCCAGCTATTATATTTAGTGACAGACCTGCTGTATGCATAGTATAGGTTCGAATCCCAGTCCCAGCTATTATATTTAGTGACAGACCTGCTGTATGCATAGTATAGGTTCGAATCCCAGTCCCAGCTATTATATTAGTGACAGACCTGCTGTATGCATAGTATAGGTTCGAATCCCAGTCCCAGCTATTATATTTAGTGACAGACCTGCTGTATGCATAGTATAGGTTCGAATCCCAGTTATTATATTTAGTGACAGACCTGCTGTATGCATAGTATAGGTTCGAATCCCAGTCCCATCTATTATATTTAGTGACAGACCTCCTGTATGCATAGTATAGGTTCGAATCCCAGCCCCAGCTATTATATTTAGTGACAGACCCGCTGTATTCATAGTATAGGTTCGAATCCCAGTCCCAGCTATTATATTTAGTGACAGACCTGCTGTATGCATAGTATAGGTTCGAATCCCAGTCCCAGCTATTATATTTAGTGACAGACCTGCTGTATGCATAGTATAGGTTCGAATCCCAGTCCCAGCTATTATATTTAGTGACAGACCTGCTGTATGCATAGTATAGGTTCGAATCCCAGTCCCAGCTATTATATTGGTCAGCAAATACATATCTTGTTATGCTTAGAGGAGCCGGATTTCGATTAAGGGGGGATGGGCCGGTTTTCTGGACCACTTTCTTCCTCATGTTTAGCCCCATTAGTTTTCAGATGTTAAGATGTTTGCCCCATTAGTTAGTCGATTTTAAGACCTTTCGCCACATTTCTTTGTCAATATTTAGACCTATCGTGCTATTTAGGTGACGATTTTGCCCCTGGCGAACGATAGTGAGCCTGTAGTGTTGGAAAAACCGGCCTTCGGCCGGGACATTTTGCTACCGAAAAATGTACAAATTAATCTAGAAGGGGGATCTAATGGATGTTGTTGTTTTTATTTGATGGAGGTCTAGGGAGGAAACTAGACAAATAATGAATACATGCAAAAATCGCAAAAAAAATTAAAACATCCCCCCTTAAAAGACTGTCTGTCCGCCACTCGAGTTGTGGTTAGGGGGGAACACAGGTAGAAGTACCAAATTCCTCCTTTTAGCCTCCCTAGTGGTAATGGTAACAGACCTCCTGCCTGTGTAGGTTCGAATACTAGCCCTAGCTATTATATTTATCATCAAATAAAGATCTTGGAGATATTTTCTTAAACTTAATGGAGGTCTAGGGAAGAAACTACAAAAAATAATGAATAAATAAATATATCGACCAATTAATAAACCCTTTCCCCCTACAAGTATTATTGCCCTCTTCTGGAACTGTGTTGGTGGTGTAATGGTTTAGATGTTTATGTTCTGGGTGTGGTGTCCCGAGTTCGAATCCCGGGAGGACCATATGCTTTCATTAGTTTGTTCAAGTGCATTGAGGTCTGTAATTGATGATTAATGTTAAGAACGGGTGTTACTTAATACTGCGTCCAATCCTGGTGTCCTTACTACCAAAAAGATATAGACAAGCTAGAACGAGTTCAACGTAGAGTTACCAAAATTAGACCTTGCCTTAATATCAAACCATACGAGGAGCGTCTTAGAAAATTAAATATATTCCTTTAACCCAACGCAGATTAAGAGGCGACTTAATTCAAGTGTTCAAAATCATCAAAGGCATCGCCAATATGAAATGTAATAAATATTTCACTATTGACCAATCAAATTACACGCGGGGGAACAGTTGCAAAATTATTGGTAAATCTTTTTTAACTCACACGAGTCTAAGAATTTCTTCTTCAATCGAGTTGTCAAATAGTGGAATGGGCTTCCCCGATATGTCATAGACTGCAGCACCGTTGACTCTTTTAAACTTCGCCTAAACAAACACCTTGCCTTCAATCCACGACTGACTGCATTTGTAAATGAATAAAGTGTTTTTTATTTGTTTCCCCTACTAACATCTCCTAATCCTGCCACGGACATTTGTCCCAGAGCAGTCTTCCCTTTCCATGTTTCCCTTACCCACTCTAAACTACAGTTTGGCCACTTGACCATCAGTGTTTTGGAGGGCAAGCAGCCTTGAGGGATCGCTGGACCTGTTGTTGCTTGATTTCCTTTGTATGCTTTCCTTGTATTTTGCATTTCACCAACTCTTCCACAAACACTAAAACCAAAATAATGCCCTTCCCTATTGTCTCGCCCACAGAAGGAGGCGTGTGCGAGAACGACATGCGGAAAGCCCTCAGAGAAGCTAGCAGCTCCTCCTCCCGCCTGTCCTCCTCCTTCCTCCTCCTTCTCCTCCTCTCCTCTCTGCCTACCTTCCTCATCTTCGCGTCTCCTTTTTCTCTGCACCTCCGTTAGAAGAAAGGAAGGAAGGAAGAGGATGGAGTAGAAGAGAAGAGGAAAGTGAATTAAAAAAGGAATGAAAAGGAAGGAAGGAAGGAGGGGAAAAAGGAAGGAAGGAGGATAATGGAGGAGAAGAGAAGAGGAAAGTGAAGCAAAGAATGAAGACAAAGGAAGGAAGGAAGGAAGGAAGCGGATGGAGTGGCAGAGAAAAAACGTGTGAAGTAAATAGAAGGCGAACTAGCAAGCAAAGAAGAAGAACTAAACAAGAACGAGAGGAGAACAAGAAGAGAAAGGCGAATACACAAGAGGAAGGAGCAAACAAGCAAACACGGACCTGATCAAGAGAACACAAAAACAGTTCATAAAAAAACGGTTACATAGAAGTCTGATCACAAAGTAGATAAAGATATATTAGCCCAAGTCGTATTATGAGCACACAACAAAAGAAAAAGAAAAAAACATACGAAATAAGTTATCATACATTTCGAATAATTTAGTGTAAAAGAGGAAATACGAAAGACGTAAAGCGATAATACATAATGAAACAAAGGAAAAATACCAAGAAACAATAAGAAAATTAAATTGAAATATAATAAAACCATGAACTGAATATACAGTATAGCCTACACAGAAAAGGAGAGGAACATGAGAACATATTTATTTGGCTCTTCAGAAACACAATCTGCAGAATCACAATCAATATTAAGGGGGGTCACCAGCTTTTATTATCTTTCTCTCCTTTTATCTCTTTCCCTGGCTTGTATCCATTCGGCCCCATTCAGCCAACTGTTTTAAGACGTTTATCACCATCCAGGTGTCGATATCTTCCTGGCGAGCGATAGCGAACCAGCATTATATGGAGAAATCCGGCTTCGCCGGAGAATTTGTTCTACCGAAAAATGTACAAATTTAGCTTGCTGTCAAAACAAAAATATATATATGCTGGCTCGCTACCGCTCACCAGGAAAATATTGACACCTGGATGGGGGTAAACGTCTTAAAACAGTAGGCTGAATGGGGCCGAATGGATACAAGCCAAAGAGAAGGAGAGAAAGAGAAAAAAGAGAGGTGGGCTCCCTTAACTGTATTCCCCCCCAAAAAAAATATAATAAATAAACACATATCTAGGCATAAGTAAAATAACGTTACTATTTTGCCTTAGCGATTGTAAAGACGTTCATCAGAAAAGCTTAAGAAATCAAAGACAAGTTGAAATATACTGTAGACGGGCATTCGGTGTTGCATGTGCTGTAGTGACGTGTGTGTGTGTGTGATGTAAATGCCAATTGTTTGCTTCGTAGTGTGAATTACAAACATAAAGAGTCTAACTCATTTCGATTGGTTTCCCTACTAATAAGAAATCCATTGCTGAATACATATCCCACACGCATATCATCGAACAAAAATAAATAGGTCTAATTTTAAATAACGCTAAAACTTATAATTGCGCAGATTTAATGACTGTAAACTAAGCTATGAAATATATATATATATATATAAGGACAAAAATAATCCCACTACGACCATGCTAAATTAAAAATAGTTGGCGCTGAGAATGTGTCGTTTTCTCTTCCCCCTCGTCGCCGGGGCTGGTACACGGAGACGGAGACAAAGCGCCCTGGAGATTTACAATACAAATTGTATGTTGTGTGTTGATGATTCCTGGAGCAACTCCCCCCCCCCCCCCCCCAGGAAGGTCAAAAGGTCACACATTCAGGCTAAGAAGGAAATGTAAAGACTGTTATCCCAAGTAAATGAGCGCGCCGAATCTGTGTGTCTGTGTGTTCATTCCTGGAGCAACTCAAGCCCCCCCCGCCCCCCCCCCCCCCCCTCCCTCCGCCCCCCAGGAAGGTCAAAAGGTCACACATTCAGGGTAAGAGGGAACTTTAAAGACTGTTATCCCAAGTAAATGAGCGAGCCGAGGGACTCTCCCCACAGCATAATGTCACCACCATGGTAGGTTCAGCCAGCCTCTAGAGTAAAGTCCTACCTTCACAGTGTCTGCCCTGCTCCGTTCCTCCTCTCCCTCCGGAACACATTATTATTATTATTATTATTATTATTATTATTTATGTTTTTTTTTTTTTTTTTTTTTTAATCCTCTCTATTTATTCAATCTTTATTTTTTAGTTTCCTCGCTAGGTCTCCATCCAGCTTCCAAAACACCCCCAAGATCCCCTTTCAAGATAAATTTGTACAGGAAAAACATTCGACACCTAAATGGCACGAAAGGTCTTAACACTGACACAAAAATGGAGTGAAAGGTTTGAAAATCATCAAACTCATAAGGTAAACGTCTTATAAATGCATAACTAATGGGGCTAATCACGAGGGAGAAGGGGGTCCAGGAAACCTTTATACCTCCTCTTAAAGAATGTACAGTCGTGGTTATAAATACCTGAACACCTTGTGGATGGTGTCAATGAGATCGTGAGCATTGGCCAGTGACATCAAGTAATTCAATCATTCAATCATTCACTTTTGGGCGATTTTTTCATGTATTCACTATTTTTTTAGTTTTCTCCCTAAAAAAAAACATCCATTAGATCCCCCTTCTAGATTAATTTGTTCATTTTTTGGTAGATAAATGTCCCGGCCGAAGGCCGGTTCTTCCAAAATTACAGGCTCACTATCGTTCGCCAGGGAAAAAAATAGACACCTAAATAACACGAAAGGTCTAAATATTGATGAAGAAATGGGGCGAAAGGTCTTAAAATCGACTAACTAATGGGGCAAACATCTTAACATCTGAAAACTAATGGGGTTAAACATGAGGGAGAAAGTGGTCCAGAAAACCGTCCCATCCCCCCTTAAATATTTGGCCAGTGCTTCATATTTGTTCCACATAATTTCGTGTAGAAAATCTTGCCCACAACCGTATTTAATTAACCCCTTGAAGCTCTCGCGCGTTTTAGCAGTTTATTATGGCTATCATTAGACGATTTTATGCAGTTTAGAAGAATATGTGGGTAGTAAAAGGGTAAAGACTCTCTCAATCAACCCTCTGACTTCCATATACCCTTCCTAATCTTAATAAGTACCAGAAACCAGAACAGAAATGCGTATTGGATCTTGAAAGGGTTAAGAGGTGAGGGTAATATTTAAGCTTTGATGAAGGCGGTTTTCTGTTGTATACTGTACTGTAGGTGAGGGTCATGCCTGTATATATTAAGGGGGACCACCTCGCATTTTTTCTCTTTCTCTCCCTCTCACTTTGGCTTGCATCCATTCGGCCCCATTCAGCCTACTGTTTTAAGACGTTTACCCCCAACCAGGTGTCAATATTTTCCTGGCGAGCGGTAGCTAGCCAGCATTTATATATTTTTGTTTTTGACATCAAGCTAAATTTGTAAATTTGTCGATAGAAAAATTTCTCCGGCGTAGCCGGATTTCTCCATACAATGCAGGCTCTCTCTCGCTCGCCAGGAAGATATCGACACCTGGATGGGGATAAACGTCTTAAAACAGTTGGCTGAATGGGGCCGAATGGATACAAGCCAGGGACGGAGAGAAAAGGAGAGAAAGATAAAAAAAGCCAGTGACCCCCCTTAAACTTCGATGAATAGGGTATTCTGGTATGGATGTGAGGACAATACCTTTATATTTGAGCTTTGATGAAAGTTATATATATATTTTTTTTTTATGAGGAGCGGATAATAGGGTTGTAGATGTGAGGGTGGGACGCGACTGATAACCCCTTTAAGATCGTGAAGCATTTACACAGTTTATTCTGGCTATCAATAGATGATTTTACACAGTTTATTCTGGCTATCAATAGATGATTTTACACAGTTTATTCTGGCTATCATTAGACGATATTATGCCATTTAGGAAGGATCTATAGGAATCAAATGGCTAAAAGGTATTTGAACTAACCCTCTGACTTCCAATACACCCTTCCTAAATTGAATAAAATCGTCTAATAATAGCCATAATAAACTATCAAAATGTGTCATCGTCCTTATTGGGTCCAAAGGTGTCCGTTAATTATCCATTACATAACAGGCAGCAATATTGCCAACAAAATACCGTAAATATTTCGATCACAAGCATATCTAACCATCAACATCATTAGAGGCTGGTTATTCCAAGCTGACTATCTATCTATCTATCTATTTACTCAGGCCCAATCCCCACTTTTCCTATTTTATTCCCCCAGCTGACGGTAAATTGAATGTCTTTCTCGCTGTTTTCTCGATATTTAATGGACAAATATGAAAGTATTACATCTCTGCACCATATTAGGGCCAAGTTTTCATAATATACATAAAATCGTCTAATAATAGCCAGAGAACGCGTCACAAGCCTTAAGGGGTGAATTTTACGCACCCTTTTGGCCGTGTGTACCTTTGAGCGTGACTGCTTCTGCCCCTTCCCCCCACCCCACCCCCACCCCCATCCCAATCTCCACTACCACCACCTCCCTTCCCCCCTACCTCCCTCCCCCACCACCACCACCACCACCACCACCACCACCTGATCCCTCCCCCCAATCCCCCACCACCACCACGAAGTGAATGTGTCAAAATGTTTCATCCGAGTATCAAATTGATTCACAAAATGTTGTGCCACTTACTACTGCAAGCATTTGTACCAATGTAATATATAATTAATATTAAAGTACAGTAGTAGAAAAGGAAAATAATAATATCTGTTCATCTTAGCCATTCACGGTTCAACGAACGGACGTAATGGTAGCGTATCATCCATGACCAGCTCAGGCTTGTGGAGTGGAAGCCTTTTTTTACTTCATTCTTTCATTAAACGATTTATTTGAAGTTTGAGAAGGATCTGTAAGAGTTAAGAGGGTAATAACTGTCGCGATTAACCCTCTGACTTTCATACATCCTCGTAAGCTAAATAAAATGGTCTAAATGTATCTAAAATTACATAAGAAAGGCGTCTTGAAAGAGTTAAGATAAGCTGAAATGTTTGGGTGCAGAAAATGCGTTGGTAGTTGCGTAGGAGCGAAATGGAGACCCTTCTTCATTTGACGTCACTGTTTCTTCATCACGGGAGCATTCTGTAACCCGGTATCACACGAGCGCCTTTTCCCTCAACATTTAGTATCAACACTGGTCTGGCAGTTTATGAGGTAAACTTTTAAAATATTTCGGCTGCCTATATTCATCTACCATCAGTCTAGTTTCCGATACCAGTACAAAATATTACAGAAATGTTACCAAAGAAAATGTGATCATCGAATGTTGACTATAAAAGCTCTCGTGTGATACCAGCATAATTCTCTGACGTCGTATGCTCTCATCAGGCGGAGAGGTCACTGTTCCTTTCCTTTTTTTTTATTTGTTATTTTTTTTTCTATGATCATTGATTCCTTCGCCGGTATGTGTTTGCCTACTGAGAGCGTGGGTTGACATAGAAGAGACGGCGGCCGTTTTGTGATTTTTTACGTGTCTGCCTCTTGGGTAACTGTCTTGATAGTGTAATGCATAGTGCGCGGAATTTCGATGTAAGTATCCTGGGTTCGAGTCCTCGGAGTGCCACGTGTATTTGTTGATTTCGTTAATTGAGTTTAGATGTGAAGTTGGTTGGTGTAAATAACATAATAATTAGTTAGATTAAGCTTGGGCGATTGACTTAATGCTTCAAGGGCCAAGATAATCCAACGAACATTATGTAAAACCACATCATTTTGCCAAGTTGATTAATGGCAACTAAAGCAAGAGGGTAATGAGTACTAACAAAAGGCTACCGTACTATTTAAATAATATTGACCTCGCTCCCTCAAAGCAAACAAATACCCAGGTTGAGAGATTTTTGTTGTGATCGTGACGTCATAATCATTCCTTCGGCCGATTGAGCAGCAAGGTCGTATTCTTAGGGGGGCCCACCTCGCTTTTTTTCCCTTTCTCTCCCTCTCTCTTTCCCTGGCTTGTATCCATTCGGCCCCATTCAGCCTACTGTTTTAAGACGTTTACCCCCATCCAGGTGTCAGTGTTTTCCTGGCGAGCTGTAGCGAGCCAGCATATATATATTTTTTGTTTTGACAGCAAGGTAAATTTGTAAATTTTTCGATAGAAAAATTTCTCCGGCAAAGCCGAATTTCTCCATACAATGCTGGATCGCTATCGCTCGCCAGAAAGAAATCGACACCTGGATGGGGGTAAACGTCTTAAAACAGTAGGCTGAATGGGGCCGAATGGATAGAAGCCAAGGAGAGAGGGAGAGAAAGAGAAAAAAGCGAGGTGGGCTCCCTTAATCAGGTACAGTATTTTGTTTGTAGATACAATATAATATAGTTACGTATTCTGTTGACTACCTTCTGTAACTTGTTGTGTCGGTGTAGATACAATATAATATAGTTACGTATTCTGTTGACTACCTTCTGTAACTTGTTGTGTCGGTGTAGATACAATATAATATAGTTACGTATTCTGTTGACTACCTTCTGTAACTTGTTGTGTCGGTGTAGATACAATATAATATAGTTACGTATTCTGTTGACTACCTTCTGTAACTTGTTGTGTCGGTGTAGATACAATATAATATAGTTACGTATTCTGTTGACTACCTTCTGTAACTTGTTGTGTCGGTGTAGATTTGTTGATGGTTGTTTGTGGACGCTACTATTATATGCTGTAAAAAATGTAGGGTATCAAGGGGGTATGACAAAGATATATATACACAATGATTGGGTATATTGAGGGTGATTGGCCTTGTATAAGACGGGTGGGTATGACAAAGATATATATACACAATGATTGGGTATATTGAGGGTGATTGGCCTTGTATAAGACGGGTGGGTATGACCAAGATATATATACAATGATTGGGTATATTGAGGGTGATTGGCCTTGTATAAGACGGGTGGGTATGACCAAGATATATATATACAATGATTGGGTATATTGAGGGTGATTGGCCTTGTATAAGACGGGTGGGTATGACCAAGCTATATATATATACACAATGATTGGGTATATTGAGGGTGATTGGCCTTGTATAAGACGGGTGGGCATGACCAAGATATATATATATACACAATGATTGGGTATATTGAGGGTGATTGGCCTTGTATAAGACGGGGTGGGTATGACCAAGATATATATACACAATGATTGGGTATATTGAGGGTGATTGGCCTTTATATAAGACGGGTGGGTATGACCAAGATATATATACAATGATTGGGTATATTGAGGGTGATTGGCCTTGTATAAGACGGGTGGGTATGACCAAGATATATATATACAATGATTGGGTATATTGAGGGTGATTGGCCTCGTATAAGACGGGTGGGTATGACCAAGATATATATATACAATGATTGGGTATATTGAGGGTGATTGGCCTCGTATAAGACGGGTGGGTATGACCAAGATATATATACAATGATTGGGTATATTGAGGGTGATTGGCCTTGTATAAGACGGGTGGGTATGACCAAGATATATATATACAATGATTGGGTATATTGAGGGTGATTGGCCTTGTATAAGACGGGTGGGTATGACCAAGATATATACACAATGATTGGGTATATTGAGGGTGATTGGCCTTGTATAAGACGGGTTTAGTACCACCAATGTACCCTTAAGGGGATAGTTGTTGTTTTTTGGGGTCTATGCATTCATTGATTCATATAATATATCTTAGTTTCCTCGTTAGACGTCCATCAAGCTTAGAAGAAAAAAAACCTGGACCCTCCTTCAAGATAAATTTATAATTTTTTCGGTAGAAAAATGTTCCTCTTAAAATTACAGGCTCGCTATCGCTCGCCAGGGAAAAATCAACACCTAAATTGCACGAAAGGTCTTATTAATGGGGCTAAGCATGAGGGAGAAGGGGTCCCAATAAAAGCAACTACCTACCCCTTAAATGGATAGATTATTATGGCCACTTTAAATACCCTTTTTATGCCCACCATTTTTTAGAGCTCACTATTCTTAAGGGGGAAAGTGCTTATTGGAGAAATCAATCTTGTCTTTTATTTTTATCTGTATAAAGATTCTAAAAAAAAAATAATGATAACCAAAAAATGATTGGAGCTGTGTATAGTGTTGTATATGTTGTTGTGATGTTGATGGGGCCCACCTCGCTTATTTTGTCTTTCTCTCCCTCTCTCTTTGGCTTGTTGTATCCATTCGGCCCCTTTCAGCCTACTATTTTAAAACGTTTGCCCCCATCCAGGTGTCAATATTTTCCTGGCGATCGGTAGCGAACCAGCATATATATATTTTTGTTTTGACAGCAAGCTAAATTTGTACATTTTTCGATAGAAAAAGTTTCCGGCGAAGCCGGATTTCTTCATACAATGCTGGCTCGCTATTGCTCGCCAGGAAGAAATCGACACCTGGATGGGGATAAACGTCTTAAAGCAGTTGGCTGAATGGGGCCGAATGGATACAAGCCAGAGAAAGAGAGAAAAGGAGAGAAAGATAAAACAAAAAAGCCGGTGACCCCCCTTAATAAATCTTAAATAAAAAACGAAGCTAACTAGTTCAGTACTAAGATATTTAATAAGTAGCCAGAAGGAGTAGTAGTAAGTCTGGTCTCTGGTCTAAGTATAACTGTAGTTGTAATCATAGTATACATATATACATATATGAGTGAATGACACATACAGTATATATATATAATAATCCCTCTATTGGTTTTCGTTCAGAGTTTTAAACCTAGATATAATAATTTCGGGGGTTACTTTTTTGTTTCATTTAAGGGAGGTCACCGGCTTTCTTTATCTTTCTCTCCTTTTCTCTCTTTCCCTGGCTTGTATCCATTCGGCCCCATTCAGCTAACTGTTTTAAGACGTTTATCCCCATCCCGGTGTCGATATTTTCCTGGCGAGCGATACCGAGCCAGCATTGTATGGAGAAATCCGGCTTCGCCGGAGAAATTTTTCTATCGAAAAATGTACAAATTTAGCTTGCTGTCAAAACAAAAATATATATATGTTGGTGAAAATGTTGACACCTGAATGGGGGTAAACGTCTTAAAACAGTAGGCTGAATGGGGCCGCATTGATACAAGCCAAAGAGAGAGGGAGATAAAGATAAAAAAAAAAAAAAAAAAAAAAACGAGGTGGGCTCCCTTATAATTAAAGTAAGGTGGAGTAAAGGTCTGAGGTTATCTATCTATACCCTTTAAGACGAGAGAGAGAGAGAGAGAGAGAGAGAGAGAGATGACCTACATTTCTTGGGTGTGTTATCTAAAGTTTCCACACTTCCAATTGAGTTGTAACCATATACAAAATCAAGGTCGGGACATTTTCTATTGATTTTTTTTTTTTTTTTTTTTTTTGCTTGAAGGGGATGGACATTATTTATTTTGAAGGAAGTCAGTGAAGGCGCTTTAATAACCTAAGAGGGGATAAACTAAAACACATTGCTCGAAAATGACAGCAAAAATCCTCAATAATAATGACACAAATATCATAATAATCTTATAGATGTCGAACCAGATAGTATTAACGCTATGATGACCAGTTTTCAGTTTAATCCGAAATATTAATGATTTTTTTTTTTTTTTTTTTTTTTTTTTTTTGTGTGAATGACCTAGATGTCCTTCGTAAACTAATGCAACTGTCTTATGTTACATCCCGAGTTTAATTTAATTTATGCCATTGTACTGAAAGAATTAATGTTTTTTAATGTTATCCCGAGTTTAATTTAATTTATGCCATTGTACTGAAAGAGTTAATGGTTTATTTGTTGGTAAAGACAACATATCTACTTAGGCAATAACTATTACTGGGGATGTGAATACCCTGTGAGGAGGAGCACTTTGTTGTTCTCGTTTCGCTCTTTGTCTCCTTCCCGTGTGTTGCTGTGTATGCCTTATGCCAGTGTCACACGAGCTATTTTTCTGTCAATTTTTACGGGCAATTGTAGTCTGGCAGCTTGAAAATATAAGTTCCATGTGAAATAACCTATCTCACATAAACCCTCTCCCCCCCGCCCCCCGGGCTGGCCTTCTAAATGATAGCACTCCTATCCGGGCGATCTGGCCAAAAACCGTCATAATAGACCTAGGCCTATTTTTTTTGTATTTTACCTGCTAGAGAATTCACACAAACCTCAAAATGTAGCCCTGTTTTGTATAATATGTAGACTGACATTGAGTAGAGCTCTCTAGGTCAACTGGTTCAGTTGTCATGACGATTTCCATGGAGAGAGTTTCGATGCAGTTTTAGCAATATCGAACATTTACAAACGCTATTTTTTTTTCTATCAAACAACAACAACAATGGTCCGACTTCTTGTTTTTGAAGCTGCGCGTCGCTCCGACCGGCTTTGTTTACAAACGTTTTTCCGCGCTACTTTCAAACCACGCTTAATAGGCTTTCAAGCTTATGGAGTTTAAAAGGACACCCGGGCTCCTGCCCTTCGCAAGGGGTGTCATTTTAAAATGACACCCGTGCAGGAAGGGTTAATCTACCTTCGATCTACTTTCTGATGTCAATGCGAAAGAGGCTCAAAATAGTACGAGAACAAATCTTGCTCATCGAAAATTGCTGGAAAATGCGCTCGTGTGACAATGGCTTTATTCCTGCTTGTGTAATGTATGTTGGGTAAAGCTCCGACTCTATTCCTAGCGCTAAGATTCCCTTCCTCCCCACCTCCTACCATTTCTTCCGTCTCATCCCTGCTTTTAGACAATCGCTTCTGTCCTGTATGAATGTATGTATGTGTGTGTGTATTTATGTATGAATGTATATATTTACGTACGTATGTATGTATGTAGGTATGTGTGAAAGTAAGTATGTATTTATGTATGTATGTATGTATGTATGTGTGTAAGTATATATGTATGCATGTACTGTATGTATGTATTTATGTATGTATGTCTCGGTTATCATTATGAAGTAGTTATAATAGAAACATTGTGAATAAAGTGCTCTTCCTCAATAGGTGTTTAGGTCCATGCTCTGCTGTCGAGTTCTCTGAGCTACATTTAAGGGGGGTCACCCGCTACTGTTATCTCCTTTTCTCTCTTTCTCTGGCTTGTATCCATTCGGCCCCATTTAGCCAACTGTTTTAAGACATTTATCTTCGTCCAGGTGTTGATTTCTTCCTGGCGAGCGATAGCGTACCAGCATTTTATGGAGAAATCTGGCTTCGCCGGAGAAATTTTTCTGTCGAAAAATTTACAAATTTAGCCTGCTGTCAACAACATTTTAAAACATATGCTGGTTCGCTACTGCTCACAAGGAAAAAATCGACACCTAGATGGGGATAAACGTCTTAAAACAGTAGGCTGAATGGGGTAAAATGGATACAACCCAGAAGAGAGAGAGAAAAACGAGGTGGGCCCCCTGAACTTCTATATTTTCTCTTTCCCGCCGTTACTATACCTCTGAGCTTTTTAGAAACTATACCTATAAGTTATTTGAAGAGTAAATATATACATATATATATTATACATACACATTCGTTATAGATAGACTACTAACTCAAAATGTCTAAAAAAAACAAAAATAAGAGTAGATTTTGTCTTAGCGGTTTAGAGAGAGAGGTTCTGCCTGTGCACTTACTCACACGCTTTTCAAACATAAAAAAAAAAAAAACATTATTGCTCTGAAGAAAATAACTGGTAATTTTCAATCCCCTTTCATTTTTATTCGGGCTGACGTTAGGCGAATTCATTCAGCTTAGGAAGGACCTGAAGGAACCCAACCCTTTGAATCCTACGCATCTTATTTTAGCTTAATGAATTCGTCTAATGGCAGCCAGAATAATATTAAGATAAGCGTCATCATGCTTTAAGAGATAATAAGGGTAAGTTTTTCGCAGTACATTACTGATAGTTTTCAGCTCAGATGTATCTACTTATACTCAATTAATTTTTTTTTTTTTTTAATATTTAGGCCAACCAAATAGGAACCTAACCTTTTCTAGCCATTCTTTTATCCTAAAAGTACATTAAATAATAAATAATAAACAAATAAAATTAAATAGCATAATTTAATATGCATTTCCTAAGTTTTCTTCATCAAAATTATGAGTAAGATTCCTGCGAAATACCTACCGGTATTGGAAATTACCAGACAATCTTGTAAATAAATCCATTTAACTGCACAGTCAGGAGCAAAAATCTAGAGCCAGGGAAGCCGCGAAATCGGGCGTACACTGTCCCTAGACTTTTGTGCTGACTGTACGGTACAGTCGGATACCATAGTTTCTAGCCCACTCATAAATATTCGTGGACTTCACCCATTTTCAACTATGGAAGTATATCTCTGGAAACGAATTTATGACTAATGTTTTCTATACATCAACTACAGAACTATATACCCTTAATTTTTAAACGGAAGTTGTATCCAAAAATATATCCATGTAGTTATAATTGCATAAACACAAACATAGGAAGTACACGAATATATCCAGGTAGTTATAATTGCATAAACACAAACATAGGAAGTACACGAATATATCCAGGTAGTTATAATTGCATAAACACAAACATAGGAAGTACACGAATATATCCAGGTAGTTATAATTGCATAAACACAAACATAGGAAGTACACGAATATATCCAGGTAGTTATAATTGCATAAACACAAACATAGGAAGTACACGAATATATCCAGGTAGTTATAATTGCATAAACACAAACATAGGAAGTACACGAATATATCCAGGTAGTTATAATTGCATAAACACAAACATAGGAAGTACACGAATATATCCAGGTAGTTATAATTGCATAAACACAAACATAGGAAGTACACGAATATATCCAGGTAGTTATAATTGCATAAACACAAACATAGGAAGTACACGAATATATCCAGGTAGTTATAATTGCATAAACACAAACATAGGAAGTACACGAATATATCCAGGTAGTTATAATTGCATAAACACAAACATAGGAAGTACACGAATTTTCCTGAGTGGGCTGGAGACTATGGTATCCGAGTGTACATTTGTTTCGTAGGAGTTATGAGATAGTCATTTGCTTTTCTTTCTTTCTTTTGGGGGAACCATCTTTAAAAATAGCAGAGTAGTCCATGGTGTTAATTTATTGTATATTTATGTATTTATTGTTTATAAATGCTTTGTATAATTAACCGTTTCACTACCGGGGAATTCTCTTGTTTAATTTCAGCTATGATTAAGCGATTTTATGCAGCTTAGAAAGGATCTGTGGTAGTAAAGAGGGCTACTGGAGATCATCTGTAGTCTCTTAATTGCTACATGTCCGTCCTAAGCTGAATATAAACTTCTAATAATTGCCGTTAAGCATTGAAAAGGACGTCACCGGTACTGAAGGGGTTAAATTCTACATTATACATACTTACCGCTAATTATGTCTTTGAAGTAGTTTATTATTCGTTCATTTTATATGTGGGAAATTTGGTAAGTAATGCATCCAGATTCTTCAAACTTAAAATTGGTATATATTTCGGGGGGAAATAATGAGTTAAGGGAGCCCACCTCACTTTTTTTTCTCTTTCTCTCCCTCTCTCTTTGGCTTGTATCCATTCGGCCCCATTCACCCTACTGTTTTAAGACGTTTACCCCTATCCAGGTGTCAATATTTTCCTGGCGAGCGGTAGCGAGCCAGCATAGTTGTATTTTTGTTTTGACAGCAAGCTAAATTTGTACATTTTTCGATAGAAAAATGTCTCCGGCGAAACCGGATTTTTCCATACAATGCTGGTTCGCTATCACTCGCCACGAAGAAATCGACACCTGGATGGGGATAAACGTCTTAAAACAGTAGGCTGAACGGGGCCGAATGGATACAAGCCAGGGAAAGAGAGAAAAGGAGATAAAAACAAGCGGGTGACTCCCCTTAATTCTCTCTCCATAACACACAATCATATAGTTTTCGCTTGCTATGGCTATGTTTCCGTGCGATCTGGCGAGTCTTTTGAGTTGCTCCTACACTGGTGTATAATACTTAATAACGAGTCAATAATAAAATCTCTAGGTTGACCAGGCCTTTTTGGTCATATATGCGGATTTTATTTATCCCCTAGTGTGGCTGTGGGTATGTGTGTTTCTTCGGGTTGGTGTTTTTTTTTTTTTTTTTTTTTTTTGGGGTACCCTGTGTGTGTTATTGTGAGTATGTGTGTTTTTCTGGGTAGCCTATGTGTGTTTTTCTGGGTAGCCTATGTGTGTTTTTGTGGGTATGTGTGTTTTTGTGGGTATGTGTGTTTTGTGGGTATGTGTGTTTTTGTGAGCATGTGTTTTGGGGGTATGTGTGTTTCTGTGAGTATGTGTGTTTGTGTGAGTATGTGTGTTTTGTGAGTATATGAGTTTTTGTGGGTATGTATGTTTTTGTGGGCATGTGTGTTTTTGTGGGTATGTGTGATTGTGTGTATACAAGTGGGTGTATTGTGTATGACTGAGTGTGTATGCACTTATGTTCTGTAACCGGGACGTCCTTTTAAGGGGGGAAACCGGATTTGTTTTATCTTTCTCTCCTTTTCTCTCTTTTTCTGGCTAGTATCCATTCTGCCTCATTCAGCCTACTGTTTTAAGACGTTTACCCCCATCCAGGTGTCAATATTTCCCTGGCGAGCGGTACCGAGCCAGCATATATATATTTTTTTGTTTTGACAGCAAGCTAAATTTGTACATTTTTCGATAGAAAAATTTCTCCGGCGAAGCCGGATTCCTCCATACAATGCTGGCTCGCTATCGCTCGCCAGGAAGAAATCGACACCTGGATGGGGATAAACGTCTTAAAACAGTTGACTGAATGGGGCCGAATGGATACAAGCCAGGGAAAGAGAGAAAAGGAGAGAAAGATAAAACAAATCCGGTGACCCCCTTAACACTGTTCTGGCTATTATTGGACGATGGTATCCAGTACAAAAGGGGCCTCCAGCAATTACCAGGCTTCCAACTATCTCACTTAACCCATTATACCACCACAGATCCTTCTTAAGCAGCACACATTTATCTAACCATAGCCTGAATATTCTAAAAGAGACTTCGCCGGTACAAAAGGGGTTAAAACATTTCACATTCAATACTTTCTCCTCAACTTATATCCTCACAGGTTATGGGAAGTTATTTTAGTTGTTTATTTATTTATGTGTCTGTTATATTCTTAGTGTCCCTCGTAGACCTCCATTAAGCTTAAAACAAAACACCGTAGACCCCCTTTAAGACAGATTTGTAAATTTTTCGGTAGAAAAATGTCTTGGCCGAAGGCTGAATCCTTCTACATTGCGTGATCACTAACGCTCGCAGGGAAACACCTAAATGGCACAACATGTTTCAAAATTGCCAAACTAATAAGGCAGATATCTTAAAACTACAAAATTAATGGGGCTAAATATTAGGGAGAAGGACTCCAGAAAATCTGTCGAATGGCACCAAGTAGAATTCCCTTGGACTTATAGTTTGGGCTACAGAGGACTTTTAAAGTCCAAAAAACGGTCATTTGGGCCCTCCAGGAAGGCTAAGTCAAATACGAAATCCTAAACTAATAGTCCGATTTCAATTATGTTTGCGCCATTCGATTCAGCGTGTCAAAATGTACTTTTAGTAAAGAATTGAACAAAATCCATACATAGATAACTCGTCTATGGAGTTTTTAATCTTTAAAATAGGCCTATTGGGCCTAAAAATTGGTCAAAATAAAAAAAAACATATACCGTTGGAATTCTAATGACGAGACGAATCCATATATACCCATGAAAACTCGAAATTCGAAAGTCGCCCGCCAAGTGCAAAAATTTTCCTGGGCTTAAAAACTGCAGGGATTTTGGAAACCAATATTTTTGATTCTGGCCGAATGGCTGGGCGAAAATGCAATCTACGACCTTCTCTGGAAGCAGCTCGTCGAGAAAAATCGAATGGCACCAAGTAGAATTCCCTAGGACTTATAGTTTGGGCTACAGAGGACTTTTAAAGTCCAAAAAACGGTAATTTGGGCCCTCCAGGAAGGCTAAGTCAAATACGAAATCCTAAACTAATAGTCCGATTTCAATTCTGTTTGCGCCATTCGATTGAACGTGTCAACATGTACTTTTAGTAAAAAAAATAACAAAATCCATACATAGATAACTCGTCTATGGAGTTTTTAAACTTTAAATTAAAATAAACTTTAAAATAGGCCTATTGGGCCTAAAAATTGGTCAAAATTTTAAAATTCATAGACCGTTGGAATCGTAATGACGAGACGAATCCATATATACCCATGAAAACTCGAAATTCGAAAGTCGCCCACCAAGTGCAATAATGTTCCTGGGGAAAGCTTTCTTAATTTAAAGCCAGGGATTTTGGAAACAAATATTTTTGATTCTGGCCGAATGGCTGGTCGAAATTGCAATCTACTACCATGCGTAGAAGCTGCTCGTCGAGAAAAATCGAATGGCACCAAGTAGAATTCCCTAGGACTTATAGTTTGGGCTACAGAGGACTTTTAAAGTCCAAAAAACGGTCTCCTGAGCCCTCCAGGAAGGCCCAGTCAAATATGAAATTCTAAACTAATGGCCCGATTTCAATTCTGTTTGCGCCATTCGATTCAGCGTGTCAAACTGTACTTTATGTATAAATTTGAACAAAATCCGTACATAGATCACTCGTCTATGGAGTTTTTTATCTTTAAATTAAAATAAACTTTAAAATAGGCCTATTGGGCCTAAAAATTGGTCAAAATTAAAAAATTCATAGACCGTTGGAATCATAATGACAAGACGAATCCATATATACCCATGAAAACTCGAAATTCGAAAGTCGCCCGCCAAGTGCAAAAATGTTCCTGGGCTTAAGGCAAACATCTGGTCTACACATCCTCTTCCCTTCCTAAACCCGCCCTGCTCCTCACCTACCCTTTTCTCCGTTCTCGCTCTCACTCTCGATCACTACCCTACTGTACATCTTTCCAGCTACACTTACAAGACATATCCCCCGGTGATTACCACACACTCCTCTTTCCCCTTTACCCTTATACAGGGGGACTATTATGTCTGTATTTTAGTCATCAGGCACACTTCCCTTCTCCCATGGTAATTTACACATTTTCCATACCCATTCAATCGCTATCTCACCACCATACCTCAGCATTTCCACACACTCCATCTATTCCTGATGCTCTCCCCATCTTCACTCTTTTCAAGGCCTCACACACTTCTGACCTGATCCCCACCTCCTCATCCACTACTTCTCTTCTAATCCCTCCCATACCCCCATCCAACTATGTTTGCTGGCGTTGCATTCCTTACTTTCAACTATTCGTTGAAATGCTCCATCCATCTTTCGATATGTACCATGCCTATGATTAAATCTCGACACATACTCGCCGTTGCGACGTGGTGTTACACGAACAGACTTGGGTACATTTACCCCTGTGAAATAGATTCTGGCCCCAAATTATAATACACAGTAAGTAAGCCCTGCCATGCTTCATTCTTTCGCACTCTATAATTGATTAACTTTAATCAGGCCATAAATCTTAATCACTAACCTCTTATAGTCGAAAAGGACTTCAGCAATCGAACTGACATAACTACTATATGGGAATAGTCAACCAAGAAAAAGGTGTGGAAATTACAATCCAAAATGTCCTAGTTCTCTCTGCGTCACAAGGGGTTAATGTTATAAACAGTATGTCCCACTTATAGTGAACAGACTATATCTCACTATGGTCCATTTTGACCTGATCGGCTCAAAGTACTGTGAGTTACATCATACAGTGTCAATAACAAACGCAATAAATATACTAAGCAGTATCATCAGTCAATCAACTCTAAGTAAGATAGATATAAAGTGTATTCAAGCTAACCTGCCAGAAAGGCGATGTTACTAATTTCGGCCAGGTTAGCTTGAATTTAGTTTAGCTTAAGGGGACTGGCCGTATTTTGGGGCTATTAATTAATTTATTCGTTTATTTAGTTTTTTAGTTTCCCTGCTAGACCTCTATCAAGCATAAGAAACACCCCCTAAACTCCACTTCAAGATAAATTTGTAAATTTTTCGAAAAAAAATCCCGGCCGAAGGCCGGTTCCTCTTAAAATTACAGGCTCGCTATCGCTTGCCAGGAAAAAATCGACACCTAAATGGCACGAAAGGTCTTGATATTGACAAAGAAATAAGGCGAAAAGTCTCAAAATCACCAAACTAACGGAACGAACGTCTTAAAATCTCAAAACTAATATGCTAAACATGAGGGAAAAGGGGGTCCAGAAAAAGCGACTACCTCCCCCTTAACTCTTTCCAAACGGTAGACATAAATCAGCCGGATTCCTCAAGTCCTCTGCGAGTAGGCTGATTGGAGGTCAGTATGTCTAGACTCGTTGGTATTAAGGGGCTAGTGGCCGATTTGGGGGGGCTATCAATTCATGTACCGGTATTTGGGGGGGCTATCAATACATGTACCGGTATTTGGGGGGGCTATCAATTCATGTACCGGTATTTGGGGGGGCTATCAATACATGTACCGGTATTTGGGGGGGCTATCAATTCATGTACCGGTATTTGGGGGGGCTATCAATACATGTACCGGTATTTGGGGGGGCTATCAATTCATGTACCGGTATTCATTTATTTTTTTAGTTTCCTCGCTAGACTTCCATCAAGCTTAGAAATACACCCCATAGACCCCCCCCCCCCCCCTTCAAGATACATTTGTACATTTTTCGGTAGAAAAATGTCCCAGCCTAAGGCAGGTTTCTCTTAAAATTACAGGCTTTCAATCGCTCACCAGGAAAAACTTGACACCTAAATGGCACGAAAAGTCATAATATTGACAAAGAAATGGGACGAAAGGTTTTAAAATCGACAAACTAATGGAGGGAACGTCTTAAAATCTCAAAACTAATATGCTAAACACGAGGGAGAAGTAGGACCAGAAAAAGCGAGTAGTACCCCCTTAACCCCTTCTGTACCAGCGACGTCTGTTTAGCTTTATTCTGGCTACTATTAGACAATTTATTTAGTTTCAAAAGGGCCTCCAACAATTAACAGGCTTCGAACTATCTCATTTGACCCTTTCGACTACCACAGATCTTTCTTAAACTGCACAAAATATTGTTTAGTTTCCTCCCTAGACCTCCATCAAGCTTAGAAAAAAAACCTAGACCCCCCTTCAAGATAGATTTGTACATTTTTCGGTAGAAAAATTTCCCGGCCAAACGCCGATTCCAAAATCGACACCTAAATGGCACGAGGGATCCTATTATTGACAAAGAAATTAGGTGAAAGGTCATAAAATCCCCAAATTAATGAAACCAACATCTTAAAATCTCAAAACTAGTGGGGCTTAACACGAGGGAGAAAGGGGACCAGAAAAACGACCGGCTCCCTTTAATCAGTAATGTAATGACAAAGGTAATGCACAACGATTGGGATAAGTATCGACATGTATAGATTACTGAATGCACAGGTTACGTGTTTCAATTGTTTTATTTCCTTATACATACTGCCATGTGATAGGCAAAATATGAAGAGATTTGACATGAACACGTGTATATAAGTAACACCCCGTTCTTTAACATAAATATCAAATACAAACCCCAATGTACTTGAATAAACTAATGAAAACATATGGCCCTCCCGGGATTCGAACTCGTGACACCACACCCAGAACATAAGCACCTAAATATAAGCTAAATAACACTACCAAATATATGAATACACTATTGCAAATTCCAGAACGAATTACAGTATTGATATTTCCTTACAAACTTTAATGCTCAAATTCTGTTTACCCGAAAACTCATTTATAATATACTGCTTGTACAGTCGCGCTAATAAGTGATGTCTCTGCACCAAGTGTATTTTGATCAATAATTGGTATCAGCAATATCGAAGCTTCATTTCTTCATACTGAATTAAATATACAAACATGTTCCTACACTTACCCACCCTATTCAACATCTGACAGACATTAATACAGCACAGAGCAAGCCAAACGTAATGACAGCTGGGCCATGACTTATTAGCGCGACCGTACTTTGTCCTATTGCTGTATATTCTACTAACAGTTACTTGGTGATAAACATTCAAGTTAATCTGCTGAATAGGAGAGCAGTTTCCAAACACATCTCGATAATTAGAGTATTTTACACTGTCTTGATAGCGTAATACATGAGTGCGCGGAATTTCGGTGTGTGTATCCTAGGTTCGAGTCCTTGGAGTGCCACATGTATTTGTTGATTTCATTAATTGAGTTTAGAAGTGAAGTTGGTTGGTGAAACAATATAATTTTAGGCAGTGGTTGCTTCCTTTGTCACTTGGGGATTATGATAAATAGGATATATCACAATGATATCATACAAGACAGTTGAATAATTGTACTAATTTATAGCCTTGCCTTCATAGTTGTAATATGGACAGTTGACGAGACATGTAATCCAGAAACGAATACTCAGGATGGTAATATTGTCAAAGTTTTCATTTCCAGTTTGCCAGGCAAACCCGCGCTCCACCACTGTCATGTACTCCTCCATCTGGTCGTCCACACTCTTAGTCGTCCTCGAGTTACAGGCAGAGGATGGCTCGTAGAATGCTTTACAGTTGCTCGAAGCGTTGAAGACTAGCGGACGGTTTTCAAAGGGCGCTTCCCACCAGTTCCCTGCCTCCCCACCAGTGTAGTTCCCAACTGATAAGAGATGGCTTGCATCAATTTTTACAGATTGAAAGGTAGCTTCAAGATTTCTCGAGTCATTGTACAAAATCTGAATGCGCAGGGTTAGAATCTGATTTGGCGTGGCTACTGGTAGGTTGATGTTCCCCCACCAAAGCTGCCAGCGATACTTACACCACCGCTTCTTCAGTTTCTTCAAGTCTCTCGACCACAGGTAAGTATTGCCGGTGAGGTTGAGGGGCGTCTCCCAGCAAGTGAAGGCACAGGATTTGCAGTCAGCGCCCCAACAGTTGGGTCTGCCACAGGAACTGCAGTCTCCGGTCTTGAGGCAGCTGACGTAGCAGGTGGGAGGAGAGACGGGAACATGATCTGCACGCTCGTAGAAGTGGTGGCCTGCAATTAGAGATACAAAATTACTTATTGTTTGATATACTTCACCTAAAGTAGTATATACAAATTTATTCTCAACCACCAATATATTCCTGTTATCATTAAGTGGCACGAGATATTCTCACACCACAATAAATGGATGACAGGGCATCAAAAAGTTTACCAGAATTATTAAAGAATTTTTAGGCATCCAAAGTAGGCCACAACTCCAGTTTACACTATTTCCAAGAGGCTCTGCATAGTGTATTTCGAGTTACCTGCTGTAAAATACGCTTCTCTATTCCTCCCTCTTGTAGTGAAGCCTGCCTTCCTTCATCAGTGCTCCAAGTCAAAGGTTCCTCCACTTGATTCTTTCTCCACTTTCAAACAATATCTGATCACTCATTCTCTCAATGTGCCCTCACCGCCTTAGGACCTTTTGGCCTTCTTTTATAAAACAATAAACACCTTCAAATCTCTTTCATATGCATGTCCTTGATCACAAAATTATATTATAGGCGATGGGGCCCAGAGTACTTCTTATTATGATTAGTATTATTATTATAATTTGGATTTACTAATCTCTCTTTGAGCTCAGTGGCTAAGCTTTAGAGTGCTGTTGCCCTTCCTTTAGATAGTTTTCCTGCCAAAGTTAGCATACTACTAACGTCTTATGACATCAATTTTGATATGAAGGGAATATTCTTCAAGTACTCTACCCAAGAACTAAGCAGACGCTCAATATCCTCCACGGGAGAAGCAAGACTTTATTCGCACGCTTGACAATGTACCACACTGAGCACACCTGGCAGTGTTATCAGCATGTAGGGTGTGCATGAAAGTGTTTTATTTGTTTCCATACCTTTTCTTTTCCATACCTTCCCTGGTGACCAAGAATCCCGAAGAGTCTCCACATCGATTGAGCTTGGTGAGGGTGCAGCTGCGGTCTTGGGTGCTGAAGTAGAAGGAGGTGCAGGCGTCATACTCCCGACACCGCTGACTACAGTCCAACAGACCCAGGGATACTTCTGCGGCACCTGCACACACAGATGTTTAGTACAGTTTAGGAAGGTTATGCGGGTGGCAGAGGGTTAATTGAGAAAGAGAGGGAGAGAGAGAGCACAGATGTTTAGTACAGTTTAGGAAGGTTAAGCGGATGGTAGAGGGTTAATTGAGAAAGAGAGGGAGAGAGAGAGCACAGATGTTTAGTACAGTTTAGGAAGGATATACGGATGGTAGAAGGTTAATTGAGAAAGAGAGGGAGAGAGAGAGCACAAATGTTTAGTACAGTTTAGGAAGGTTAAGCGGATGGTAGAGGGTTGATTGAGAAAGAGAGGGAGAGAGAGCACAGATGTTTAGTACAGTTTAGGAAGGATATACGGGTGGTAGAGGGTTAAATGACAGAGAGAGGGAGAGAGAGAGCACAGATGTTTAGTACAGTTTAGGAAAGATATACGGGTGGTAGAGAGTTAATTGTAGAAAGAGAGGGAGAGAGAGAGAGCACAGATGTTTAGTACAGTTTAGGAAGGATATACGGGTGGTAGAGGGTTAATTGACAGAGTGAGAGAGAGAGAGAAAGAGAGTCAGAGAGAGAGGGATGAGGGGGGGTTGCAGGTACGGTCTTGGGGGCTGAAGTAGAACAACAGTCCCTGGGGTACTTCAGCGGCACCTACGCACAGATATATTATACAGTTTAGGAAGGACATGCGGATGGTAGAGGGGAATTATTTGTATTTTTCTTAACCCCCTTCTCCTGCATGTTTAGCCCCATTAATATATAAATTGCAAAAGTTTCGCCCATTTTCTTTGTCAGAATTCAGACCTTTCCAGCCATTTAGGTATCGATTTAGGGGTGGAGGGTGGGGGGGGGGGGGTCAGAAAAATAAAAATACCTCCCCTTAAGAGTGACGGAAGTTTAGATCAAGAGAACTGCTGAGTGGTGAAAAATGTTGGGGAACAATTTATATTTATATAGAGTAGCGGGAGACATCGGTTTAAAGAATGGGATGAGTTTGTACACAGAGATATCAAATTTACAAGTGTACATTGTAAGCTGGATAGAGCTGAGTATAGAAAACATATTCCAATATAAACCCTGTATATATAAGGAGTTAAAAGGTGGAATTTGTGAATTATATGAATATTCGACCTGCTTGATCCTTTAGATATTAAGTAAGCTATAAATTATAACTATGATGTTTATCCCATTAATGAAAATATAACTATGAGAGCGATAATTCTACCCACTGGTGGTCAATTTGAATTTCTTGATTTTGAACAGTCCGATGTTGTGTGGCAGAGTGTTCGTATACTCCGCGCCGGACACGAAGTAGCTCCCGGTGTATTTCGTGGCGTTATTGGAGGTATTCGAGGTCTTAGTCGTGGTGTTCGAGGCTTCGGTCGCGTTGTCGGAGGTGTTCGGGGTTTCGGTCGCGTTGTCGGGGGGGTTTGAAGCTTCGGTGGCGTTGAAGAGAGTGAGTAAGACCTCCGTAGTGTTGCTGGAGTCACTGGCCGCCGCATTATAGGTGTTTGTAGCCCACGTCATTAGCAGCCACAGCCCCCACCATCGCATCACCATCTGAAAGGAGGAAGGGGTTATTATGTTTCGGTCAGTTATATCCTGGGTAGTTCTACAAAAGATAATTGCATTGATAAATTCAGTAGTTCGCTGACAACCTCCATGATAACTGAAAGGTAAGAGGGAAACATTGCTTTAACACTACTGTATATCACACGATTATTATTATTGAAGTTTTTAAATTGATTTTACCATTTTCGAGCATTGCATCTTTAGTTTGCCTCCCAAACTAGAAAAAAAAAAACGCTCCCCAAACTCCCTTCAAGCTAAATGTCCACATTTTGCAATAGGAAAATGTGCCGGTCTAAATGCGGGGGAAGCGCCAGTACAGTAATCGCAAAACGAATAGGCCAAAATGTCTTACAATCGCCAAGCTAATAAGGGGAATGTCACCCTCATACTGGCAGAAATCCAGACTTTTGTTTTAGAATATCGGTGACTAGGCGGAAGTTAGAATATTTGTACGGACAGATTTCACATTCAAGTTTATTTCAGAAATTGCCATAAAAGAGTTGTCAACAAGAATGGGTCTCTTAACAGGGACGTATATAATTATGTTCCCAGTTTTTTGTCCGATTCGTTTGATTGATGGCTGAATGTGGGCAATTGTGAACAATCCAAAAAACTTTTCCTGGTCTCATCAATATCAATTAAAATCTTTACTGTTTCTACCTGTTGGTCTTGGATGGTGTTGTTAAGCAAAATTAAAAGAAAAAAAAATGAATTGGCTCAACAAGCATCTGTACCTCTTGAAGCCACTTATCCCACGTACACACAATCCGCAGCTGTGAAGACGCCTATTGGAAAGCTTGTGCTCATTTGCCAGCCCAGATTATAAAATGGTGTCCACTATACATAACAAAAGGGACTGGGGTTCTCGAAAAGGGGCTCCAGTCCTGAAAATATACTTGACTTACAGTGTGCTGGCTTAATAATCCAGAAGGGTTGATAACCTCTGAAGTCCTATTTTAACGAACACCTGACACATAACGCTGTACCAAAACTGGTAGCGTACATAATGAAAGAGCATTAAAGGGAGATTTCCACCTGGAGGATTTTTTTCTGAACCTCTTTCTCCCTCATGTTTAGCCCCATTGATTGTGAGATTTAAAGACGCTTGCCCCATTAGTTTGGTGATTTTAAGAACCCTCGCCCCATTTCTGTCAATTTTAAGACCATTCGTGCCATTTAGGTGTCGATTTTTTCCTGGCGATCGATAGCGAGCCTGTAATTGAAGGGGAACCGGCCGTCGGCCGGGAAATTTTTCAACCGAAAAATGTACAAATTTATCTTGAAAGGGGGTCAAGGGTGAGTAATTTTAAGCTTGATGGAAGTCTAGGGAATCAACTAAAAACCTCTCCTTAAAGTAAGTCCTTCTATACCGGCAACGTGTGTGTGTGTGCTTTATTTTTGTATTTTTTGTATTTTTTTTTTTTTAGCTATGGATGAGGCTAAACGTCTTAAAACAGTTGGCTGAATGGGGTCGAATGGCTACTACTCAGAAAAACGAAAAAAAAAACGGGTCTGTCCCCTTAATGGGCAAAAGGTTTTATAATCGCTTTGCCTATTGGGCGAATGTCTTAAAATCTCAAAAACTAATGGGAATGAAGATGAGGGAAAAGGGAGTCCAGAAAAGAAAAAAAAATCCACTTAATTATTGCAATTTCTCACTCAGTTACGTGATGAGCAGAACAAAACTATTAATAACTTATAGTAGTATATTTCATATTACATATGAAGTTACATAATAATAGCAAGAGAACGTACAGTATTACATATGAAGTTACATAATAATAGCAAGAGAACGTACAGTATTACATATGAAGTTACATAATAATAGCAAGAGAACGTACAGTATTACATATGAAGTTACATAATAATAGCAAGAGAACGTAGCCTACAGTATTTTTTCCTAGATATGTTTGGCCGATTTTGTGCAGCTTAAGAAGGATCTGTGGTAGTAAAAAGGGTTAAGTGATATGGTTGGAAACCTGTTAATTGCTGGAGGCCCTTTTTAAACTGAATTAGATCGTCTAATACTGGCCATAATAGTTAAAAGGACGACACCGGTACAGAAAGGGTTAACCCCTTCACCACCAGGACGTAAGTATCATCATATTCTGGTTACCATTAGACGATTTTCTTTAACTTATTATAATCTACCTCTAGGACTCATCGGGGTAAATACGATCTCCATAAACCCTCTGAAAAAGATAGGACCTTCTTAATTCCCCCCCCCCCCCCCCCCCGGTAATTTTTATCATATTCTGGTTACTGTTAGACGATTTTCTTTAGCTTATTATAATCTATCTCTAGGACTTATTTTTACAGTATAATCTGGCTATCATTAGACGATTTTACAGTTAGGAAGGCAAGCTAAATTTTTACATTTTTCGAAAGAAATATGTCTCCGGCGAAGCCGGATTTCTCCAAAACAATGCTGGCTCGCTATCGCTCGCCAGGAAGAAACGATACCTGGATGGGGATAAACGTCTTAAAACAGTTGGCTAAATGGGGTCGAATGGATACAAGTCAGAGAAAGAGAAAACAAGCAGGTGACCCCCCCTCAATACCGACGACTGTCCAGCACCTTACCTTCCCGAGTCTCGCACACCACTGACGCTCCTGCTCTACCCTCCCCCCCCCTCTTATAGGGTTAGACATACTCACCCTCAAATGTCATGGATACCAATCAAATCATATTAACCCATGGGCCAGACGGAATATCGGTACCAGAAATTCTACTAATCTTATTGTGGTTTTTTTCAAGTCTTATGCCTCAGGATCCTGATTCGGCATAATAGCACTTGGAGATGAGTGGCTTAGTGGTCGCTATCATTGCTGAAGGGGAGGCAGACCATTTTTCTGCCCCCCCCCCCCCCCCCCCCACCTCCTCCCTCGTGTTTAGTCTCATTATTATTTAGATTTTTAGACGTTCGGCCCATTAGTTTGGCGATTTTAAAACCTTTCGCCCCATTTTTTTTCAATGTTCTTACCTTTCGTGCCATATAGTTATCGATTTTTTCCTCGCGAGCGATAGCGTGCCTGAAATATAAATAGAAATCGGCCTTCGGCCGGGAAATTTTTCTATCGAAAAATGTACAAATTTATCTTGAAGGGGGGTCTAGTTCTTTTTGGTTTTAAGCTTGATGGAGGTCTAGTGAGGAAACTAAGAAATAAAGGAACGAATAACCAAACAAACGATCTATCTCCCCTTAAAGTTAACACAACACGTGTGCCTTTCCGGCCAAGATAATGGGTTAGAGGAAACATTAATGGTCACAGAATCTTTACTTTTCAACTTAGAACAACAAATGACCACTCAAATGTGTTGTTCTAAGTTGAAAAGTAAAGATTTGTTGTTCTAAGTAAACATTTGTTGTTCTAAGTACAAAGTTGTTGTTCTAAGTTGTTATAAGTTGTTCTAAGTAAAACATTGTTGTTCTAAGTAAAAAAAAATGTTCCAAGTAAAAATTTGTTGTTCTAAGTTGTTCTAAGTTGTTCTAATTTGTTGTTCTAAGTAAACATTTGTTCTAATTTGTTGTTCTAAGTAAAAATTTGTTGTTCTAAGTTGAAAAGTAAAGATTTGTTGTTCTAAGTAAACATTTTTTGTTCTAAGTACAAAGTTGTTCTAAGTAAAAAAAAATGTTCTAAGTAAAAAAAAAAAATCTAAGTAAAAATTTGTTGTTCTAAGTTGTTCTAATTTGTTGTTCTAAGTAAAAAAAAAAAAAATCTAATTTGTTGTTCTAAGTAAAAATGTGTTGTTCTAAGTTGAAAAGTAAAGATTCTGTGACCATTAATGTTTCCCCTAACCCATAATCTTGGCCGGAAAGGCACGTCATGTGTTGTGTTAACTTTAAGGGGACTTGGTTTTCTGGACCACTTTCTCCCTCGTGTTTAGCCCCATTAGTTTTCATATGTTAAGATGTTTGCCCCATTAGTTAGTCGATTTTAAGACCTTTCGTCCTATTTCTTCGTCAATATTTAGAACTTGCGTGCTATGTAGGTGTCGATTTTTTCCCTGGCGAACGATAGTGAGCCTGTAATGTTGGAAGAACCGGCCTTCGGCCGGGAAATTTTTCTACCAAAAAATGTACAAATTAATCTAGAAGGGGGATCTAATGGATTTTTTTTTTTTTTTAATTTGATAGAGGTCTAGGGAGGAAACTAAAACAAAATAATGAATACATGCAAAAAACGCCCAAAAAGTGAACCATCTCCCCTTAAGCGGTGATAGCGACCACTAAACTACTCATCTCCAAGTGCTATCATACTGAATCATGATCTTGAAGCATAGACCTTTTGAGAAAAAAAAAACTCAATAAGATTCTGTAGATTTCTGGTACCGAAATGTGAAAAATCTGTCTCTGACCCATGGACTATATGTCTTGCACCCAGTTGGGGTACACCTCGACGACGTATACAGACTAATAATACACATAACAAAGCCACTCCAACAGCTTCCTCGCTCTTCAACACCCCTTCTCCCCTCTCTACACTCTTCAGAAAATAGGAAAAGTAGAAATTATCTATGCGGTGCCGTACTAAAGGCTTACCCCTCAATACCTTTACCTGACATGACCTGACCTGCAGTACAGTTGCAGACATTAACCCTTAGAAAGATCCGATAAGCATTTATTTTCTGTGTTTTGGCTATTATTAGACGATTTTGTTCAGATTAGGAGAGGTGTGTGGAAATCTGAGGGATTATATATTGATTTCCACGATATATTTTCCCACAGATCTTTCCTAAACTGTATAAAATCTTCCAATGATAGCCAGAATAAACTGTCAAAATAGGCCAATATCGTTAGCCCCATTCGCTGGGCTATTCTCAGACCTTTTACCTCATTTCTTTGTCAATTTGTTTAACTTTTCGTGCTATTTACGTGGATGGGGGTAAACGTCTTAAAACAGTAGGCTGAATGGGGCCGAATGGATACAATCCAAAGAAAGAGGGAAAGAAAGATAAAAAAAAGCGAGGTGGGCTCCCTTACTACGTGTTGACATTGCTTAGTTGGTGGTTTGTGTTGAGGCATGTTCTATAGCGCTTTATTACCACTAACAAATAACTTTCTGGTAGCGCCGGTTTAAGGGGAGATTTCCACTTGAGGGAGTTTTGTCTTGACTCCTTTCTCCCTCATGTTTAGCCCCATTGCTTTTCTAATTTTAAGACGTTCGCCCCATTATTTTGAGGACTTTAAGAACTTTCAACCCATTTCTGTCAATTGTAAGACCTTTCGTGCAATTTAGGTGTCGATTTTATCCTGGCGAGCGATAGCGAGCCTGTAATTTAAGAGGAACCGGCTTTCAGCCGGGACATTTTTCTACCGAAAATGTACAAATTTATCTTGAAAGGGGCTCAAGGGGGTGTAATCTTAAGCTTGATGGATATCTAGAGACCAAACTAAAAACCTCCCCTTAACCCCTTCAGCACGATAACGTTTTTTTGTCTTTGATTCGGGCTAACACTAGACGATTTTATGCAGTTTTGAAGGACCTGTGTAATTCAGAGGGTTTATGCAGTATAAGAAGGACCTGTGTAATTCAGAGGGTTTATGCAGTATAAGAAGGACCTGTGTAATTCAGAGGGTTTATGCAGTTTATGATGGACCTGTGTTATTCCGAGGGTTTATGCAGTTTATGAAGGACCTGTGTTATTCCGAGGGTTTATGCAGTTTATGAAGGACCTGTGTTATTCAGAGGGTTTATGAAGGACCTGTGTTATTCAGAGGGTTTATGAAGCACCTGTGTTATTCAGAGGGTTTATGAAGGACCTGTGTTATTCAGAGGGTTTATGAAGGACCTGTGTTATTCAGAGGGTTTATGAAGGACCTGTGTTATTCAGAGGGTTTATGAAGGACCTGTGTTATTCAGAGGGTTTATGAAGGACCTGTGTTATTCAGAGGGTTTATGAAGGACCTGTGTTATTCAGAGGGTTTATGGAGGACCTGTGTTATTCAGAGGGTTTATTGAGATCGTTTATGAACCCTTTTGAGGCCTAGAGGTAGATTACAAGCTAAAGAAAATCGTCTAATGGCAACCTGAATATGATGAAAAATACGTCATCGTGCTGAAGGGGTTAAGATGTTCCTTGACCCTACTACGTGTTGACATTGCTTAGTTGGTGGTTTGTGTTCAGGAATGTTCTATAGCGTATTTTAGCCACTACAAATCAGTTTCTGGTATAGCTGGCTTCAGATATTCCTCTACCCTACTAACTGTTACATTACTTAGTTAGTCATTTGTGTTCAGGAATATTCTACAACACATTATTACTCACACAAAGACAGAAGCAACTGTTAGAAGAGAATAGGTTCAGTCAGAATAAAACAAATCTCCCCTTAACCCGGTAAGCGCGAGCTGTATGTAGTGAACACCCTACCCTTAGGCGACTATATTAGGCTTCATTCCCGCCTAAAATCGTCATTTTACGATAAATATAGTTATTTTGTACTCATGTGGAGGAGTGATAGGAGGTATGGATAGGAATTATCTCACTTAATCACATATTCCTTTGTTTTAATGTTTTGCTACATAATTGAGAGTAAACAAAGAATAAGACAAATATACCACCTATACAGTATATTAGAAGTTCCTAGGAAATATATATAATGCATTATTTTCCTAATAATATATAAGACACCAGGCCAAAACATCAGGCCAGAAATACTATAAACGCTCCTTCCTACGACTTCCCGCGCCAGGAATAATAAACATATTGAAGAATGGCGTTGGAGAGCCGACCCCGATGTTCTTTTGTTGAGTGGAGCCCCGCATATACACCCCGCCTTTCTTCGCTGGGATTAATGCTGATTGGCCCATTAGTCATAAGGAGTCGGACAAATATTCAGGCATTTATATTTCTGTTGTTGATTTCAGGCGCTTATTCTTGACCTTTGTGTACGATATGTTGAATTGAATATAAGGAACATATACGTATGTATTTTGTATATATTTGCTGTTTACTTCAAGGTTTGGTTGCTGTTGTTTTCTGTGAGGTTACTTTAAGTTAACGCTGATTTAGCTATTAGTCAGACATTTATCCTTATGCTATTGATTTTTAGGGCATATTATTGTTGTTGTTTTTTAAATCTATATGATATGCATATTTTTGTTTGTCTTCTGATTTCACGTGATGTAGCTTAAAGTGTTTTAAGATCTGCATGTGGTAACCCAGGTTCGAATCCCGGTAGGATCACATGCTTTCATTATTTTCATTGGGAATTGTGTTTGGTGTTGGGAGTGAAATAAATAAATTATATTAGTGTATATGTAGGGCTAGTTAAATTTAATGCTGATTCACTATTACTTAACCTTTTCAGTATGGGTGAAGTTGTTTTGCTTTTTATTCTAGCTATCATTAGACGATTTTATTATGTTTAGGAAGGATTGATGATGGTCAACAAATAAATGGAGATACAATACACCTCTCTGATTACTACATGTCCTTCCCAACCTGCATATAATCATCTAATAATAGCCATAATACAGGGAATAATAGCGTCACCCGTACTGTAGTGGTTTAACAAAGATACTGTACTGAAAAATAATCAGGTTTTTATGATTTTTCTATTCAGGTCAAGCCATTGTTAATGTTTATATTGATCTTACTCGGTTTAAGGGGATGTTTGTTATTTTTTTCTGGACCCCGTTCTCCTTTATGTTTAGTACCATTAGTTTTGAAATATATGTACGCTCCATTAGTTTGGCGATTTTTAGAGATTGTGTGCAATTTAGGTATCAATTTTCTCCTGGCGAGCAAATGGGAGCCTCAAGTTAAAGGAGGAACTGGCCTTCGGCTGGGACAATTTTCTACCGAAAAGTATACAACAAAATGTTCAAAAGGGAGTCTTGGGGGCGTTATTTGAAGCTTGGTAGAGGTGTAGAGAGCAGACCTTCTATATATATATATATATATATATATATATATATATATATGTTTTATGTTATTTTCAACTGACGGTAAATTGCCTGGTTTCCGTGTTGATTACCTCGGCTATTACAAATAATTCGTTTGTGAATTATGAATAACTGGCATAAATATGACGCAGAAACAAAGTAGTTTCATATGTTTTCATTACATCTAATTATCAGTTGCTAAGGAATTCAATTTAACTTCTGTTAAAATAAAACCGACTATGGCCACTGGACTGGTAATCCAATGTATCCAATGTGGTGATGGGCTGGTCTATCAGAGTGAGAACTGAGCGATCTCTGCCATACCCATAGCTTACTCAGACTGTTCCTTTTACTTATATATTTTCTAGATCTCAAGTGACGGCGTCTCTTCCGTGGATTGACCTCCCAATCTACCATGATTGGAAGCCAAAGCGTCACATTTTTCCTTTGCCCCTCAACTTTCTCTTCATAATTGCTGAGGGGTACAGGGCCCTGGGTGGGGCTTTGGTTTCCCGGGCATTTCCACACCCTCCTCAGCTCCCCGCCATGGAGTGGCTTCGGTCACCCAGGCTTTATTGTGGTCGGCGGGGAGGGTTCTTTGGGGGCGCTCGATTATGGCCTTGGCCTTATTCGGGGCCTTGGGGCTGTTCGGCCAGGCAGCTTGAGGAACAACAACAACAACAACAACAACAACCCGGGTTCAAATCCTGATATGTCAATGGGAAGATATTATTGGGATGGAATTTGTGCTATACCTATTATCAGTGCATTACCACAAAAGCCTCCGAAACGCAAAGCAAATGCCCTCATTGTTCCCTGATTAAATAGCACTGTATGAATATTCCCACATTCAAAATATGCTACAGGGGGACAATGCCTATAGTGAGTTCATTGCACAATAGGTGGCGTTCTGAGAGTGAGGGTCCAAGTCTAGGAGGTGAGGCAGTGAATCAATGGAACGAGGCTGCTTCGAGTCGTGAATGAGCAGCTAAGCCCCATGCATCCTGCGAAGGCAAGATGGCAGGGGCTGGTTGCAGCTAAAAAGTGCTTCACATGTCTCACTCCCTAGACTGGAACGAGACCTCGCGGGCTTCACCGTTCATTACGGTTGAATGTACAAGCTCTCTCAGCCTATGCCCGAGAGGGAGTAGTTGGAATATAGAAGAAAAAAACTATATATATATTTTAATTCTCTATTCAAGCTTTAACACAAACTCCAATAATCTGGTGAATGTTGTTTCTTACCCGGTTGGCCACCCCATGCATTCAACAGTTACGTTCAAAGGGAAAACACGGCCAAATATATGGCAGCCCAGATCTGCTGGTACGCCAGCTTCACGTAAGAACAACAGCTAGGCAAATAATGAGACAAGGCAAGAGAGGCTGTGTTGTGTGCCATTGCAGTAAATAAGGTAATTTGAGATGAACAACATAACATTGGGGTGTAAGAGCAGCATTGTGAGGAGTGTTACAAATAAGTTGCCATATACAAATAAGTTGGTCAGCATCGGAGGTGTATGTGCACGTGTGTTAATCTTCATTCTTTATACTCCCTTCACTACAAGCTCCAACACTCTGAGGGAGGATGTAGCTAAAGGGGTAAGTATATGTGAGAGTAAGTGCGTGTCGATTTGCGAGTGTATAATAGTACAGTTGGCCACATTAGTTTGTATCCTCGCCATGATTGTATGTATGAAATGAGACAGTGTGATTGACCTACAAGAATGATTTGCAATAGAGCCGTTAGTTGCTCATAGCATTTAACTAATGCATAATACAATGCACTTCTAATTCTACCAGACTGATTGTCCTTCCATACATATAAACATGGAGAGTATACAAGTTATGTTTCCAACTGTAGGCTACAGTACAAGTGCATGTTGTTTTTATTAAAAAAAAAAAATGAGGCTCTCCTAATACAGAAATTGTAATTTCGTTTTCTTTGTTAGCATATAAAAGAAAATTGCCTTTTTATAGGAGTAACAAAAACAAATGTACCTAAGCCGCTCATACATTCTCGAACTGTTATGGCTTCTACTGAAAGGTGAATTCAGAGGGGAAAGGTATATGTATTGATCGATTAATATATATATATATATATATATATATATATATATATATATATATATATATATATATATATATATATATATATATATATATATATATATAGGCTATATATATATATATATTATAAAGAGAGAGAGAGAGATTTTAAATTTTTAGCAATTTGTAATAATCATGTATATCACTTCGAACACTTTGTTCAGAATTTAAGAACACAAGAAAGTTGAAAATTAAAATTGTGCGTTATGTTGAATGCTAAGATAGGTAAGCATTTAGCACTCTTAAAATTGTTATGGCTTGTGATTCTTGGTTCAAAACATCATAATCTAAAACACAGGTCAATAAACCCCTTGAGGACAATGAAGCATGTTGACAGTGAATTCTGGCTATTATTAGACGATTGTATGCAGCTTTAGAAAAAAATTGTTAGAGCCAAAGGGTAAGGACGACATTAATTAATCCTCTGACTCCTAAATATCGTGCCTAAGCTGAATGTAATCACTTAATAATAGCCAAAGATAATAGAAAGAAATGCGTCATCAATCCTCAGAGGGTTAACCCACTCTAGGTAGTGTCTGGAGTAGATGACAATTACATATAGATCAGATAATTGAAGGCAAAATCAGCGAACATGTGATGACAACAAATATAAATTAGTCAGAGTCGATTACACACTAGAAAAATTATTGCCGGTTAAGCATTTCAGTACCGGTGACGTCTTATTTATTTGATTTCAGCCCCATTTGATTTCAGCCCCATTTGATTTCAGCCCCATTTAGACGATTTTATATAGATTAGGAAGGAAATGTGGTTGCTAAAAGAATGAAATGAGATAGTCTGTAGTCTTTTAATGGGTAGACGTCCTTCCTAACCTGAATATATAGGCTAATAGTTGCCAGAATATAACTCAAAGGACGTCACCGGTACTGAAGGGGTTAACCCGTACAGTACCAGTGACGTCCTGTTTAGCATATCCTGGACACTATTAGACGCTTATATTCAGCTTAGGAAGGATCTCTAGTAATAATAAGGTTTCAAACTATCTCAACCAACCCTTTTGACTACCACAGATCCTTCCTAAGCAACATTATATCGTCTAAATATAGCCAGAATAATATATAACACACGTCGCTGGTACTCAAAGGGTTAAAGTGCTCTTCTGACTCACCAATAAACTTTTACCACCGAGTTGTACAGTCGAAATCAATACCCCGCCGAAAGCCTTGTATTTCATCCGTGTTATTTTAAGAAGGTAGTGGGTATTTTTTGGTCAATCTATTTGTGTATTCATTT
Source organism: Paralithodes platypus (assembly GCA_032716605.1). Taxonomy (NCBI): domain Eukaryota; kingdom Metazoa; phylum Arthropoda; class Malacostraca; order Decapoda; family Lithodidae; genus Paralithodes; species Paralithodes platypus. Next base: position 42,210,980 of record CM064580.1, read on the forward strand.
ATTTTTAGTGTCCTCGCTAGACCTACATCAAGCTTTATATATTTAAAACAAAAATAGACCACCTTCAAGATAAATGGGTACATTTTTCGGTAGGAAAATGTCCAGACAAAGGCCGATTCTCCTTAGAATTAGAGGCTCGCTATCGCTTGCCATGAAACATTTGACACGTAAGTGGCACGAAAGGTCTTAAAATTGACAACGAAATAAGACAAAAGGTCTGAAAATCGCCAAACTAGTGGGGCGAACGTCTTAAAAAAAATCAAAACCAATGGGGGTAAACCGTTATATGTAGGACGTGAAACAAATAGCACTCGTCGTCACCGATTATCATAAACACATAAGAGTCATGAAAGGAAAGTGAACATTAACCAAGAAGTACACACAGAGAGCAGGACTTATTGATGGCCACTGTACGGTACCGCCCTCCCGGAAACCCCAAACTTTAACGATATATTGGTGGTGAGGGCTATTAAGGGGGAAGGGTTTATTTTTTGGTCGATTTTGTCGTATATTTATTATTGTTTTAGTTTCCTCCCTAGACCTCCATCAAACTTTAACAAAACATCCATTAGATCACCTTTCGAGATTAATTTATACATTTTTCGATAGAAAAATGTCACGGCCTAAGGCCTGTTCCTCCACAATAACAGGCTCGCTATCGCTCGCCAGGGACAAAAATTGACACCTAAAGGGCACGAAGGTCTTAATGTTGACAAAGAAATGGGGCGAAAGGTCTTAAAATCGACAGACTAATGGGGTAAACTTTTTAAAATCTCAAAACTAATGGAGATAAGCATGAGGTAGAAAGGGGACCAGACAAACGGTATATCTCCCCTCTTGTACAGTCGCCTCAGTAAGTTAGCTCACGGTTATCCTTATATGTTGTTAGTTTTGCACTTAAATAACGTCTGAAGGATATTTAAAGGTGGGTACACATGTAGGAGAATGTTACATTTAAAGGACTACTTCCCGGTGACTACATTCTATATATTTAAAGTTAGATGCCATTTTCTTATCATGAGGTATATACTTGATTTCGTGACTTAGCTTATTTATAGTCCAACTGTTAGTGTTCTAGAATAATCAGATAGAGTGGTTTGTGTAGACGTGAGAAATGACATAGCATAACATATTTACAATATAACAAAATAACATATACTAAAATAGAATATATCGAGCACATTTAAAAGTTTTAGAATATATTTGTATCTGATCGCATACCTGACTTAGAACCTTCTACACGATATGCTACAGAAGCGATAGGTAAGATAACACAAAATAAAGTAGATCATAAAAAGTTCAAAGAGTATATCGAGCACATTCAAAAGCCCTAGCATAATTTTTTTAAGTAACACCCGTTCTTAACATTAATCATCAATTACAAACCCCAATGTACTTGAATAAACCAATGAAAGCATATGGTCCTCCCGGGATTCGAACTCGGGACACCACACCCAGAACATCAGCATCTAAACCATTATACCACCAACACAGTTAATAAATTTACCTGTTCTCATACCTGATTTATAACTTAGACTAAGATGTGTTATAATTACCCTATACTATTATAAGATCGATTCATGAAAGAAAATAAAGGGTGACATCTTTTTTCAATGGGCCTTTAACCCCTTCTGTACCGGCGACGTCCTTTGCATTTTATCTTGGTTACTATTAGACGATGTTATTCAGCTTAGGAAAGACGTCTACCAATTATATACTTCAGACTATCTCAATTAATCCTTTTAGCTACCATATATCCTTCCTGACATACATACAATTGTCTAAATGTAGCTGGCATATAATACAAAAGACGTCTCCGGTACAGAAGGGGTTAAGGGGGCCGACCCGCTTTTGTTTTATTTATTTCTGGGTAGTATCCATTCGACCCCATTCAGCCTACTGTTTTAAGACGTTAATTCTTATCCAGGTGTCGATTTACACATGTCGAGCGATAGCGAGCCAGCATTTTTCGGTAGAAAAATTTCTCCGGCTAAGCCGGATTGCCCCATACAATGATGGTTCGCTATCGCTCGCCAGGAAAAAAACACGATACCTGAAAGGGGATAAACGTCTTAAAACAGTAGGCTGAATGGGGCCGAATGGATAAACCCTTAATGATTCAATACAATAATACTCCTGAACCACACTCAGCAAACCTTGAATATATAGGCTTTCTTTATGTCTGTTTAGAATTTTGTTTTCACCTGTAGTTAAACAGATTATCGGAGTTGAAATTATGGAGACTTGACACGACTCTTAAGGGGGGTCACCGGCTTTTTTTTTTTTTATCTTTCTCTCCTTTTCTCTCTTTCCCTGGCTTGTATCCATTCGGCCCCATTCAGCCAACTGTTTTAAGACGTTTATCCCCATCCAGGTGTCGATTTCTTCCTGGCGAGCGATAGCGAGCCAGCATTGTATGGAGAAATCCGGCTTCGCAGGAGAAATTTTTCTATCGAAAAATGTACACATTTAGCTTGCTGTCAAAACAAAAATATATATATGCTGGCTAGCTTCCGCTCGCCAGGAAAATATTGACACCTGGATGGGGTAAACGTCTTAAAACAGTAGGTTGAATGGGGCCGAATGGATACAAGCTAAAAAGAGAGGGAGAGAACAAAAGCGAGGTGCCATGGGCTCCCTTAACCTTACATAAATACTGTGAAAGGCCTTAAGTGGAGGGATGACTGGTTTACCTTTCTGTTCTTTTTCTTTTCTTTCTTTATTACTGTAATAATAATATATGTGAAATATGGCCCAATGGGTACTACTAATCATGTATAAATGAGGTGAGTAAATGAAGGATGACCTAAGAATGACCTGAAGAAGCTTTCCAATACCCCAAAGTAAGTGTTCAGATTCTAACACAAGACTATTATTGCACACATATCTTGCTACTCTTGTGTTGTATATAGCACACAGCTCTACAGTGCATCCCAATATTAGTTAGTTAGTTAAAATAGGACTTCAGAGGATATCAACCCTATTGGATTATTAAGCCAGCACACTGCAAGTCAAAAATAACGTTAGGACTGGAGCCTCTCTGCAAGAACTCCATTCCCTTCCTCAATATTAGTTTAGTTAAACTAGGAATTCAGAGGCTATCAACCCTATTGGAGTATTAAGCCAGCACACTGTAAACTGTAAGTCGAGAATATAGTCATGACTGGAGCCTCTCTGCGAAAACTTCAGTCCCTTGCTCAATAGTCCAGACCAGATGGCTGGAGTAAAATGGGAAAGAAGAGTAATTGGACAGAGGAGGAACAAGCTGAGAAATGAGAAGTACAGTAGAAGACTGAAAGTTCTCGGGCTCAACCAAGTTGTTTCAGTGTCAGTATTACTACCTAGCTAAAATAGGACTTCAGAGGCTATCAACCCTATTGGATTATTAAGCCAGCACACTAAGTCAAGAAGAACGTCGGGACTGGAGCCTCTCTGCGAGAACTCCAGTCCTTTTCTCAGTTTTTTTTTTTTTTTTTTTTTTTTTTTTTTTTTTTTTTGACCCATAGGTGGGTCTAAGGGGGGGAAAAGAGAGGGGGGGGGGGGGGGGTGAGAGGGAAGAGAAAGGAGGAACGTATGAAGGAAAGTAGGAGAGTAACAGTTGGTGGGCAGACCACCTTGCTATGTTGTGTGTTTGAAACATATGTTTTTGTGTTGGGGCAAGTGGTGTATTTTCTTTATGTTTGTTGTTTGGTAGCTAGCTAAGGACGAAAGTGTGATTGTTATTATTATCATTATTTTTATTATTATTACTGTTTGTGTATAGTTGAGTTCACTATTTTTCTTTTTGGTTTGAATTTTTTTTTTTTTTTTTTTTTTTTTTTTTTTTTTTGTATTAATATATTGGATCTGGTTCCTCTATTTCATTTATTATCTTTAGACTACTTTTGAACCAGGTGTGTTGTCTGAGGTCTTGTTGTAATTCATGGTTATTTTTTATATTTACGAATATCGGGTCTTGTAGGTGTTCTAGTCTGCTCCATATTTTCGTTGCCTGTTTGTGGATGCGTATATTAAGTGGTAGAGTGTTTGTGTGTTCGTGTATCTGGATAGTTGTCATCGTATATGGGTAACGTTGGTTAGTGGCAAATCTTAGTGCTTTATTTTGTATTATTTGTAGTTTTCTGAGTTGTGTTTTACTCAATGTATGTGTAGGTACGGGGGGATAGTCTAGGATTGGTAATATGAGTGTTTTTACTAGGTGTGTTTTTATGTTGGTGTTAAGAGCTGACTGAGAAGCGGTATAGTTTGTTCAAGGCTATTTGTGCTAGGTTTTTCCTCTCTGTTACATTTTTGGTGTAGCCATTTGTGCTAATTGTTAGGCCAAGGAGTCTTCCATTATTTTTTTCTTCTATTTGGTTATTATTTATATGTATTTGGGTTTTCTTTTTTACTCCTAGTTGGATGACTGTGAATTTATTGACGTTTGTTTTAATTTTCCAGTTGTCCTCATAGTTGTTTATTATCTCTGCTTCTCTTTGGGTCTTTCTAGCCATGATGGCTCTGGATGGCCCTCCGTATCCTACGATCTGTGTTATATCATCTGCATATGCGATGTTTGTGCCTGTTTGTGAGGGAGGGGTGTCGCTTGTGTAGATGGTGAATAGTGTTGGTGATAGTACTGATCCCTGAGGGACACCACAACTTATGCTGATTTTGTCACTTAGGGTTGTCTTTATTTTAATTCGGGCTGAGCGGTTTACTAGGAAATTATTCAGTAGCTTTTCTATTATTATTGGGAGATTTAGGTTTAGTATCTTATATTGCAACCCTAAGTGCCATACCTTGTCAAATGCTTTTGATATGTCTCTCAGGATGACATGGCATTGTCCTTTGTTGCTCATGTTGTGTGCTATTGTTTCTGTTGCCAGAGCTAGGGCGTGTGTGGTGCCAGCACTTTCCCTGAAACCATATTGTGCGGTGTTGTATAGGTTATGTGTAGTTAGATATGTTCTTAGTCTTTTGTTTATGATTCTCTCGAATATTTTCCCTGGCACTTCTAGTAGTGATATTGGTCTTTGGTTTTCTTTATGGTGTGGGTTTTTATTTTGTTTGGGGATGAGTTTTATTGTTGCTTCTTTCCATTTGTCGGGGAAATATCCTATGGAAAGTGCTGCATTTAGGATACTTTTTAATGTGTTTAGGGCTGAGTCAGGTAGGTTTTTAAGGATTGTTTTGTTTAATCCACTTTGTCCTGGGCATGTCTTTTTGAGCTTTGTTATGATTGTTTTTATGTCTTCTGTGTTTATTGGTCTGGTCAGTGGGTTGTTAATGTCAAGTCTGTTAATGTCTATGTCCTCATATGGGATGGTTCTGTGTCTGTTTAACTGAATGAAGTCTTTAATGTAGTCATGTCTTGGTAGATCGTTGCCCCCATCATTGAGTATACTTTCCCAATATTCTTTATGTATCTTTGCCTGTTCTTTGATGTCATATATTTTGTTCCCCTGAGGGTCTATTGTGTAGTTTGTTGTAGGTGTGTCATGTCCTTGCATCATTCGTATTTTTTTCCAGAACGTTTCTGGGTCAGTGTATGAGTTGGCTGTTTCTGTTAACTGTTGTCTCCACATTTCGTTGTATTCTTGTATCATATTTGTCTTGAGGCTGTCTTGCATCTGTTTGTATTGTCTGTAGTGGTTATATGTCCATCCATGATTGTGTGCATGTCGTCTAATTCTGTTGTATTGGTTCAGTATCATTTTAGTTTGTTGGCTCATTTTAGGACTATTTAGAGTTTTATGGTGTGTTGTGGGGATATGTTTTTTCACATTATCTTCAATTATGGTGTGCCATTCATTTATTTTGGTGTCTATGTTTTCCTTTTTTCCGTTGTTTAGGTCAGTGTTTAGTTGTAGTTTTAGATCAATGTCGGTTTTGAATAAGTCCCAGTTCGCTGCTTGGAATTTGGGTCTTGGAGGGGCAGGTATTATTATTGGTAGGGTGGATATTGTGGTTATGATGGGGATGTGATCGCTAGTGGTGAGTGGTCCGGGGGTGAAGTGTATGTTGTGGTAGGTTTTATTGTTGGATAGTGCTATGTCGGGGTTAGTTGATGAGTGTGGGGCGTGGAAGGTTGGGAAGTGGGGGCCTATGTGTCTTATTAGACCGTTAGTGATTAATGTGCCTAATTGTCTTCCCACAGTGTTTTGGGTCCTATTATTCAGTGTGTGGTGTTTCGCGTTTAGGTCACCTATTAGGTATACTGGTATGTTGTTTCTGAATAGTCTGTAGAAGTCTGGGGTGGGTAAGTATGGTCTTCTGGGAGGTAAATAGACTGTGGCTATTATTATTGGGCCAGTGTCAGTCATTATTTCTATAGCTAGGAGGTCAGATATAAAATCATCATGTATTTTATGTGTGATAGTTTCTAGTACTGCTATAGCTGTACCGTCCATGGGACTGTCAGTTATGTTTTTTTTGTGTGTTTTGTAGCCTTGTATTTTTAGTGATTCGCTATTAGGGACACCGTGGCTGTTAATGAGTATTATGTGTGGTTTTATAGTGCTATATATGTTGCTTAAAGTGTGTCTTCTATTACTCCAGTGTAGGACGTTGTGTTGTAGTATTTTTAGTGTGTTCATGAATTTTGTTTGATAGATGATCTTGTTTTTGTTTTGGTTTGGGGTCGATTGGAGTTAACGAGTAGTTTTCCTTTTGTGTAGAATGCTTCATTTAGGGTGTTGTCTGTGTAGCATTTGTGAAAATAGTTAATAGCTTCATTTGGTGGCCATTGGGTACCGTCTAAGTCCTCAACTATAACCTTTCTCAGTATTAGAAATAAAGGGTGGTATTATACTGACCTACTGATACATAGAAACTTAGTGAGTGTGACGTACTGAATTATTAATGAATATAGAAAGTTGGTGTGGGCAGTCATGGCCTTAGTAGGTAACGTTAACCCTTTCAATATTAAGACATCTAATCCCTCATTTTATTCAGGATATCCTTAGACGAATTTTATCAGCTTTGGAAGGAACTCTAAGAATCAAAGAAGTACAGTATATCTCAATTAACCCTCTGACTTCCAAAATTCCGTCCTAAGATAAATAAAATCGTTTACTGATAGCAAGATTAATAGGTACAACAATGCTAATGTACTGTAATAGGGTCAGCATGTTGGGGTAAGTATATGATTAATGAGGAGAAAATTATATACTGTTGGCTATTACATATATTATATATTGTTGGCTATTACATATATTATATATTGTTGGCTATTACATATATTATATATTGTTGGCTATTACATATATTATATATTGTTGGATATTACATATATTATATATTGTTGGATATTACATATATTATATATTGTTGGATATTACATATATTATATACTGTTGGATATTACATATATTATATATTGTTGGATATTACATATATTATATACTGTTGGATATTACATATATTATATATTGTTGGATATTACATATATTATATACTGTTGGATATTACATATATTATACATATATTATATATTGTTGGCTATTACATATATTATATACTGTTGGATATTACATATATTATATATTGTTGGCTATTACATATATTATATATTGTTGGATATTACATATATTATATACTGTTGGATATTACATATATTATATACTGTTGGCTATTACATATATTATATACTGTTGGCTATTTTTTTTTTTTTTTTTTTTTTTTTTCCTACATATTACATATATGATATACTGTTGGCTATTACATAAGTGATGGTGTTGATAGAAACATGATGACTAGGCCTATATTAACCCCTTCTGTACCGGCAACGTCTTTTTATTTAGCTACATTTAGGCGACTTTATGAAGTTTAGGAAGGATATCGGGTAGCTACAAAGATTAATTGAGATTATCTCTAGCCCTTTAAGGGGCGATGGCCTTATTGTTTTCCTCAGTTATAATATACTGTAGGTTTATCATGTTTTTAGTTTCCTCCCTAGACCTCTATCAAACATAAAATATAAGAAACATCCATTAGATCCCCCTTCTAGATTAATTTGTACATTTTTCGGTAGACAACATTTCCCGGTCTGGCCTTCGGGCCGGTATGGCCATCTGATCCTCCCACCCGGCGGCACTTGTGTCACTTTGGCGCCACCGACTGGGAGGCTCTACAGCAGTACTTCTTTGATTTCCCATGAAATTATTTTTGCTTCCGTGGCCGGGGACCCTCGAAGTGTGCCCGAGCGCATAACCGAGGTAATCCTTTTGAGTTTGGAGGCATACATTCCATTTTCTTTCTCTCAGCCTAATGCAAAACAATCTTGGTTTACTCACGCTTGTTCTACTGCTGCTCGCAATAAAGAGGAAGCATTCATTATCTCCATTCAATCCATGGAGTTCCTTCCCAAGCTGAAAATTAATTGTTTAATGTTAGCCATAATACAATATATATATATAGCATCATGGTAAATTGTAAGAGTTTCCTTCATAAACTAACGCTACTATTAACCAGCAATGCTATCTATTTTCATCAATACAACATAATAATAATAATAATAATGATAATAATAATGATAATAATTTATAATACTAATAATAATAATAATAATACCACCCATTATTTCTAATCATTGTAATATTCCTCATTTGTCATAGGCTTAAGGGGGGCACCTGTTTTTTTTATCTTTCTCTCCGTTTCTCTCTTTTTCTGACTTGTATCCATTTGGCCCCATTCAGCCAACTGTTTTAAGACGTTTATCCCCATCCAGGTGTCGATTTTTTTCCTGGCGAGCGTTAGCGAGCCAGCATTGTATGGAGAAATCCGGCTTCGCCGGAGACATTTTTCTATCGAAAAAATGTACAAATTTAGCTTGCTGTAAAACAAAAATATTAATATGCTGGCTCGCCACCGCTCGCCAGGAAAATATTGACACCTGGATGGGGGGTAAACGTCTTAAAACAGTAAGCTGAATGGGGCCGAATGGATACAAGCCAAAGAGAGAGGGAGAGAAAGATAAATAAAAAGCGAGGTGGGCCCCCTTAATCACAGTGCACGTCGTCATTTACATACCCACTAACGACTCTCACAACTGCTTACATTACCCACTAACGACTCTCACAACTGCTTACATTAATCAATAGTTTAGTCAATATTGGTAACTTATCTTGCCAATCACAATATTAAGTTGTAAATACTCGTTGCAATATAAATCTTACATTTGCTTTACCTGTAGGAAGACTAATGACATATCCCGCAAGTCTATTCGCTGTAAGTAGGCGAGAAATCATGACCTCTAACCTCTGTAACTCAAAACCGACTAAAGTAATCGAGCTAATATGTATACCATTTGGGAAGAGTCAGTCAAGGAATAGGTGTGAAAATTTACAGCCCATTTGTTCTAGCAGTTTTCGAGTTACAGAGGATAGAGGTCATGATTTCTCGCTTACTTACAGCGAATAGACTATACCCACCCAAAACTATATATATTCATCCATAACTACTGTATGTCCATAATAACAACTTACTCCTGCCTACTAACGAGTAACAATACTAGGAACCTTTTGCATAATATATCTAATACTTATCCTAACTTCGTTGTACTATTAACAAACTATTTACAAACACTACGGTTGCCTACCACATATGTTTATATTCATTTAACCCTTTCAAGATCCTATTGCTCATTTCTTTTCTGTTTTCTGGGTTTTACAAGAAGATTGTATTCAGATTAGGCTGCCTAATCTGAATAAAATCTTCTTGTAATTTAGGCTAGCTACAAAATCAGGTAAATGATTCAACTAAACGGTTGCAATACGATGATGCAAACTTTAAATATACCCCTGACATCATTAGACCATTTTATCCGGCTTTGGAAGGACCTACAGGATTATAAAGGAAAATTGACGTAGATTTTAGCTCTATGATACCCCGGGGTCCTTTGGAAGCTTAGGGAAATCGTCTAATGTTACCCAGAACTTAATGGAAAGGACGGCATCATACTGAAATGGTTAAACATTTCCCCTATAGCACTTGCACAATATACTATCCGAGAGCATCTTTCTGCGAGCCCCACAAATTAATAACACTAAGCTTATTCTCAGCCTTTTACTTCACGAATTGGGTTTAAATCGGTTTAAATGTCCCGCCGAGCGCTGTCTCTTAAACTCACTTCTGAACGCACCGTCTCAAATTAATAAATCTGTATTGTCCTTGGATATAATGCAGCCGTTCAAAAAACATAGATCAAAGTGTAATATAATTATTTATAAGGTGCCACATACATGCAGAAGTCAAATCTCTCTTACGAATTCAGCAAAATAACTTCCGTCCCCATATCAAGATGGTTGGAGAACTTGGAGTGTGCACGCGGTCTGCGGGCGGGTTCAAAAGAAGAAGAAGAAGGTGTGTTTACATTCGACACGGGAAAGCTGCTCCTAGTTTGTTTATCAATTTTGTGTTCTAGTGAACTTTCTATTCATCAGCGATGGTTCTGTCTGTCATCTGCCTTCATCATCTGACTTCCTGCGTAGGACGGAGGCCAATGATCGACGGAGAGGTGTGTATTTCATCACCTGGCATTCTTCTCCCTGTCTACCCCTATTCCTATGAACAAGATAGGCTACTGTGGGTGGAAGTAGTTGCACTCTCTTCGTCAGCGCCCTTAAACCCCTACAAGCAAGCTACTAGCTAGGCTGGCAAGGGAAAGACTTTTCATATTCAGCCTCAAAACTAAGTATCTTATTTTAGGCCTAGGCCTAGGCTTCATTAATATGAAATAGGCCTACCGGTACCAGTGAGCTATATCCTACCAAGTTAAATGTATGCTCCAAAGTTCCCATGATGCCCCTGGAAGTAAATATATGACCAAAACAATGCAACTTTATGCGTATTAATGTATTCCCTCACACTCAACTCGGTCTTGAAACAACATTGCCCCGGTAATGGTAGCCTATGCTAGGCCTAGGCCTAACCTGCTTCTCATACAACAATATGTTGCCTTTTGCATTACTGTCGCTCTTTGTTTCAGATTTCATATTCACCTAATGAACACCCATTTATCTTCACATAATCTAGTCTTTTGCAGCAACTCGTACCTTGATGAACATTTTGAAGTTACCGCGTGACAGAGAACTTAGAGAAGAGCCTCTAGGCCTATCAAAAAGTATTTTCTCTCATGATAGGCAGTATTCTAGGACCGGTTAACTATATACGCAGGTTCAGGTGTGACTAGTATATAGTAATAGGTTAGTTAGGCCTATAAAATCAGGTCAAGGTGTAACAATAGGCCTTGGGTAAGAGCTCCAATTCCCGTAAACCTAAGAACTCATTTGTATTCATTTTGCGCAATACTAACCTATATTAGGCTATGCTTTAAAATACTAAAACACTAGGTATCAATATATGTAATTTATTACAAGTAAGGGTTTTAAGGCGAATTTTAAAGGGGCTGGCTTTTTATATCGTCGAGCTTATTAGCCTATGTCCATGTGTCATGACTGTTCCCCTTCGACAATAATTATTATGAGGATTGTAATGTAGCGAGATGGTTGGCATGAGTGAATTGGCGTTTACGTACCGACGGTACCGGTACTATGTCCAGCTTTCGTCTATTCAAGTTTACTTTGGGCTATTGTACGTTAGTTAAGGGGCTATCACACAACCATTATTTCCGAGGTTTCCACGATTTCCGTGGTTTCTCGTCTAATGTCAGTGGTCTGGCCGACAATCCACGCTGCTCGAGCAAGTTGGGAGATCGACGTCTAATCACGGAAAAATTCGGAGAAACACCTTGTTTGACGTGGCATATGATGATGCAATGCAATATATATAAAACAACATAGGCCTACCTTGGCATACTATTGACATAAACAAATATGTACCGTATAACATTTGCTACCGTTTCCTGCAAATCTTAGGCTTTGCCGTATTATTACTGCGTAGGGTACCGTTACTACCATACCATAGGCTACATATGAACCTTCAATTTCTCTATATCTTCTTTGACGTCTAACTTCCACATTTGTAAGCACATTCCCTTGTTACTACAAGGTCTTGTCACACAAGGACTTTCATTACTAGACTATAGTAGAGTTTATAAGAGCTTTCTTTCAAACTGCTCATATAATCAACTCAATATAGTCAGGAGAATGCCGGATACATGTACCGGTACAGTACGTACGGTACCGTATGGCATTATGTCTCGCATGAATTTAACCTTCTAAATTGGCATCAACACAGTTGGTATCGATTGGTAATAAAAAGAAGACCGTAATATATAATCGGAAAACAAATATAGCCTGCCCCAGAAAAGTTACTGTTTTATCGCTTTTAAAAAAGTGAATAGTAGTGACAATAGCGTTACCCGTATAGCCTACTAATAATTGCCGAGTTGCGAGTTTCGGTCTATAAGGAAGTTGGAGCTGTAGACATTGATGATTAACAGAATTATCACCTAAATTGCGATTGTGGTACTTATATAGATACATAAAACCCAATTCAAAATACTTTTTATCCATCAGAAACGTAGATTATTATTGCACTTCTGTTTAATACCGATGTTTACGACGCCAACTTCCTTATAGCCCGAAACTCGCAAGTCGGCAATTATCCGATAAATTTACACTGGTAAATTCATCGGATAATTATTAGGCCTAGTTTATTTGTACCTCCTAAATAACGTGGTTTACCCTTAATAGTTTTTATTTACGATCTTGATCAAGAAACTACGAAAAATACAGTTATTCAGTGCATGTATTAATGAAAACTTTATATTAACACCGAAAATCCTTTAACCTTGTATGGCTAACAGCATGAGGATATAAGAGAAAATAAGATATACTTTGTTATCAAATTGCATTATGTATATAACATATCTGACTGTTTAATAATATATATATTGTACAATTCATCCAGTGACGTAGCACCTACACTGGGCACCAAGTCCACTAGCTGATTTGATTAATACCTTTCTTTAATTTATTTTTATCCTTTTTTGTCAGACGACAAATTAGTACACAACTAATGTGAAAATGTGCTTCAAATGTGATTAGAAAAACATTCAGATACAAACTTCATCTGGAATACTGTACGGTACGATAAGTTGCATGGCCGCGCTAAGTTAGCAGCCACATATAACTCACCAGACGGCCACTGAAGATGTGATTGTATTATCATAACTAACGAGTTTTGTTATTACTAAAGTAACGCCTTCAGAACAAATATGCCTGGTTTTCATCAGTTCATGCACTTTAATCGTACCTAGACGAATTATTAAGTTTGGGAATGGCATTTCGTACCCAGTGCTAATGTGCCTCGTAATACTGTATATGAGTGATATTTACTTAAATATATTGTTTCAGGAAGGTTAGTGGAACTTTACTATCAATTAGTCGAAGAGTACGGTATGCTATTGTAATTACTTCTAAATGCTAAGCATTGTACAGTGGCCATATCTTCAGTGGCAGTCTGTGTGAGTTATGTGGCTGCCCAATGTAACTTTACGCAGCCGTGTAACTTATCGTACTGTACTCCAGATTAATAATATAGTTATTTCTGTTAAATTATATATAATCAATTATTCAAACATATTTTTCACATTAGTTTTGTACTATGCGAGATTTATCTAGACTAGAATTAGGATTCTTGCTTATGGTGCAATATGGCTTTAATCTCCGTGGATTAATTATCTAGGTGCACGTGTGATAGGGGAACCATGGTATTGTCTAAACCATGAACGTAGATCAAGAAACCACGAATAATGGTCAAGTGTTATAACCCTTAAGTTGATCAGGTAGATTACGTTGGTAATCTTGATTAGGCTAGGTTGATAAGCTAGGTTAGGTTAAGTTGGTAAGCTAGGTTAGGCTATGTACTTTAGGCTATTAATTTTCCTATCCTATCCTATTCAAATCACGTAAACAAGAAGTGAACACTAACGTATTATATTAGACATTTGTGATCCAGATACCGTGACGCCAGAAACATCTTTAAGGGGGGATGGTTCACTTTTTGGGCGATTTTTGCATGTATTCGTTATTTTTCTAGTTTCTTCCCTAGACCTCCATCAAATTATTATATATTTTTTTTATTAGATCCCCCTTCTAGATTAATTTGTACATTTTTCGGTAGAAAATTTTCCCGGCCGAAGGCCGGTTCTTCCAACATTACAGGCTCACTTTCGTTCGCCAGGGAAAATATCGACACCTAAATAGCACGAAAGGTCTAAATATTGACGAAGAACTGGGGTGAAAGGTCTTAAAATCGACTAACTAATGGGGCAAACCTCTAAACATCTGAAAACTAATGTGGCTAAACATGAGGGAGAAAGTGGTGCAGAAAAGCGGCCCATCCCCCCCCCCCCTTAAATACAATGTCGGCATTCTTCCTTTTATATAACGATAATACTCTGTAATAATTAACGTCATTATGCTAAAAGGGGTAAATATAAATAAATAATCTCTATATTTATTTATTCCGTTTATCAAGGTTATACCCATTCAATACCAGTGACGTCTTTGTCATCATATTCTGGCAACTATTAGACGATTTTAGTTCAGCTTAGGAAGGACGTCTACCCATTAAAAAGCTACTTACTTTCTCAATTAATCCTTTTAGCTGCCCTATATAGCCTTCGTAAGCTTCATAGCATCGTCTTACCGACAGCGGAAATAATATATAACAAAAAAGACGGCGCCGGTACTGTAAGGGATAGTTAAGGGGAGGCAGTTGGTTTTTCTGGACCCCCTTCTCCCTCATGTTTAGCATATTAGTTTTGAGGTTTTAAGACGTTCGTTCCGTTAGTTTGGCGATTTTCAGACCTTTTGCCCCATTTCTTTGCCAATATTAAGACCTTTCGTGACATTTAGTTATCGATTTTTTCCTGGCGAGCGATAGCGAGCCTGTATTTGAAGAGGAATCGGCCTTCAGCCGGGACTTTTCCTACCGAAAAATTTAAAAATGTATGCCGAAGGGGGGTCTTGTGGGTGTTTTTTAAAGTTTGATAGAGGTTTAGAGAGCAAACTAAACCCTTTCCTTAAACCATTGAGCCGAACCAGTAAATTATGCCGCACAATACCGTCTGGACCCCCTTAATACGGCCGTAGGTGTTGCCATGACAATGCACTGTGTTGACACGATCAGCTAATGTTATTCTTCGGTGACCTCTGGCACTTTGGTCTCAGGTGTGGGGCGGGAGAGACGACAGGTGAGAAGAAGGGGTGTGTGTGTGTGTGGGTGTGTGGGTGTGGGGGTGGGTGGGTAGGTGTGTATGGGTGGGTGGGTAGGTGTGTATGTGGGGGTGGGTGGGGGTGTATGTGGGTGTGGGGGTGGGTGGGTGAGTGTCTTTGTGTGTGTGTGGGTGGGTAAGTGTGTATGTGTGGATGGGTGTGTATGTGTGTGGGTGGGTGTGTATGTGTGTGGGTGGGTGTGTGAGAGAAATATATATATTTACATCGATTTACATATATACACTGGCCACTGGCCACATGAATCAAGCCAAATCTGTTCTTCGACTTGCCAAACACTCTTTCATCAATAATAAATGCACTGAACTATCCAACTCTAGCTCTTCCCAAGCTTTCTGGCATCTAGCCAAAAACCTCTCCAACAATTTCTCTTCCTCGTCTTTCCCTCCCCTTTCCCACTCTGATGGCACAACCATCACTTCTTCCTCTGACAAAGCTAAACTCTTCGCTCAAACTTTTGCTAGAAACTCCACCTTGGATGATTCCGGTGCTATTCCTCCCTCTCCGCCCTCCTCTCTCTTACTTATGCCTAATATCCTAATCTCTTCTAAAGATGTACTTTCTACCCTCTCTGGGCTTAACACTAATAAGGCGTACGGTCCGGACAGTGTTCCTCCTGTTGTTCTCAAAAACTGTGCTTCCGTGCTGACTCCCTGCCTAGGCAAACTCTTTCGTCTCTGTCTATCCTCTAACGTCTTCCCTTCATGCTGGAAGTTTGCTCACATTCAACCTGTCCCAAAGAAGGGTGACCGCTCTCAACCCTCCAACTATCGTCCAATTGCTCTTATCTCTTGTCTTTCTAAAGTTTTTGAAACTATTCTTGCTTCCAAATTTCTTAAGCATTTCTCTTCTCATAATCTGCTCTCAGATCGCCAGTATGGCTTCCTTAAGGGTCGCTCTACTGGTGATCTTCTTTCATATCTTACTAACTCTTGGTCATCCTCCTTTCGGGACTTCGGTGAGACTTTTTCTATTGCACTAGACATATCGAAAGCCTTCGATAGAGTCTGGCATAAATCTTTAATTTCTAAACTACCCTCCTTCGGTTTCTATCCCTCCATCTGTGCCTTTGTCTCTAATTCCTTTCTGGCCGTTCCATAGCTGCGGTTGTGGACGGCCATTGTTCACTTCCTCACCCTATAAACTCCGGTGTTCCTCAGGGCTCTGTCCTATCTCCTATTCTCTTTCTAATTTTTATAAATGATCTCCTTAACTGTACCTTAATTCCCATCCATTCATACGCAGACGACTCAACTTTACACTACTCCATTAGTTTTTCAGAACGCCCCAGCCAGCAATCCCTCAATGACAAACGTAATGAAGCCATAGAACTCTTAAATTCTGATCTAAATACTATTTCCAATTGGGGCAGAGAAAACCTTGTTAACTTTAATGCTTCCAAAACCCAATTTCTCCATCTATCTACCCGTCAGGATCTCCCAGCGGACTATCCCTTATTCTTCAACAATACAAAAATCAACCCTTCATCTTCTCTCAATATTCTTGGTGTCTCTTTTTCTTCTGCTCTCATTTGGAAGGACCATATTACCAGTCTTGCTAAGGCAGCCTCCCAGAAGCTGGGTGTGCTCAACCGCCTTAGGGGGTTCTTTTCCCCTGCACAGCTTCTTGCTCTGTACAGGGGCATAGTGCGCCCTTGTATTGAGTATTGTTCACATGTGTGGGGAGGTTCCTCTCACACCGCTCTCCTAGACAAGGTTGAAAGGAAGGCCTTTCGTATCATTAACTCCCGTCCACTCACCAACTCTCTGCAATCTCTCTCTCTCCGCTGCAATGTTGCATCTCTCTCGCTATTCTATCGCTACTATAATAATCAGTGTTCCTCAGAGCTATCCCAGTGCATACCACCTCCTTTACGTAGGGCACGTGGTACCCGTCTTGCAACTCAATCCTACCCCTACTCTGTGCAACTCTCCAACCCAAGAGTGAAACGTTACTCTCAAACTTTCTTCTACTCAACATCTGAGCTCTGGAACTCACTCCCAGAATCAGTTTTTCCCTCTTCCTATGACTTAAATTGCTTCAAACTCCGTGTGTCCAGGCATTTTGGCTCGAACGTCCCTTGATTTTGGCCCTGTCACTCTTTCAACTATGGGGGAGGCACTCGCTATAGGCAGTTATGCCTTTTGCCTCCCTCAATCACATAGAAAAAAACAAAAAAACAAAAAAACACAGACCTGACGATCCAAACGAGGTGGTCAGGACTTAATTCTATAGTAGAGATGGCATATCTCATAGAAAAGGAAAGTTGAAGGAAAGGATAGAAAAGAAGAAGGAGAGAGAGAGAGAGAGATTTACGATTGCTAAGCGGAGAAAGAGGAAGGAGTGAAAGGGAAGCAATCCAAACAAAACCATAATGAAGGTAAACACGTAAATACATTAGACGATGGGTGTTTGGAGGATATGGGCAAGGCTAGAGAGAGAGAGAGAGAGAGAGAGAGAGAGAGAGAGAGAGAGAGAGAGAGAGAGAGAGAGAGAGAGAGAGAGCAAACAGACAGAAAGACAGTCAATAATAGGTGAACTGGAAAGAGAGCCAAGTGAGATTTTGTTATGTTTGTTTGAATAAGCATGTGTATTTATTTCTGCCTGTGTGTGAGTGTATGGATGTGGGTTTGTACGTCTGTGTGTGTGTATGTTTGAGATTGTGAATGTGTGTGTTATGTTTAGCATATTAGTTTTGAGATTGTGAGACGTTCGTTCCATTTGTTTGGGGATGTCGAGTCCTTTCGCCCCAATTCTTTTGTCAATATTAAGACCTTTCATGCCATTTAGGTGTCGATTATTTTTTCTTTTTAAAGCTTGCTGGAGGTCTAGCGAGTAAGGTGAACAATATAATAATATATAAATACATATAGCCCCCAAAACAAGCACTACCCCCTTAAATATATAGACCATAACAATTGGTAATACATCAGTGTGCAGTAATTTGTTTCGGTTCGGGAATAAAAACGTGTGTCGTGTGTATGCCCGGTATTCGTAAAGTAAATGCGTTCACAATGTACGCCATATTATTTAAAAATCTGAAATATGTTAAAATTCCATCACTGATCTTATGTATTGTTTGTATACTGTGATGGTAGTTTCTTTGTTGTGTCCAAATTTTATGTGGGCCCGTGACCTGAGGGCGTTAAGTCTGGGTGTCAGTTTATTGTTTATGTTTGTGATATGTTGTTTGTATGTCATTAGAGTATCATATGTTACTCCTAGGATTTTGGGTGCATGTGTGTGTGTGTGTGTGTGTGTTAGGGGGGGGGGGGGTGTTATGGTGAGGTGCGGGGTGTGTTTGTATTCAGCTGTCCAGCTTGTGAGGAGGGTTGCAATGGATTTAACTGGGGCCAACTTGAGTCCGTTTGTAGTGCTGATTGCTACTGTTGATTCTACTGTTGATTCTACCCCTACTTATTATATTATACCAGGGTCATTGATTTTTTTATTTATTGACTTCCCATTAGGTCATTAAATATAATTGGGTGGTGGCAAGCGATAATCGCTACCGTCATTACCGTTATTACATAGTGGGTACCAGTGGAAAGCTACTAAGTTATATATATATATATATATAAAGTCCCTTTAGTTATTTCTTGAGGCATACCAGGTCAAAGTTCAATATCAAAAGTCTACAGGTGTACGGCTACTGACAAATGTTCGTGAGCTCTGGCCATTTTCTTTATGCAAATATATCCATTATAATGATGTTCAGGTCATCTCCGCTATATATTCATAAATACATAATATGTATTAATTATTATATAACTGTATATATAGCTGTACGATCGCGCTAATAAGTCATGTACAAGCTGTCATTATGTTTGGCTCCCCCTGTGCTGTATTAATGTCTGTCAGATGTTGAATAGGGTGGGTAAGTGTAGGAACATGTTTGTATATGCTCTGTGCTGTATTAATGTCTGTCAGATGTTGAATAGGGTCGGTAAGTGTAGGAACATGTTTGTATATCTCACTCGAAATTAAGAAATTCTGTTTAGATATTGCTGATACACATTATAGAACAAAATATACTTGGTGCCGAGACATCACTTATTAGCGCGACTGTACATATATATATAGTATATCAGTAACTACAGCACTATAGTCTGTTTCTTTGCAACTGACGGTAACTTGCAAAGTTCCCATCGAGATTTCTCACTTAATTTTAAGATTGTGTAGTGAAATAGGCTGTAAATGATATAAACTTGGTCTTAATATTATGCAGAGCTATAGTAGTTTCATATGTTTCCATTATGGGAGCCCACCTCGCTTTTTTCTTTGTCTCCTTTTCTCTCTTTCTCTGGCTTGTATTCATTCAGCCTACTGTTTTAAGACGTTTACCCCCATCCAGGTCTCAATATTTTCCTGGTGAGCGGTAGCGAGCCAGCATATATATTTTTTTGTTTTGACAGCAAGCTAAATTTGTACATTTTTCGATAGAAAAATGTCTCCGGCAAAGCCGGATTTTTCCATGCAATGCTGGATCGCTATCGCTCGCCAGGAAGAAATCGACACCTGGATGGGGATAAACGTCTTAAAACAGTTGGCTGAATGGAGCCGAATGGATACAAGCCGGGAAAAGGAGAGAAAAATAAAAACAAGCCGGTGACCCCCCTTAAGTATCGATAACTAAGCTGCTATAAGGGGTTCAATGTATCGTCTGCTGAACAGAAACCGAGTATAGTGACTTACCGGTAATCGATGTAATTAATGGTCAGTATTAATAAAATCCCCTTGTGGCTCTGACGCGTTTTAGCAGTTTATTTTTGGCTATCATTAGACGATTTTGATGCAGCTTAGGAAGGTTCCGTGGGTATTAAATGGGTCAAGACTATCTCAATCAACCCTCCGACTTCCATATGTCCTTACCAATCTGAATAAAATCGTCGAATAATAGCCCGATAACAAAAATAGTTATTAACCCCTTGTGGAGCCAAGACGCATTTCTTTCATCATACTTTCTGGCTATTGTTAAGGGGGTACTACTCGCTTTTCCTGGACCCCCTTCTCCCTCGTGTTTAGCATAGTAGTGTTTAGATTTTAAGACGTTACTTCCATTAGTTTCTCGATTTTAAGACCGTTCGCCCCATTTCTTTGTCAATATTAAGACCTTTCGTGCCATTTAGGTGTCGATTTTTTCGTGGCGAGCTATAGCGAGCCAGTAATTTCAAGAGAAACCGGCCTTCTACCGAAAAATGTACACATTTATCGTGAAGGGGGTCTAGGGGGCGTATTTATCGTGAAGGGGGTCTAGGGGGCGTATTTATCGTGAAGGGGGTCTAGGGGGCGTATTTCTAAATTTGACGGAGGTCTAGCGAGGAAACTAAAAAATAAATGAATAAATGAATTAATAGACCAACAAAACAAGTAGTACCAGTACCCCCTTAAACAAGTAGTACCAGTACCCCCTTAAACAAGTAGTACCAGTACCCCCTTAAACAAGTAGTACCAGTACCCCCTTAAACAAGTATTACCAGTATCCCCTTAAACAAGTAGTACCAGTATCCCCTTAAACAAGTAGTACCAGTACCCCCTTAAACAAGTAGTACCAGTACCCCCTGAAACAAGTAGTACCAGTACCCCCTTATACAAGTAGGTCCAGTACCCCCTTAAACAAGTAGTACCAGACACCCCTTAAACAAGTAGTCCCAGTACCCCCTTAAACAAGTAGTCCCAGTATCCCCTTAAACAAGTAGTACCAGTACCCCCTTAAACAAGTAGTACCAGTACCCCCTTAAACAAGTAGTACCAGTACCCCCTTAAACAAGTAGTACCAGTATCCCCTTAAACAAGTAGTACCAGTACCCCCTTAAACAAGTAGTACCAGTACCCCCTTAAACAAGTAGTACCAGTACCCCCTTAAACAAGTAGTTCCAGTACCCCCTTAAACAAGTAGTACCAGTACCCCCTTAAACAAGTAGTCCCAGTACCCCCTTAAACAAGTAGTCCCAGTATCCCCTTAAACAAGTAGTCCCAGTACCCCCTTAAACAAGTAGTACAGTACCCCTTAAACAAGTAGTACCAGTACCCCCTTAAACAAGTAGTACCAGTACCCCCTTAAACAAGTAGTACCAGTACCCCCTTAAACAAGTAGTACCAGTACCCCCTTAAACAAGTAGTACCAGTACCCCCTTAAACAAGTAGTTCCAGTACCCCCTTAAACAAGTAGTACCAGTACCCCCTTAAACAAGTAGTCCCAGTACCCCCTTAAACAAGTAGTCCCAGTATCCCCTTAAACAAGTAGTACCAGTACCCCCTTAAACAAGTAGTACCAGTACCCCCTTAAACAAGTAGTACCAGTACCCCCTTAAACAAGTAGTACCAGTACCCCCTTAAACAAGTAGTACCAGTACCCCCTTAAACAAGTAGTACCAGTACCCCCTTAAACAAGTAGTACCAGTACCCCCTTAAACAAGTAGTTCCAGTACCCCCTTAAACAAGTAGTACCAGTACCCCTTTAAACAAGTAGTACCAGTATCCCCTTAAACAAGTAGTACCAGTACCCCCTTAAACAAGTAGTACCAGTACCCCCTTAAACAAGTAGTAACAGTACCCCCTTAAACAAGTAGTACCAGTACCCCCTTAAACAAGTAGTTCCAGTACCCCCTTAAACAAGTAGTACCAGTACCCCCTTAAACAAGTAGTACCAGTACCCCCTTAAACAAGTAGTACCAGTACCCCCTTAAACAAGTAGTACCAGTACCCCCTTAAACAAGTAGTTCCAGTACCCCTTTAAACAAGTAGTTCCAGTACCCCGTTAAACAAGTAGTACCAGTACCCCCTTAAACAAGTAGTTCCAGTACCCCCTTAAACAAGTAGTACCAGTACCCCGTTAAACAAGTAGTACCAGTACCCCCTTAAACAAGTAGTAGCAGTACCCCCTTAAACAAGTAGTACCAGTACCCCCTTAAACAAGTAGTTCCAGTACCCCCTTAAACAAGTAGTAGCAGTACCCCCTTAAACAAGTAGTACCAGTACCCCCTTAAACAAGTAGTTCCAGTACCCCCTTAAACAAGTAGTTCCAGTACCCCCTTAAACAAGTAGTACCAATACCCCCTTAAACAAGTAGTACCAGTTCCCCCTTAAACAAGTAGTGCCAGTACCCCCTTAAACAAGTACCAGTACCCCCTTATCCTAGAACCAGTACCCCCTTAAACAAGTAGTTCCAGTACCCCCTTAAACAAGTAGTACCAGTACCCCCTTAAACAAGTAGTACCAGTACCCCCTTAAACAAGTAGTACCAGTACCCCCTTAAACAAGTAGTACCAGTAACCCCTTAAACAAGTACCAGTACCCCCTTAAACAAGTAGTACCAGTACCCCCTTAAACAAGTAGTACCAGTACCCCCTTAAACAAGTAGTTCCAGTACCCCCTTAAACAAGTAGTTCCAGTACCCCCTTAAACAAGTAGTACCAGTACCCCCTTAAACAAGTAGTACCAGTACCCCCTTAAACAAGTAGTACCAGTACCCCCTTAAACAAGTAGTACCAGTACCCCCTTAAGCAAGTACCAGTACCCCCTTAAACAAGTACCAGTACCCCCTTAAACAAGTAGTACCAGTACCCCCTTAAACAAGTAGTTCCAGTACCCCCTTAAACAAGTAGTACCAGTACCCCCTTAAACAAGTAGTACCAGTACCCCCTTAAACAAGTAGTTCCAGTACCCCCTTAAACAAGTAGTACCAGTACCCCCTTAAACAAGTAGTACCAGGACCCCCTTAACGATTTTACTCAGCTTAGGAAGGGTATATTGAAGTCCGGGGTTAAATTGAGATAGTCTTTAACATTTTCACTCCCACAGATCCTTCCTAAGCTGTATTAACTCGACTAATAATGGGTATATTGAATTCCGGGGGTTGAATTGAGATAGTCTTTACCTTTTTTAACTCCCTCAAATCCTTCCTAAGCTGTATAAACTCGACTAACGATGGCCAGAATAAAGTGTCAAAATGCGTCATGATTCTGAGGAGTGTAAGGGGTTAGGAGATATCTATCGTCAATGAATGATTGGTCTTCCCTTATTAACCCCTTTTGTACCGGCGATGTTTGTGTGTGTATTAGTCTAGCTACATTTAGAGGACTTTGTGTAGCTTAGATAGGATATATGGTAGCTAAAAGGATTAATAGAGATAGTCTGTAGCCCTTTAATTGAGCAGACGTCCTTCCTAGACTGAATAAAATCGTCTAATAGTTGGCAGAATATAATGCTGAGGATGGCGTCGGTACTGAAGGGGTTAAACCTTGACACCTACATAATGTCTTAAAACAGATTTTTGTTGTAATAGGGGAGATTTCAACTTGAGAGTTTTTTTTCTGGACCCCTTTCTCTCTCATGTTTAGCTCCATTGTTTTGGCTATTTTAGGACGTTCGCCCCATTAGTTTGGTGATTTTAAGAACTTTCGCCCCATTTCTGTCGATTTTAAGACCTTTCGTGCCATTTAGGTGTCGATTTTTTTCCTGGCGAGCGATAACGATCGCTCGCCAGCAATATAAGAGGAACCAACCTAAGGCTGGGACATTTTTCTACCGACAAATTTACAAATTTATCTTGAATGGGGGTCTAAGGGGTGTAACTTTAAGCTTGATGGAGGTCTAGGAAGGAAACTATAAACCTCCCCTTAAGGGGAGATCGGTACATATTTGTATTTTACTGTTCATATATATATATATATATATATATATATATATATATACAGTATATATATACGTATATATATATATATATATCTATATCTATATATATATATATATATATATATACAATATATATATATATATATATATATATATATATATATATATATATATATATATATATATATATATATATACCGGTATATATATATATATATATATATATATATATATATATATATAGAGAGAGAGAGAGTATATATATATTTATTTATTTATTATAGTTTCTTCGCAAGACCTCCACCATGCTTCAAAAGATACCCCCAAGATCCCTTTTCAAGATAAGTTTGTACAATTTTCTACAGGCCGGTTTCTCCGAAATTACAGGCTCGCTATCGCTTGCCAGGAGAAAAAACAGGCACCTAAATGGCACAAAAGTCTTCAAATCGCCAAAATAATGGGGCTAAACATAAGGGAGAAGGGGGGGGGGGGTCCAGAAAAAAACAAGCAAGACGCCAGTGTATCGCAAGAATTAATGTTTTTATTTGTGTGGGGCCATAAAGAGCAGTCATGATCAGATTGGTAAGGTAGGATGCTTTATGGTCCAAGGCTGACAGGTGTGTGGGTGTGTGTGTGTGTTAGGGTGTGTGTGTATGTGTTGGGGTGGGTGTGTGTGTGTTGGTGTGTGTGTGTGTTGGGATGTGTGTTGGTGGGTGGGTGTATGTGTTGGGGTGTGTGTGTTGGTGTGGGTTGGTGGGTGTGTGTGTGTGTGTATGTGTTGGGGTGTGTGTGGGTGTGTGTATGTGTTGGGGTGTGTGTTGGTGGGTGTATGTATGTGTTGGGGTGGGTGTGTGTGTGTTGGTGTGTGTGTTGGTGTGTGTGTGTGTGTTGGGGTGTGTGTGTTGGTGGGTGGGTGTATGTGTTGGGGTGTGTGTGTTGGTGTGGGTTGGTGGGCGTGTGTGTGTATGTGTTGGGGTGTGTGTGGGTGTGTGTGTGTGTTGGCGGGTGTGTGTATGTGTTGGGGTGTGTGTGTTGGTGTGGGTGGGTGGGTGGGTGTGGCTGGGTGGGTTTGTGTGTGTTGGTGTGTGTGTTACTCAGTTACTTGTTCGTCAAGGGGAATCCACGCAATGCGAGCTAAGTTCATTATTATCGCGCCTCCTTAACTGGGAATGTATTGCGTGAAATGCATGTTAAGTGTTTTATGTACTGTTGGAATGGCTGTGGATGTGTGTGTAGTCTGTATTTTAGCCAATTGGCGACATCGGAAACGAAGGCTTAGGGTGGATCTGTATGGTACCATTCTCACTATAGACGGTACCGTCTCGCCCGAAGGCTTAGGTAGCCATCAGCTTAGGTGAACCATATGATACCCATCTCGCCTTGTACCATTTTTGCGTTGGTGTGTGTGTGATTGTGTCTGTGTGTGTGTGTGTCGGGAGGCGGTATACATTATGTGTGAATATATTGTGGGTATGTTAAAGTTAAATACCCCCCTTTAAGATTTATGCTGTATATAGGACAAGGGTGAGTTTATGAATATACTCTAATTTAAGATTGATGTTTGAAATGGGTAAGGCTATTTATATTCATTAAAAGTATGCATTAAACTGCCATGATAGTTAAATACAGCCAGCTCTCCCGGGCCTTTGTACCAGGTTCATACTTTGACTACTGTACTGTACAAGCGCGCTAATAAGTGATGTCTCGGCACCAAGTATGTTTTGATCAATAATTGGTATCAGCAATATCTAAACTTCATTTCTTCATATCGAGTGAAATACGCAAACATGTTCCTACACTTACCCACCCAATTCAACATCTGATAGACATTAATACAGCACAGAGCAAGCCAAACGGAATGACCGCTGGGACATGACTTATTAGTGCGACCGTACATCACTGAGATCTTCCCTGCTTCCAGTCAGATCATAATTCCATAACTTTTGAATATAAGACCTTAGATACGTTAGTCATATAAAGAACGAATAAAACAAAAGTGTGCTATTGTCGCAAATTAAATACGATAGCACTATCGTTAGTGATAGCCATTTGGATTTTTTACTATTGTTATGTCTTGTCAAGTTGCAAATTTGATTTTAATAGAACATTTTGACACTAATTTTGACACTAATTATAGTTTCTTTATTCATGCAGAGTTTAGTACAATTTAGCAGAACGTCCCCGACTTCCCAAATTGACCAATTCCTTGAACGTGGCTATAGTGCGTTGTTATGTGTGCGATTAGATTGCTTGGGAAACGGGTTGACTTGCTCATGTAGTAATGTACACCCTATGTGGTGGATTGTGTTCTTTTATTTATAAATTATTATTTTGCTTAATGCGTTGTTTCCACATAGCGATTTTGATTAGTTGTTTTGTCTTTTTACTGTGTTTGTATACGTTTTGGTTTGTTTATTTTGCAAGTTTTACATTATAATTTATATGGACTACGGTATATTTTCAGTTGAACACGTGCCGTTAACCCTTTGAGTACCAGCGACGTGTGTTGTATTGTATTCTAGCTATATTTAGACGATATTATGCAGCTTAGGCAGGATCGGTGGTACTTAACAGGGTTGGTTGAGATAGTTTGAAGCCTTATTATTGCTAGAGGTCCTTCCTAAGCTGAATAAAATCGTCGAATAGTTGCCAGAATATAATGAAAAGGACGTCGCCGGTACAGTATGGGTTAATAGTACCAAACGGTCAACTCAAGACATTTTTAGGAGTCATCACCAGGTTAATCTCGTGTGCGGAAATATCTGATCCAAGATATAGGGCAGTTGCTTAACTTTGAGGTATTATTGAGCGTCATAAGGTGTCTGTTACAGTGTTTTATTATGCAATAATTAGTGGCACACAGCCCCACCCAGGGAAGTACTACTGCTTCAGGTGTCGGGAGGCTCACGGAATTACCTGTATTTCTTTCAGTCAATTACATCTGGGGTATCAGGTCAGCCTCATTTACACAATACTCTAATCCAAGCATTGTTATTGAAAGAATAACATTTTCCTTTCAAAGAATGTTGTGCACTTGGTTGATGTATTGCTATGTTCTTGGATTTTGGATGGGTGACTGTGGTTAATGGTTTTGTAGAGAAGTTTGTGAGTATTGCAAACAACACATCTCATACTACACTAGCTATAATTATGTTAACCCATGCAACACCATGACGCCTCTTTGCCTTTGATTCTGGCTAAGAGTAGACGGTTGTATGCAGTTGAAGAAGGACCTATGTTATTCAGAGGGTTTATTGAGATCGTATTTACCCCTGTGGTTCCTAGAGGGAGATTATAAGCTAAAGAAAATCGTCTAATGGTGACCAGAATACGATAACAGTTACGTCCTAGGGTTGAAGGGATTAAGGGGACAGTGGCTGTTTGTTTGGTCTATTAATTCGTTCATTCATATAGTTTTTAGTTTCCTCCCTAGACCTCCATCAAGCTTTGAAAAACATCCCCTAGATCCCCCTTCAAGATAGATTTGTAAATTTTTCGGTAGAAAAATTTCCCGGCCAATGGCCGATTCCTCCTAAAACTACAGGCTTGCTATCACTCGCCAGGAAAAAATCGACACCTAAATGGCACGAAGTGTCCTAATATTGACAAAAAAATGGGGTGAAAGTTCATACAATCCCCAAACTAATGGAACCAACGTCTTAAAATGTCAAAACTAGTGGTTCTAAACATTAGGGAGAAGAGGGTCCAGAAAAACGGTTTGTCTCCCCTTAAGGATAAATGAGGGGAAGATAAATTATCAGTGCCGTGATAATTGATTGGAGAAATTATACCCACATGACGGTAAAACGTTTTATCGTGATGACACGAAACGTGTCTGGCCTCTTTGAAGTAGCGTCACAATAAATCGTTTTTCCGCCAAGGGGGTATAATTCGCAGTGCCGTGAATATTTGAATGGATGGATTATTCCCACATGACGATAAAACGTTTTATTATGATGACAAGACAAGTTGCTAGCCTCTTAGAAATGGCATCACAATAAAAAATGTTTCCGTCAAGGGGATATAATTCATCTATATGAATGAAAGACGCCTTTAGGACATGCACACAGTTTTAATTTATTCTGTTTGTATACTTCATTGTTTGTTGTAAAAGCATAATAACACAAACATAAATGATGGACATAATTGCAATTACTGTATAGCAAGAGTTTTAGCGATCCCTATAATATATTTATAACCTTTCCGAGGGGCTTGTCCGAGTTCGATTAGTGGCTATAATCTACTTTATATTCTACTAGCAGGGGTACCCGGCGTTGCCCGGGTAATCACCATAATCACCATCACTACTACCACCACTACTACTACCATAATCACCATCATCAATCACTACTACCACAATCATCACAATACTGCTACTACCATAATCACCGGCCTCGACCTCCCTGTGCCTCATTAAACGACGACCTCGATTTCGGCCGCTAAATGACCTCCGATTTTGGATCTGACCTCATCCGTACCCCCATTTTGGGGGGCTGCGAACAACTTTCGTTCCATACACCTTTTCGATCGGAGGCCTCCTGACCCAAACGGTAATTTTTCTTATTTTGCGCCCATTTTCTCCGTCCCTTTCACCCTGGGGAATTCTATTTTTTCACTAAAACCTGCCTAGGGACCCCCTTACTTTGCATACCAAGTATGAACGCTCTAGCTTAAAAAATGTGGCCATGCATAAAGAACAGACAGACAGACAGACAATCGAAAATATTATATAGATGTTATTAATTTCACTCCAACACTAAACACCTCCCAATTAAATTAATGAAAACATGTGATCCACCGGGATTCGAACCTGGGTTACCACACACAGATTTTAAACACTCAAAGGGATCACGTATATAAGGGAATGTGTAAACACCCCGAATCTTTCTATCTATCTATCTATATGCTCAGGCCCAATCCCCATTTTGGGGGTAGCCGACTCAAGACAGAGCAAGAACAGGGAAAACACAAAAACAACATAAAACAACAAATAAACACACATCCAGGTCACCCAGGAGAAGACCCAGAGACCAGGGTCACCAAGGTCGCTCCAGCACTCCCCCGGCCCCCGACCACCTGGAGAGGTTCCGATCTCGAATCTTACACTAGCAATTTAGTTCGACGTGTATCGTTCATGGAGGCGAAGGTAATTGACCACTTGCGAGTTTCAGGCTATAAGGAAGTTGAAGCCGTAAACATCGATATTAAACAGAAATGCAATAATAATGTAGGCTTTTGGTGGATAGAAAATATGAATAATAATATTTTATGTATTTATAAAGACACTACAACCGTATTTTATCTGGTAATTCTGCTAAATGTCGATGTATACTGCTCCAACTTCCTTATAGAACGAAACTCGCAGGTGGTCAATTGGTGTGGTAACGTTTACTGCCATATTCCTAACCACTTTATTAATTAAATACATTTATGAACGATAACTAATATTTAGAAATTCGGCGCATTCAAGTTTTCTTTCGTAAATGATCATTCAGTTCCACTTACTATTGTGCGATATGGCAATGGATTTTTAGACAGATTTTAGACTATGCTTGTATGTCGATACATAGTATATATACTGTATATATACAGTATATATATATATATATATATATATATATATATATATATATATATATATATAATATATATATATATATATATGTGTGTGTGTGTGTGGAAATGGATACACCCTGGTCACATGATGTTTCTGGATTACCCCTGCTTTCTTAAGAAGTTTCACCCAAATAGTCTGGTGACAATAAGAAGTTTTACCCCATTCAGGTGTCGATTTATTCCCGAACGAGCAGGGGCGAGCAGGCAATTTAGGGGAAACTATTCTTCCAAATTTAATATATCCTATCGAAAAATATATATTTACAGTAGCTTGAGAGGTGGAAAATTACAAATTCACGTTTCTATCAGTCTCTCTCTCTCTCTCTCTCTCTCTCTCGATATATATATATATATATATATATATATATATATATATATATACCGGTATATATATATTAGTGTAGCCAGGGAGGATATTTTCTTTCAGGCAGGTGAGATTAAAATAATAGGCACAGTTTGCATTATTGAGTTTTTTATTGATACTCTCAATTTTTCGTACAGTTTTTCTGGTATTTTCAGGAAGTTGGTAAAGGAGGTTTGCAAATGGTTCCGACGTTTCAATGGGCGCAGCCATCATTATCAAGGAGAAGTGAAGTTAGAAGGTGATAAGTCGAGTTTATATAACTCAATAATGCAAACTGTGCCTATTATTTTAATCTCGCCTGCCTCAAAGAAAATATATATATATATATATATATATGTTGGTAAAGCCAGGTAATACATTTTCTTTAATACATACGAGGTTGAAAGAAATGGCAATTTCTGCGTTGGAAATTTTATTATTCAAAGTTTCCAGGTCTCTGATGAGTTTTCGCTGGGTGGCAGGAAGTAGATGAAGGAGATGAGCAAAATTCATGGTGGTACAGGGTTACATTAAAGTACATGAAGATACTGGATATACGACGCTTTCACTGGACAACCAGCATTATCAAGTAAGGAAGGAATGATATAAATTATTATTATTGTGAGATAGAGGGGCTCACTAGTGATGAAAGAAGAGGTTGAAGTCCAAGGTAAAGTGGTGAGTAGGAAGAGTTGTAGAGATGAAAGATGGTGGGCAGGATCACCTTGCTATTTTTTCTTTGGTTGTTGGGAGTAAATGTTGAACATCTTGGTCGTGTTCAGCCGTTGTCTCTGTTTTTTTCGGCTTAGGACTGGATGGGTGGTAGGAAGGTTCGGTGGAGATTGCTGGCGTTGTTGGTGGATCTTCAGCAGGGGCAGGGTTCCCGTTCTTAGGTGTCTTGTTGGTACACCAAGGCATAGGTGATAGAGTCTCGGCAGGTGGAGTTCCTTGGTTGTAGCTGAATTTTGGTGAGCATCGGGTGGCGCTTGTTGGTGTTCGGCTATAATTGATGATTGGTGGTCGTTGCTGCTGTTGCTGGTCAAGTTCCATTGGTGTTGATGATGAGGAGTGCTCCACTTTGCTTCTGTTTAGAGTAAGAGGTCTTGGCAGAAGCAGTTGTAGTTTGGGAGCACTCCTCGCCTCCAGCGGTGTTGGTTCTGGGGCTCGGTGTTGTTGTCTTTTGGAGGGCTTCTTCCTTGCCGACGACCTCTTGGTGATTGCTGAGGTCGTGGAGAGAGCCTCCTCAGGGATGGTGATTGTCGGCAGCTTGTTGACTGACAGCAGATAGGGGATCAGCTGGCAGAGTTGTTGCTTGTCTGTACCAGCGATGGCTATGGCTGACTGGATACAGGCGTAGATTTTTGCCCTCAGTACAGCTTCCCCTTCTGCATTCGTTGTTGTTGTTGGCACCTTTGGTGGAGTGTTGTGTGGAGAGAATGAGGAGCCCTTGACAGGGGCTCCTTTAGGGCCTGTGATGTTGATGGCTTCTCTTCCCTGACTCCCGGAG
Source organism: Paralithodes platypus (assembly GCA_032716605.1). Lineage (NCBI taxonomy): Eukaryota > Metazoa > Arthropoda > Malacostraca > Decapoda > Lithodidae > Paralithodes > Paralithodes platypus. Next base: position 42,242,268 of record CM064580.1, read on the forward strand.
TAGATGGAAAACTCCACTGCTTCACCATTCTCCAACGAGGCTCTCTTGCTGCTCTTGTTGTTGTGGATGTTGGTGTGGTGGCAGAAGATATCCTCGTTGTTAGAAGTGGTGATAAAACCATAGCCTGCTTTGAAATTAAACCACTTGACCATACCAATGGTTGTGGTAGTGCTGGTGGCCATGGCAGAGGTGGTCAAGAGTGGAGAGGCAGGTGTTTGCAGGCTGGCTGGAAGGCTTGGAATTGGAATCAATAAATGATATAAAAGGTAAACAGGAAGGGTATATATAGAGGGTGGAGGATCAGAGGAGGCGGACAACAGGGGGCAAAAGTCTGCTATTGGTGGAAGGGTAAACTAGGAGAGAGAAAGGGGGTAACCGCTTCACGCATGCGCACTGGATGCGGGATGGTGGTCGGCAGGTGGGGTCGAAGCTGATTGGCTGCGTGTCGAGGGACGTGGCCTAAGTTGTGTGGCGCCTGCAGAAGACGAAGCTGAAGGAGGTAGCGCGGGGGGCTGCGTCAAGGGCACCGGGGGGCGAGGAGGGGTGTTAGGTCCTGTAGGGTAGTGCCTTTTGGCAGAAGGAAGGATCTGAAGGTCCAGAGTTTGGTAGTTGATGTTGGGATGTAAGGCTTGGATATATAAAGCTTTGAGTATAGGTAATCTCCTTGGGTCACTTTCTTTATCGAGTATGGTGGTGTGTTTCTCTAACTCGTTGCGTGTGAGGTGAGGGTGGTTAGGGGTGAGATAGTGGTCTTTGATGGCTCCAGCCTGAAGGTGAAGAGTTAACCGATGTGAAAGACGAGTCTGCGTCATACCAATATAGGAATGAGGTCCACAGTCCTCATAATTACAGGTATGTTGGTAAATGACGTGATCGTCGGTCATCGGGCTCTTTATCTTGGTGGAGGCTGGTTTGTTGCGGAGAACGAGGTTGGAGGTCTTGGGGGATTTGTAATAAATTATTAATTTGATTTTGTTTTCCGGGTTGGTTGGGTGGACATGCTTGGAGATTATTTCTTTTAAGACGGCCTCGTCATTTTTGTGTTCAGAGGACATGTAATTGCGGTAGAAGATCTTAATTTCATTGGGGGGGTCAATGTTGGGAGGGCTTTGGGTGTACCATTTTCCAGATGGTGGTTGATGGTGCTGGAGATGTCGGAGTTGGAGTATCCGTTATTTACTAAAACTTGGGATAGTCTTTCTAGTTCCTGGTGGGTGTCGGCCCAGGTAGAGCAGTGCGTGAGGGCTCTCCTAACATAGGCGGAGATGGAGGATAGAAGATAACGGCGGGGGCATTCACTATCGCCGTTGAGGCATTGTCCTGTGTTAGTTGGTTTAATGTAGACGGTGGTTTTGAACCCATGGTCGTTCAGAGCTACGAGGATGTCGAGGAAGGGGAGTTGTCCATTGTTAGATTTTTCAAAGGTGAAGTTAAGTCCGGAGGAGGTCATGAAGCGACGCTGGAGTTCCTGTAGTTCGTGGAGGTCCTTGATTTGCACGAAGATGTCATCCACGTATCTACAGTAGACGGCGGGTCGTTGGGCAGCTAGGAGCTCTTCCTCGATGGTACCCATGAAAAAGTTCGCATAAAGAACTCCTAGGGGGCTGCCCATCGCCACACCGTCTATCTGGTTGTACATGTTGCCCCGGGGGCAAAGGAAGGGGGCCTCCTTGGTACATAGCTCCAGTAGTGTTTTCAGGGCCTTCTCCGGGATGTCCAGTGTAGGTGTATCAGGGCAATGATAAATTCGACGTAGAATCATGTCAATGGTCCTATCCACTGGCACGTAGGTGAACAGGCTTTCTACGTCGAGAGAGGCGATTGTGTGGTTGTTGTTACGGGGGGCGTCTCGTAAAATTTCCAAGAAATCGTGGGCTGAGTTACTTGATCTTTCTTGCCTGTGTGACTCAGCTATCCTTTCTCTTTTGACACCCCTTAGATTCATATATTAACCCCTTCTATACCGGCGACGTCTTTTGACTTTATTTTGACTACTATTACACGATTTATTCCGTTTAACAAGGGCCTTCATCAATTAATAGCCTTCGAACTATCTCACTTAACCCTTTTTACTACCACAGATCCTTCTTAAACTGCACAAAATCCTCTAAATATAACTACAATAATAAATAAAAAAAAAACGTCGCCGGTAATGAAGGGGTTAAATGTGTTCCTTTTTTCCTTACATTTTTTGTTTATTTATTTGTTTAATATTGTGAAGGATTTATCAAGACTCACTGCCCTTGTAATACAGAGCCTATAAGCAATACCACACACATTCTTTTAACAATGGAAGATATCAAAATATAATATCAGATTATGTTATGTTTATTACACACACACACACACACACACACACACACACACACACACACACACACACACACACACACACACACACACACACACACACACACACACCGAGTGAATCAAGTGTGGCCATATCCGTGGTCAAAGTTTGTAATTCTTAGTAACCCAAGGGTGTCACTAGGGGAAGGGTAGGTAGATAGATATATATATAGATAGATAGATAGACAGATAGATGAATTGATAGATATATAGATAGATAGATAGATAGATAGATACTAAAATAGATTATGGATTGATTGATGGATAGATAGATACAGAGCTAGATATATGGATTAATTGATGGATAGATAGATAGATACATATATAGAGAGACAGAGGGAGATAGACAGATACATTGGTAGATATAGCTATATCGGCCGATATATTACATAGATAGATAAATCGTAAGGTAAGTAGATAGAAAGACAGAGAGAGACGGGGCTCTGGACCCCCTACTCCCTCATGTTTAGCCACATTAGTTTTGATATTGTATGACATTCGCCCTATTAGTTTGGCGATTTTATAATCTTTCGTGCCATTTAGGTGTCGATATTGTCATAGCGAATGATAGCAGGCCTGCAATTTTGGAAGAATTTCCACCGAAAAATACACATATTTATCTAGAAGAGGGGAGGAGGGGGCTATGGGAGTATTTTTTTATTTGTTTAAGCTTTTCAGAGATATAGGGAAAAATTATGAGAATTAATAAAAACAATATATATTAATTAGTTACAAAATATATTGATAAGTAATTCGCGTCATAATCTTTAAGAGGCTAAGATCAAAGTAATCCAAACGGAGAAACATAAAAGATATAGAAGGGATAGCCAGAGAGGGAGGAGGAGAAAGGGGTGGTAGTGGGAGTAAAATTGATGGAAATGTTGAAGCTAGTGAGTAGAGGAGAAATGTTGAGGAGAAATACGTGGTAGTGGGAGTAACATTGCTTGAAATGTTGAAGCTAGTGAGTAGAGGAGAAATGTTGAGGAGAAATACATGATAGTGGCGGTATTATTGCTGGAAATGTTGAAGCTAGTGAGTGGCAAGGGAAATAATGGAAGTAGTGAGTTGGATGAAAAGGTTACGTGTACATAGGTAGATTAATTGATAGGTAGATAGATAGATAAATAGGTAGGTCGGTAAGTAGATTAATAGACAGAGAAAGTGAGGGAGAGAGAAGGGAAGAGGTATATGTGTGTGCAAATAACTGAATGTGTGTGTGTGTGTGTGTACTTGTGTGTGTCTGTGTGTATATGTATGTGCAAATAACTGAATGTGTGTGTGTGTGTACTTGTGTGTGTGTGTGTGTGGGTGTGTGTGTGTGTGTGATGATATTGTGTGTATGTGTGTGTTTGATGTTGTTATCGTGTGTGTGTGTGTTTGATGTTGTTATCGTGTGTGTGTGTGTGTGTGTGTGTGTGTGTGTGCTGTTATTGTGTGTATGTGTGTGTTTGATGTTGTTATCGTGTGTGTGTGTGCATGTGCTATGTTGTTGATATTGTGTGTGTGATGTTATTGTGTGTGTGTGTGTGTGTGCGTATGTGTTTGTGTGTGCATATATCTGTATATGGGTGTTGTCGTTGTTGCCTGTGTGATGTTATCGTGTGTGTGTGTGCATGTGCGATGTTGTTGTTATTGTGTGTGTGTGTATGTGTATGTGGATTAGACATTGAAGTGTTATAAAAGAAACCTTCCAGTGCTAGGAATATTGAATTACCTTCTAATTGCCATCAGCTAATATTACCAACTTTCTCTGAGTGTATTTATTATGTCCTTGGGAGTGTCTGGGAAAACTTTGCTATTTATTAGAGTACGGTACGGTACTTTAATGTTTAAAGTTTCAGTATATCGTTCCGTAGTCTTTAATTATATTCTGGCTATTATTTGACGATTTTGTTTAGTTTAATTAAGAAGTAGTGGGCGTTAGAGGTGTATATATGAAGGGTCATGCCTGGATGTGAGGTTGGAGGGCATTGTGGTGGTGAGCTTCGCTGTGTGTCTGCATGCTGAGACCGGAACCTCTTCGGGAGGTCTGGGACCTGGGAATCTTTTGCTGGAGACCCAAACTGAGCCTAGGTCTCTGGGTCTTCTCCTGGACGACCTAAATGTGTGTGAATGTATTATTTTGTTTTATATGTTATATTATGTTGTCCATGTTTGGGCTCTGTCTCGAGTCGGCCACCCATAGCTATGAGTATGTGCCTGAGTATATACATACAGTATATACATACATAAATACATGTGAGTGTGTGTAAGTTCTTTTGTGTGTTGACTGTGTGTGTGTGTGTGTGCGTGTATGTGTGTGTGTGTGTGTCTAAGTGTATGTGTGTGTGTGTATATATATATATATATATATATATATATATATATATATATATATATATATATATACTGTATATACGTTACTTCGACTACATACAGGCAGTGTTAATAATCATGAAACATCTTGACTTTTCTACGCTGATCTAAAATTACTACAACACACTTAACCAGAGCTTGCATTGAAGGGGGAAGGGCTTATTTTTTGGTCCATTATTTCATATATGTATTTTTTTTTTTAGTATGCTCCCTAGACCTCCATCAAACATAAATATACATCCATTAGATCCCCCTTCTAGATTAATTTGTACATTTTTCGGTAGAAAAATTTCCCGACCGAAGGCTGGTTCTTCCAAAATTACAAGTTCACTATCTATCATTCGCCAGGAAATAAATCGACAACTAAATAGCACGAAAGGTCCTAATATTGACAACGAAATGGGGCGAAAGGTCTTAAACCCGACAAACTAATGGGGGAAACATCTTAAAATCTGAAAACTAATGGGGCTAAACATGAGGGAGAAGGGGGGGGGGGGGTAGAAAAACGACCCATCTCCCCTTAAACACATTGTATTTTTGCTAAGTATATATATAGAGAAAACTCAAATCGAAACAGAGAGTATTTAACGATTTTTTACCTTGATTGTACCTCAAGAAACCTAAAGATGCACCTGACATACCTGTGATGTGTAGGATAAAAGAATATCAGTAATTTGTAGGATAATGTGTAGGATAAAAGAATATCAGTAATGTGTAGGATCAAAGAATATCAGTAATGTGTAGGATAATGTGTAGGATAAAAGAATATCAGTAATGTGTAGGATAATGTGTAGGATCAAAGAATATCAGTAATGTGTAGGGTAATGTGTAGGATCAAAGAATATCAGTAATGTGTAAGATAATGTGTAGGATTATGTGTAGGATCAAAGAATATCAGTAATGTGTAGGATAATGTGTAGGATAATGTGTAGGATCAAAGCATATCAGTAATGTGTAGGATAATGTGTAGGATCAAAGCATATCAGTAATGTGTAGGATAATGTGTAGGATCAAAGAATATCAGTAATGTGTAGGATAATGTGTAGGATAATGTGTAGGATCAAAGCATATCAGTAATGTGTAGGATAATGTGTAGGATCAAAGAATATCAGTAATGTGTAGGATAATGTGTAGGATAATGTGTAGGATCAAAGCATATCAGTAATGTGTAGGATAATGTGTAGGATCAAAGAATATCAGTAATGTGTAGGATAATGTGTAGGATAATGTGTAGGATCAAAGAATATCAGTAATGTTTTCCTTAGCACTAATCATATATATATATACGGTACTACTCGGACATGTATTTGGCTTATGAGTACATTTAGTATTTTGTGATATCGTTCATGATTAATGTGAACAATATATAATTTTTTATTTTATTTTTTTCTTACAGCATGCATCAGGAGGGCGCTTGGAGAAGGTATGTTATTTGTTGAGGTAAAGTAAGAAATATAAAAATCGACCATAAAGTGAACCATTCCCACTTGGGGGTTCAGAATATCCTACTAGGAGACAGTGAATCCTGGAATGGGAATTAAGGGGAGATGGGCGGGTTTTTCTGGTCCTTAAGGGGGGTGACCTGTTTTTGTGCTGTCTTTTTCTATCTTTCTCTGGCCCATTTGGCCCCATTCAGCTTTTTTTTTTTTTTTTTTTTTTTTTTTTTTTTTTTTTTCTATATTCAAACTACTCCCTCTCGGGCATAGGCTGAGAGCCTGTACATTCCACCGCTCAACACGGTGAAGCCCGTGAGGTCTTGTTCCAGTCTAGGGAGTGAGACATGTGAAGCATCCATTCATGGCTCGAAGCAGCTCCATCTCTGAAGCGGCTGGTTGCTTCGTTCAAGTGTTTCACTGTCTCACCCTCCAGACTCAGACCCTCACTCTCAGAACGCCACCTATTGAGCAGTGGGCAGTTTGAGCCACTAGGCATTGTCCCCCTGTAATATATTTTGAATATGGGAATATTCATACAGTGTTATTTAATCAGGGAACAATGAGGGTATTTTTTTGGCATTTCGGTGGGCTTTGTGGTAATGCACTGATACTAGGTACAACACAAATTAAATCCCAATAATATCTTCCCATTGACATATCGGGATTTGAACCCGGGTCCATTGGATTACCAATCCAGTGGCATGACCACTCCACCACACCTCCCCTGTTTGAAGACGTTTATCCCCATCCAGGTGTACATTTTTTACTGGTGAGCGGTAGCGAGCCAGTATATTTTTTATTTTTGTTTGACAGTAGGCTAAATTTGTACATTTTTCGATACAAAAATGTCTCCGGCGAAGCCGGATTTCTTCATCTAATGCTGGCTCGCTATCGCTCGCCAGGAAGAAATCGACACCTAGATGGGGATAAACGTCTTAAAATAGTTGGCTGAATGGGGCCGAATGGATATAAGCCAGAGAAAAAGAGAAAAGGACAGAAATAACAAAAAGCAGGTCACCCCCCTTAAGACTGCCGGAAAACGTTGCGATGGAATTATATACACATTTAGATTGGAGGGGATGAGGGTGGAAATTTTTATAGTTTGAAGGATGTTTGGGAAGAGGTTTTCATTAGCCGAGGGGACAAACTAAAATACTTTGCTTGATACTGGCAAAAGTTAGGAACATTGTCAATTATACTTTACCCCTTCTGTACCGGCGACGTTTTTTTTTCTCCCTTTATTCTGACTACTATTAGACGATTTTTTTTCAGTTTGAATAGGGCCTCGAGCAATTACAGGCTTCGAACTATCTCACTTAACCCTTTTTGCTACCACAGATCCTCCTTAAACTGGACAAAATCGTCTAAATATAGATATAATATAATAAATGATACATCACCGGTACAGAAGGGGTTAAACACAATAGAATGCATTAGCTACAAGACATCGGACAAGATAGTGTTAATGATATCATTATTGTTGTTGTTGTTGTTAGTGTCCTCCCCTCCATCACAGTGACAAATAGTTCCCCACAGGTTCAAGGTGGGCTACCATGCCTCTCATCATTAAATAACTTACAAAAAGCTCTGTCTCGAATCACCCCCCCCCCCCAAAAAAAAAAGGGGGTAATGGGCCTGAGTAAATATTTTATATATTTATTAATTTCACCCCAGCACCATACGCCTCCAACGAAATTAATGAAAGCATATAATTATGTGATCTGTCGGGATTCGAACCTGGCTTATCACACACAGATTTTTAAACACTCTAACCATTACACAATTATAATAACTTCATTTTGTAGGGTGAAACAAATACATGGATGGACTGTAAGTGATCGAGCAAACTTTTTTTTTCTTTCTTTTTTTATTTTTTTATTTTTTTTTGGGGGGGGGGGGAGTACACTTTTTAACGGGCAGTAGCTTTGCAACTGTTATATTACGAATGTTCTTAAGGGGGTACTTCTTGCTTTTTCTGGACCCCCTTCTCCCCCATGTTTAGCATCTTTGTTTTGAGATATTAAGACGTTTGTTCCGTTCGTTTGGCGATTTTGAGACGTTTCACCCCATTACTTTGTCAATATTAAGACCTTTCGTGGCCTTTAGGTGTCGATTTTTTTCTGGCGAGCGATAGCGAGCCTGTAATTTTAGAAGGAAACGGCCTTCGGCCGGGACGTTTTTCTACCGAAAAATTTACAAATTTATCTTGATAGGATAGGGGGTCTAGGGGGTGTTTTTTTAAAGTTTGATGGAGGTCTAGGGAGGAAACTAAAATATAAAGGAATATATACATAATACATATACAGTACATAAGATAAAGGAATATATACATAATACATATACAGTACATAAGATAAAGGAATATATACATAATTAGACCCAACAACGAGCACTACCCCCTTAATCATATATGTGTTATGCTTGGAACTTTTATAATATCTAATCATGAAATCAGGCAAACCTGTTTAGGCACACTGTATGCTGTAGTCTATTCGCTGTAAGTAGGCGAGAAATCATGATTTCTAACCTCTGTTACTCAATAACGACTAGAGTAATCGAGCTAATATTTCTGCCATTTGGGAAGAGTCAGTGAAGTAATATATGTGGAAATTTACAGCCAATTTGCTCTAGCCCTTCTTGAGTTACAGAGGATAAAGGTCAAGATTTCTCGCCTAATTACAACGAATAGACTATAGTGTTGGTAGTGCATTATTTAAAACCAATTACATACAAATTGCTGTGCCGTCCTGATTTATTTTGTAAAGTATAAAGCAAAATATAAACTGGCTATAAGCGACCGATTCCTAAGAATATATTTGGCTTGATATACGTATTATATTACAAAAACTATATTATATAATATAGGAGAACAAGTCCCTCTGTCAATACAATGATTAGCCACAGTATCCCACTTATGTATACTGTATTAGCCACAGTATCCCACTTATGTATACTGTATTAGCCACAGTATCCCACTTATGTATACTGTATTAGCCACAGTATCCCACTTATGTATACTGTATTTATGATCACGGTGTAGCCTACATGGCGTGTGTGACAATTATTGCTCTACATGTACACACCTCATGTCTACCTAGTCAGATATTTGTTTCTCTATCCATTTTGTTGTCCTTATATATATATATATATATATATAGATATAAATATATATATATATATATATATATATATATATATATAATATATTTATTTATATATATATATATATATATATATAGAATATATATATATATATTTATATATATATATATATATATTATTTATATATATATATTATATATATATATATATATATATATATATATATATATGTAACCTGTATAGATATATGGATTGATTGATATAGATATAAATATGAAAACATGTGTGTGTGTGTGTGTGTGTGTACAAAGTACAAAGGAGTACAAAGGAAATCAAGCAACAACAGATCTAGTGACCCTTCTAGGTTGCTTGTCCTCCAAAACACTGAGGATCAAGTGTCCAAACAGTGGTTTAGCCACTCTAAACCACTCCAAAGGGAACATTGGAAAGGGAATTACTGCCCTGGAACTAATGTCCGTGGCAGGATTAGGAAGTTAGTAGGGGACAGATGGGTTAGTAACTGAGGGGGGGATAAAATAAAGTTATTCATTTACAAACGCAGTCAGTCGCGGGTTTGATGCGAGATATTTGTCTAGGCGGAGTTTAAATTAATCAACGTTGATGCAGTCTATAACGTTTCGGGGAAGCCCATTCCACAAGTTGACAACTCGATTGAAGAAGAAATTCTTAGATTCGTGTGAGTTAAAAGATTTACCAATAATTTTGCAACCGTTTCCCCGCGTGTAATTAGGTTGGTCGATAGTGAAGTACTTACTACAGTTCATATTGTCGATGCCTTTGATGATTTTGAACACTTGAATTAAGTCACCTCTTAATCTGCGCTGGGTTAAAGGAAATAGATTTAATTCTCTAAGACGCTCTTCGTATGGTTTGTTCTTTAGGCTAGGTATCATTTTGGTAACTCTACGTTGAACTCGTTCTAGCTTGTTTATATCTTTTTGGTAATAAGGGCACCAGGATTGAACGCAGTATTCCAGAAGAGGGCGGACTAAGGAATTGTAAAGGGTTAGGATAACTTCTTTGGATTTATGCTCAAATGACCTGCCTATAAAGCCAATTATTTTGTTTGCCTTCTTAACAACTTCTGAACATTGTTGACTCGGTTTTAGGTTACTCGATATTGTTACTCCCAGATCGGTTTCTCTGTTTACATTCTTAAGCTGAGTGCCATTCATCGAATAGTTTGCTTTCTCATTTCGGTATCCGATATGTAGTACTTTACATTTATCCGCATTGAAACTCATTTGCCAAATTTGGGCCCAACATGACAATTTATCTAGATTGTGTTGCATATCGTCAACTTGTTCTTTTGAGAGTACGCTATTTGCAATTTTTGTATCGTCAGCAAATTTTGAGATTGTACAGGTGAGACCCTCATCTATGTCGTTGATGTAAATTAGAAAGAGAATTGGTCCTAGTGCCGATCCCTGGGGTACCCCGCTACTTACATTGGTCCATTTAGATGCCTTACCGTTTATGACTACTCTTTGCTTTCTGTCGCTGAGCCAATTTTCTATCCATTTCAACACACCGTCTTGTATTCCATGCGCTTTTAGTTTTAGCAGTAAACGTTTGTGGGGAACTTTGTCAAAGGCCTTTTGAAAATCAAGGTATATAATATCTACAGCTTTACTCTCATCGTAGAGGTTGAGGATATCGTGGAAGAAGTCTAAGAGGTTTGTTAAACAGGAACGTTTTTTACGAAAGCCGTGTTGAGTATCTTTAAGTATGTTATTTTCCTCTAAGTGATTTACGAGTCTGTCTCGTATGACCGTTTCTAGCATTTTACATACAACTGAGGTTAAGCTAATTGGACGATAGTTACTGGGTAGGGATTTGCTGCCTTTTTTGAATATCGGTGTTACGTTGGCTAGCTTCCACTGATCGGGCATAGTTCCAGACTGCAAGGATTTATTGAATAGTAATGTCAGTGGTTTGGAGAGCTCATCCTTAGCTTCCTTTAGAACTCTAGGCGAGATTGTATCAGGTCCAGGCGTTTTATTTACCTTGAGTTTATCTAAACAATTCAATACTTCTCTCTCTGTAACGGTGATATTGCTTAGAACATCTGAATTATCAATCTGAATCGGCGATGGTGTAGGGATATCACTGAGGTCTTCTGTTGTAAAAACTGATGCAAAGAAGGTATTGAGGGCATTACTCATTTGTACTTCGTCTTTGGTGTATTCTCCATTTTCATCGACTAACGGTCCAACAGTTGAAGTAACTACTTTTTTCTTTCTGATTTAACTATAGAATTCTTTCGGGTTTGTTTTACTTTGATTCGCAATATGTAACTCTAAGGTATTTTTACTTTGCTTAATTAACTTTTTGGCTTTGCGTCGTAGCTCTACAAATTTCAGCCGTTCTTCGTCATTTTGTGAGGATTTTAATCTATCATTAGCAAATTTTTTAGCAAGCAGGCAGTTTGAAATATCTTTATTCCACCATTTGGGCTTATTATGGCCTGGACGCCGTATTTTCGATGGTATGCAGTCTTGCACTGCTTTTAGGTAAGTGGCTTCGAATAACTTCCAAGATGTATTTATGTCGTTATTGTGAATTAAAAAGCTCCAGTCAGTTTCTTTAAACATAGCTCTAAGTTTATGGAAGTTTGCTTTCTTGAAATTAGGGACTTTTTCGATGCTACTATTTGGTTCGTTACTAGTAAACTTTAAAGTGAAAGTTATCGTACGATGGTCGCTGTTACTGAATTCATCACCAATATTCAAATTCTCTATTAATTCTTCTTTTGTTGCAAGTACAATGTCAAGAACGTTATTACCACGGGTTGGCGTTCGAACAAATTGATAAAGCGAACTCTCTTGCAAGTTCGTATACAAGTCATGTGTGAAGTAAGAGTATCGCCCCACTTGGTCACAGGTAAATTAAAGTCGCCAAAAATTACGGTATCTTGTGAGTTACTTACATCTGTGTGTGTGTGTGTGTGTGTGTGTGTGTGTGTGTGTGTGTGTGTGTGTGTGTGTGTGTGTGTGTGTGTGTGTTTTTTTTTAAGGTACAAAATTCAAGAAATATGTAGGTTTGCAGGTACATGAGGTTTGGAGCGACAGTTTAAGTGGACACACCTCTTTAAAATACGTTGAAATGGAGTGTTTTAGGTTAGGTTAGGTAAGTTAGGTTAGGTAGGTTAGGTTAGGTTAGGTTAAGTTTTATCTAGATAGTTTTATTTAGGTTTAAAGATCGAAAAATGTACTCGTAAGCATGCAAAAATAACGTGTGTACCGATAAACACACCACCGCTTGGGTGTGTGTGTTACTCAGTTACTTGTTCGTCAAGGGGAATCCACGCAATGCGAGCTAAGCTCATTATTATCGCGCCTCCTTAACTGGGAATGTATTGCGTGAAATGCATGTTAAGTGTTTTATGTACTGTTGGAATGGCTGTGGATGTGTGTGTAGTCTGTATTTTAGCCAATTGGCGACATCGGAAACGAAGGCTTAGGGTGGATCTGTATGGTACCATTCTCACTATAGACGGTACCGTCTCGCCCGAAGGCTTAGGTAGCCATCAGCTTAGGTGAACCATATGATACCCATCTCGCCTTGTACCATTTTTGCCAACCCCAGATAGGACGTCACAACGTGGTCCACTTATTCCAGGTACCTATTTACAGCTAGGTGAACTGAGGCTAACACATGAAAGGAGACAAGCCCAATTTGTCTCCGCCCGGCCGGGGATGTGTGTGTGTGTGTGTGTGTGTGTGTGTGTGTGTGTGTGTGTGTGTGTGTGTGTGTGTGTGTGTGTACGAGCGGTTGTAGGTTTATTGGTACAAATCTCTGGATATTTGTAGGTTTACAGGTACATGAGGTTTGGGGCGACAGTTAATCGGTACACACCTCTTTAAAATACGTTGAAATGGAGTGTTTTCGGTTAGGTTAGGTAAGTTAGGTTAGGTTAGGTTAGTGTAATTTAGGTTTAAAAATCGAAAAATGTACTCGTAAGCATGCACCAAATTGATATGTACCGATAAACACACAACCGCTCGGGTGTGTGTGTGTGTGTGTGTGTATGTGTGTGTGTGTGTGTTTAGCTACCTTCATATTGCTATCTACCTATCTTTTTTATCGGTATATAACTCATTCTCTCTCTCTCTCTTACACACACACACACACACACACACACACACACACACACACACACACACAGAGTCTCGCCTATCAATAGTACCGTACCCTCACATTTTCCTCTGTGTAATCCAAAGTCAGAATAATGATCCATAATCCATCAGAATAAATATTCGTATCAAGTTGGAGTCAATCTCTTAGCTGTGCTCACGTTATTCATATGCTCAGGAATTAAATACACACACACATATTTATGGGATCACGAACACCCGCACACAGACACGCACACACTAGTATATGAAAACAAACATACATACGCCAACACACACACATTCTCTCTCTCTCTCTCTCTCTCACTTATTGATGTTTTTCTCCCTTTCATATGGCATGTATTTCATATCATCTTGTCATCTTGCCTGTGTAAAGTTCATGCACACTCCACTTTTACTTGCATTATAAAGTTTATATATATATATATATATATATATATATATATATATATATATATATATATATATATATATATACTGTATATATTTATATACTCTAGAACTCTCTCCTTCAATCATTTTTTCCTTCATCCTATGACTTAGACTGCTTTCAACGTCGTGTGTCCAGACAATTTAACCCAACCTCCCTTAATATTTGGCTCTCTGTCACTAGTTTGGCTTTGGGGGAGACACTCGTTACAGGCAGGCTGCTTTTTGTCTCAATCAAACACATAGCAAAACAAAATAAAAAAATAATATATATATATATATATATATTATATATATATATATATATATATGTTTCTAGTCTCTCAGTGGGGATCGAACCATCGACCATCAGAACGATAGCCGACGCTTCATCAATTACACCACGGCAGTCACGGCAGACTGCCGTGGTGTAATTGATTAAGCGTCGGCTATCGTTCTGATGGTCGATGGTTCGATCCCCACTGAGAGACTAGAAACATTTAGTGGCTCACGTGTATTTGTGATATATTCTCAATATATATATATATATATATATATATATATATATATATATATATATATATATATATTTATAGGCTATATATGGTAACCAATGCATCTTTCTCCTCTCTGAATAACACACACACCCACTTGTTGTATAAACACCCAATAGTTACAAGTACCGGTATATTTAGCATTGCCATAATACCGGTGCCAAGGTATAAGTGCCATTTGGTGATTTATATGTCTTGATATGTGTTATTGCCCGTAGGACTTGAGCTGATAATAATAGTGGCTTGTGATACTTACCATAGTATCTGTGATGAATGGGTGTGTAATGGGTGTGTAATGGGTGGATAATGGGATAATAACCATCTGTTGTTATGGTTATGATATTGTTGTGTGTTTGTTGTGCCCGAACGTTTATGACCATCTGTTGTTATGGTTATGATATTGATGTGTGTTTGTTGTGCCCGAACGTTTATGACCATCTGTTGTTATGGTTATGATATTGATGTGTTTGTTGTGCCCGAACGTTTATGACCATCTGTTGCTATGGTAATGATATAGATATGTGTTAGTTGTGCCGGAACGTTTAAGAACGTCTATTGCTATGGTTATGATATTAATGTGTTTGTTGTGCCGGAACGTTTATGACCATCTGTTGTTATGGTTATGATATTGATGTGTGTTTGTTGTGCCCGAACGTTTATGACCATCTGTTGCTATGGTTATGATATTGATGTGTGTTTGTTGTGCCGGAACGTTTATGACCATCTGTTGCTATGGTTATGATATTGATGTGTGTTTGTTGTGCCGGAACGTTTATGACCATCTGTTGCTATGGTTATGGTATTGATGTGTGTTTGTTGTGCCGGAACGTTTATGACCATCTGTTGCTATGGTTATGATATTGATGTGTGTTTGTTGTGCCGGAACGTTTATGACTATCTGTTGCTATGGTTATGATATTGATGTGTTTGTTGTGCCGGAACGTTTATGACTATCTGTTGCTATGGTTATGATATTGATGTGTGTTTGTTGTGCCGGAACGTTTATGACTATCTGTTGCTATGGTTATGATGTGTGTTTGTTGTGCCGGAACGTTTATGACTATCTGTTGCTATGGTTATGATATTGATGTGTGTTTGTTGTGCCGGAACGTTTATGACCATCTGTTGCTATGGTTATGATATTGATGTGTGTTTGTTGTGCCGGAACGTTTATGACCATCTGTTGCTATGGTTATGATATTGATGTGTTTGTTGTGCCGGAACGTTTATGACCATCTGTTGCTATGGTTATGATATTGATGTGTGTTTGTTGTGCCCGAACGTTTATGACTATCTGTTGCTATGGTTATGATATTGATGCGTATTTGTTGTGCCCGAACGTTTATGACTATCTGTTGCTATGGTTATGATATTGATGTGTGTTTGTTGTGCCCGAACGTTTATGACTATCTGTTGCTATGGTTATGATATTGATGTGTATTTGTTGTGCCCGAACGTTTATGACTATCTGTTGCTATGGTTATGATATTGATGTGTGTTTGTTGTGCCCGAACGTTTATGACTATCTGTTGCTATGGTTATGATATTGATGTGTATTTGTTGTGCCTGAACGTTTGTTTTATTTGCTTACATAGTCTTATATTATATGTCCTTCATGTTCTGGAAGTAATAATTGTTCAACCTTTACTGAAGGGAGACTGACCGTTTGTTTGGTCTAATAATTAATTTATTCATATATTTGTTTAGTTTCATCCCTAGACCTCCATCAAGTTTTGAAAAACACCCCCTAGACCCCCCATCAAGCTAAATTTGTACATTTTTCGGTAGAAAAATGTTCCGGCCAAAGGCCGGTTCCTCTTAAAATTACAGGCTCGCTATCGCGCGCCAGGAAATAATTGACACCTAAATGGCACGAAAGGTCTTAAAAATTGACAACGAAATGGGGCGAAAGGTATTAAAATCGCCAAACTAATGGGCCGAACGTCATATAATCTCAAAACTAGTGGGGCTAAACATTAGGGAAAAGGGGGTCCAGAAAAACGGTCTGCCTCCCCTTAAGCAGTGGATAGGATAAAAGCTTTATTGTGTATGTTTATATATTGTAACGAAGTGTTTGTT
The DNA here is from genome assembly GCA_032716605.1 of Paralithodes platypus. Lineage (NCBI taxonomy): Eukaryota > Metazoa > Arthropoda > Malacostraca > Decapoda > Lithodidae > Paralithodes > Paralithodes platypus. The sequence continues at coordinate 42,258,708 of CM064580.1, forward strand.
TATTTTTACACTGGCTTATTAATTATCTTTTTATCGGTTTGTTATATACCATTACAGTTTTTAAGATGCAGAAGTTAAATAGATATAACTTTAAGAATAGGCGTGAACACTATAACTACCGGTAATTAACTATATTGCATTTTTCTTTCCCAAGCCATCATTTGAGGATAACATAAGCTCTCTTCTTCCCCCGTTCCCTCGGCTCTAAACAAAAATAATACTCAGCATAATTTGGAGACAGGTTCGAATCCAGGGAAGATCACATGCTTGCATTAATTTCATTGGGAGGTGTTTGGTGTTGGGCGTGAAATAGATAGATTACATTATACCAGTATTTTTATTTTGACCTAGGAGAATGGGTATTAGACCATAAGTAAGTAGGGTCATACCTCCAAGAACACAAGAATGCAGAGGGCCTACCTACCCATACGAGGCATATCCCTTTCACGCCCGACCCATGTCATTCATATGCCTATCCAAATTACGCTTGATCCCTTTTATCTTTTCTGAACTGATTAACGTACTGGGCAATCTATTCCACATATCTGCAACCGAACGCCTAACTACCGGTGTTATTGTAAAGCAGAATTGATCTATTTTGAAGCCATTTGTCTGGGTTATTTCGTAGTCATTCAACTATAAATCTTTGCTAATGTAGCCTTTTGTTGGGGTATATGCTAAAATGTTAACCCCTTTGGACGGAACTGATTCGTGCGATTATGAGATATGGATTCTGGACCATCTAGTATAATTATAGGCCCCATTCATTTTCTGCTGGATTGAAAGACTGCATGCTGAACCTTAACAACTCGGTGGCTTAAGGGGGGGTTTTCAGTTTGCTCCCAAGATCTCTTATCAAGTATACTGTATATATATATATATATATATATATATATATATATATATATATATATATTTATTTGCTATTTTTGGTCACACACCTCTTTTCTCTATTTATTATGTTTTGATATTTGAACCCGTCTTCTTTTTCATTGACTTTAGCCGGAGTCACACGAGCCCTTTTTCGAGCAATTTTTACGGGCAATTGTGGTCTGAAAGCTTAAAAAATTTCACATTATCAAAATTTAGCCGCCCTAACATACTCTACCTTCAGTCTAGTTACCGATACCAGTGCGAAAATGTCCCGAAATATTACGAGAAAAAACTTGCTCATGGAAAATTGACGGAAAAAGGGCTCGTGTGACAGCTATGTACTATGATATTTTAGCTCTTCTTGTTGTACCCTTGTTAAATACTGTACCGGTACTTTATTTACCGGCGACGTCCATTAAACCTTATTCTGGCCACTTTTAAACAATTGTATGCAGTTTAATAATGGCCTCCACCAATTATACACTTATTATCTCACTTAACCCTTTTTACTGCCACAGATCTGTCGTAAAATGCACACAATCGTCTAAATATAGCTTGAATGAAATAAAAAGGACGTCGCCGGTACAGAAGGGGTTAATGGGAGATGGGCCGTTTTTCTGGTTCCCCTTCTCCCTCATGTTTAGCCCCATTAGTTTTCCGATTTTATGATGTTTGCCCCATTAGTTTGTCGATTTTAAGACCTTCCGCCCCATTTCCTTGTCAATATTTAGACCTTTCGTGTTATTTAGGTGTTGATTTTGTTCCTGGCGAACGAGAGTGAGCCTGTAATTTCGGAAGAATCGGCCTTCGGCCGGGACATTTTTCTACCGAAAAACTTACAAATTTATCTGAAAGGGGAATCTAGTGGATGTTTTTTTAAGTTTGATGGAGGTCTAGGGAGAAAACTAGAAAAAATTACATGAAGAACACCTCCCTTCTCTTATTATGTCAAGATATTGGAACCCATCTTCCTTCTCATTGTGTTTTATTATGTAACTTTAGCTCTTCTTTATTGTCCTTGTATTATAATGTACTATATTAATACACCATTCTTCTCCCTTAGGAAGATGAAGCCTGTCAGACCAGCGACGCCGACCAAGACCTACCCAGCCGATGTAGAGCTGGAGGAACCACCCACCAAGGAACCCAGCACCCTGAAGGCCCTCGCTCGGAACTTCTTCGGCAGTAACTTCAGCGCCCACGCCATCCCCCGTATTGCCAACAGCCGCAGCACCTTCAGGAAGCTTGTGTGGAGCGCCATCTCCATCACCTTCTTGGTCTTCCTCGGCCTGCAGATCGAGGACATCTTGGTGGAGTACTACAAGTATCCCAAACAGGTTACCATTGAGGTGAGTAGGAAGTGGAAGTAGGACAGAGCAGTGTGTCAAATTGGGATACAGTTAGGTCTCAATATACATAGCTAATTCGTACCTTGTAAATGCAGTTTATATCAAAACTGTGTATTAGAAATAACAGGCCTTATGGGAATCAATTCAATTCGTTCCAGCCACTTTCCCAAAGTCCCCTATTTGAGCCTTTAGCCTGCGTTAAGCTGTCAGGCAGGCAATAACAGCACCAATAAGAACTGTTTTGGACCTGCTACTTGCGAGTTAAGCACGCAATATCCTGCAACGTAAACAAATCACACTATATTTTGTATTGTCTGCTAAGATCCGCGCAGTGCGGAAATGGCCGGCGCCGACATGGAGTTGCAGCAGGACCCCCGTCGCCCACAAATATCCGTGTATATACGAATGTTTACCGTGTTGTGGCCGACTTTGGAATATTTGGGGTTACCATGTCCAAACGAATCCGTGTATACGAAACGCGTGTATATCGAGACATGACTGTCATTCACTTTTCAGACAACATGATATGGGAAGGAATACACGAAAATTTACATTAAATTGAATTGGTATGGCTATTGTATCTCCTCCAAAGACTTAAGAACTGGCAACATAGCTGTAACTTTGTACATATAATAATAATAGCTAAATTGGTCTTAGTACTGGTTATAATATAACCAGTACTAAGACCAGAGTCTTGAACGGGAGACTATATATTATATAGTCTCCCGTTCAAGACTGGGGTTGTGGGAGATAGTGGAGAATAACACAACATTGATCAGTGTATTGAAGATCTTCATACTTGGATTTGATTGAAAGGAAACTTAGTTATGAGTTCCCCCCCCCCCCCCACCCCCAAAAAACAAAACAAAAACAAAAACACGGATATGAAACAAAAACCCACGAATGATATTTAACGTAATTAGAAATATGGTTACTGAATAAAGAACTGGAATGGATGATTACGTGGTATAGAATTGGAATTGATGGAAGAGTTTGAGAATGTAACTAATGAAGTGAAATGAGGCTTTAAGTCATGATTACTTTATATTTATAATTGGTTTTTGCTTAAATATATATATTTATGCATATTCCAATTTGTATGTTTTGTTTTATTTATTTAGGAGCCTAATCAGGTTACGACTGAGGTGAACGCGTGTAGGATTCATGGAGAAGGCGATTAATTGAAATCGATGAATAATTTAAAGGTAGAATGAGCAGTCAGTCAAAGAGTTATTTTCCTTTTCCACACCACTAACATACCTTTCTCGCCATCCCCACCATTACCTTCTCCATATCCATCCCTCTACACCATCAGTATCCCTCCCATCATTCTCTCCCCTTCTCTCCTAATCTCCACTATTCTATGCTAGTCTATAATTTATCTCCACCACCAAGCTCCATCTCATCCCCACCACTACCTCCTCCATATCCATCCCTCTACACCATCAATATCCCTCCATCATTCTCTCCCCTTCTCTCCCCAAACAAAACGAAGAAGCAAACAAGATCGGGAAAGGAGGAGGCTGTACAGAAGAAGAAAATTACTCACACAAAGACGCACACATCAAAATCTACAGGATAGGCAAAAGGTCGAAATAGATAGAGAAATTGTGGAAATTGAACAAAGGCTAAGAATATCATATGAACTACAACATATGGAAGAGGAGAGGAAAGCTATTGCAGGTATAAAGGAAAATTCCAAATACTTCTTTTCATACGCCAAACAAAAGGCTAAAACAACATCAAACATCGGCCCACTGAGCAAAGGGGACGGCTCTTTCACAGGGGACAAAAAGGAAATGAGCGAACTCTTAAGCAGGCAGTATGAAATGGCATTCAGTGAGCCTGATGAAACAAAAGTCATCAGAGACCAAAATATATTTTTCATGGAAACCTCCCCCACGGAAACCCCTCAGATGCTGGATATTGATTTCGGTCCAAAAGACATAGAAGAGGCCATTTCCAACATGCCATCCCACTCGGCACCAGGCCCGGACTCTTGGAATTCGATCCTAATGAAAAAATGTAAGGAAAACCTCTCAAAACCCCTGGCTATAATGTGGAGAAGGAGTCTAGACACTGGTGACATACCAGATAGCTTGAAAAACGCAATAATTGCCCCGCTGCATAAAGGAGGGAGTAAAGCACTACCAAAAAACTACCGCCCGGTAGCTCTAACCTCTCACATCATTAAAGTTTTCGAGCGAGTCCTGCGAAGCAAAATTTCAACATTCATGGAGACAAATGAACTACACAACACCGGTCAACATGGATTCAGAGCGGGAAGATCATGTCTCTCACAACTTTTGGAACACTATGACAAAATTCTTAAAGCGCTAGAAGAAAAGAAAAACGTGGATGTCATTTACACCGATTTTGCTAAGGCATTTGATAAATGTGACCATGGTATAATAGCCCACAAACTGAAAGCAAAAGGTATAACTGGGAAAATCGGACGGTGGATATACAATTTCCTCGTAAACCGAAAACAATCGGTAGCAGTAAACCAAGTCACTTCTGAGCCTTCGGATGTCAAAAGCTCAGTGCCCCAAGGAACAGTGCTAGCGCCCCTTCTGTTCCTCATACTAATTTGCGACATAGATACCAACACCAGACACAGTACGGTGTCGTCTTTTGCTGATGACACAAAATTAAGCAAGATGGTAAACACACAAGAGGACACGGGCCGACTGCAGGAAGACATGAATGTAGTGTTCCAGTGGACCAGGGAAAACAACATGCAATTCAATGAGGAAAAATTCCAATTAATACGGTAGGAGATAATAATGGTGTTAAAGAAATTACAAATGACTTAACAGAATCTAACCACATAATAGAACGGAAAGACAGTGTGAAAGACCTTGGGGTATTAATGTCTGAAAATATGGGTTTCAAAGTACATAACCAGGTCAAAGTGGCGGCTGCGAAACGTCTAAACGGGTTGGATTCTGCGTACTTTTAAAACACGCGGTGAATTGCCTATGATAACGCTCTTCAAATCTCTAGTGCTACCGCGGCTTGAATACTGTAGCGTATTAACATCCCCATACAAAGCAGGTGAAATAAATGACGTAGAGAGTGTACAAAGAAATTTCACTTCGCATATAAGTTCGATAAAACATCTACACTATTGGGAGCGTTTAAGAGCACTGGATCTGTACTCACTGGAACGTAGAAGAGAACGTTACCTAATAATATACACGTGGAAAATCGCAGAGGGTTTAGTACCAAACCTACATACTCCGATAGTCATGAAATTCAGTGATAGGAGAGGCTGGGAATGCGAAATCCCCCGGAGAATAACAGGGGTGCTATGGGCTCTCTGCGAGAGGGCTGGTTATCACACAGAGGCCCACGTCTCTTCAACAAACTCCCACGGCGAGTAAGAGACATGAGGGACATCTCGTTAGACAACTTCAAGAGAGCCCTAGATGTCGAACTGCAAAAAGTGCCAGACGAGCCCATCCTCGCAAGGGAGCGAGCTGTCGCTTCAAACAGTCTACTGCACCAAATCACCACCCATAACGAGGGGCGTCGCGCTCCTTGGTGCCGCTAGAGGAGCGGCGAACACATCCAAAGGTAAGGTAAGGTATATCCATCCCTCTACTCCATCAATATCCCTCCATCATTATCTACCCTTCTCTCATAATCTACACTATTCTATACTAGTCTATAATTCCTCTCCACCACCAAGCTCCATCGTATCTCCACCATCCCCACCACTACTTCTCCACATCCATCCCTTTACACCATCAGTATCCCTCCACCATTCTCTTCCCTTCTCTCCTAATCTCCACTCCATCTCCGACCCCACCTTCTCTGTTCCCCTTCCATCACCAGGTCCCCTTCGCAATATCTTCCCATCTCCACACCATTCTTCACCAATAGTTCCACTGCTCTTTCCTAGATTGTGGAAGTGTTAATGAAGCCAGTACAGTTCCCAGTATTGATCGTCTTCAACTTTACAAACTCACGGCTTCAGATTTATGCTCCTTCATATTTGTCTACCTAATTTACTAGCCAACTTACCTACCAACCATATACTCAACCTACTAATCAACAATGGACGGTGGGGCATTGGCCCGGGGGTGCAAGCCCGGGGGCTGATGATCCCCTCTCCCACTGCCCTCTCAGAGACATCTGTTCTCTCCCTGGCCCCTTCGGGGTCCCGTGTATATGGAGCGGCTTCGGTCTACCGGACTCGGGACTGATCGGCTAGACAATCTGAGGAACTACAACAACAACAACCACAATCCACCTAATTATCAACCAACCTACGTATTTATCAACTTATATAAATCAACCAGTCCACTTGCTTCTCAACCGACATACCTATCTAGCATCCCACCCACCACCCACCCACCTCCCTCCCAACTGATCTACCTAGCTACTAAACAACCTACCTACCAGCCATGCACTCGACCTACTACCCTACCTGCCTACTAACCTATTTACCACTCTACTACCAGTATCTCTTATGTCTGTCTGTTCTTATGTGTCTACCTACCAATAAATTTCAATTAGCCAAACAACCTACCTATTTAACTACCTATGTGCCTACCAGTTGTTCAATATATCAACCTACTACAACCCAATCAAACACCAATAAATGAAATAACTAACCCTCCTACTTTCCAAGCCAGCTACTATAGTCCATCCATTATAGGTAGGCCAGATTATGTAACCCCTAACCTCTGTAACTTAAAAAGGGCTGGAGCAAATGGCCTGTATAATTCCACACCTTTTCTTTGGCTGACCCTTCCCAAATGGTAGAAATATTAGCTCGATTACTCTAGTCGTTTTTTAGTAATAGACTATAGAGGTTAGACCAACCACCCATGTACTCAACCTACTAACCTACCTGCCTACTAACCTACCTGCCTACTAACCTACCTGCCTACTAACCTACCTGCCTACTAACCTACCTGCCTACTAACCTACCTACCTACTAACCTACCTACCTACTAACCTACCTGCCTACTAACCTACCTACCTACTAATCTACCTGCCTACTAACCTGCTACCCTAGCTGCCTACTAACCTACTACCCTACCTGCCTACCTACTAACCAACTAACCTACCTGCCAGCTACCCTACCTGCCTACTAACCTACTAACCTACCTGCCTACTAACCTACTACCCTACCTGCCTACTAACCTGCTACCCTAGCTGCCTACTACCCTAGCTGCCTACTACCCTACCTGCCTACTAACCTACCTACCTACTAACCAACTAACCTACCTGCCAGCTACCCTACCTGCCTACTAACCTACCTGCCTACTAACCTACCTGCCTACTAACCTACTACCCTACCTGCCTACTAACCTACTACCCTACCTGCCTACTAACCTGCTACCCTAGCTGCCTACTAACCTACCTGCCTACTAACCTACCTACCTACTAACCAACTAACCTACCTGCCAGCTACCCTGCCTGCCTACTAACCAACTACCCTACCTGCCTACTAACCTACCTGCCTACTAACCTACTACCCTACCTGCCTACTAACCTGCTACCCTAGCTGCCTACTAACCTACTACCCTACCTGCCTACTAACCTACCTACCTACTAACCAACTAACCTACCTGCCAGCTACCCTACCTGCCTACTAACCTACTAACCTACCTGCCTACTAACCTACCTGCCTACTAACCTACCTGCCTACTAACCTACCTGCCTACTAACCTACTACTCTACCTGCCTACTAACCTACTACCCTACCTGCCTACTAACCTGCTACCCTAGCTGCCTACTAACCTACCTACCTACTAACCAACTAACCTACCTGCCAGCTACCCTACCTGCCTACTAACCTACCTGCCTACTAACCTACCTGCCTACTAACCTACCTGCCTACTAACCTACTACCCTACTAACCTGCTACCCTAGCTGCCTACTACCCTACCTGCCTACTAACCTACCTCAACCTAACCTACCTGCCAGCTACCCTACCTGCCTACTAACCTACCTGCCTACTAACCTACCTGCCTACTAACCTACCTGCCTACTAACCTACTACCCTACCTGCCTACTACTCTACCTGCCTACCTGCCTACTAACCTACCTGCCTACCATCCTGCCCACCTACGTACCAACTAACCTACCTGCCCTACTACTGCCTACTAACCAACTACCAACCTGCCTACTAACCTACTACCCTACCTGCCTACTACTCTACCTGCCTACTAACCTGCTACCCTGCCTGCCTACTAACCAACTACCCTACCTGCCTACTAACCTACCTATCCTACCTATCTGCCTACTAACCAACTTACCAATCTACTCACCAGATAGTGGAGGTAGAGCCGGTCCAGTTCCCATCAGTGACCGTGTGTAACTTCAACGTGGTCCAGCTCTCCAATCTCAAGGCCTCGGTCTTCTTCTCGCTGGCGGAGCAGGAGGAGAACACCGATACGGGTACGAATAATTGTGTTTTAAGGGGAGATGGGCCGTTTTTCGGGTCCTCCCTGCTTCCTCACCTGTAGCCCCATTAGTTGTAAGGGGAGATGGGCCGTTTTTATTTGTTCATTTATGTATCCTAGGTTCGAATCCCTGGACTGCCACATGTATTTTTGATTTCATTAATTGAGTTTAGGAGCAAAGTCGGTTGGTGGAGGGAACATGTTAATTATTTTATTAGTTTCCTCCCTAAAAAAAACACCCGCCCAAGACCCTCCTTCAAGATTATTTTGTACAGTTTTCGATAGGTAATTGTTCTGGCCGAAGGCCGGTTTCTCTTACACTACAGGCTCGCTATCGCTCGCCAGGAAAAAATCGACATCTAAATGACACGAAGTCTTAATATTGATTCGAAGTTGCATAATAAATCGTAGGCAGTGTCCACCAACCTTTAACTGTCTTCGTGGTGCGATGTATAAGGTGTTGATTTTCGGTGTGAGCATCCTGGGTTCGAATCCACGGACTGCCACATGTGTTTGTAAATTTCATTAATCGATTTTAGGAGTATGGTTGGTTGTTGGAAGGAACATAATTATTGACAACAAAATGCGGCGAAAGGTCTTAAAATCGCCATTAAATCTGAAAACTAATGGGGCTAAAGATGAGGAAGAAGGGGGACCAGAGAAGCGGCCCACCTCCCCTTAAAACAGTGCAAGTAATATAGCTAAAATGTATTTAAATACTTAAAATCGCCAAACTAATGGGCCGAACGTCTTAAAATCTCAAAACTAGTGGGCTAAACATGAGGGAAAAGAAGGTCCAGAAAAACGGCCTATCTCCCCTTAAATGACTTTATTTAGTTTAGGACGGATCTCTAGCAATTTCTTTATTTAGTTTAGGACGGATCTCTAGCAATTTCTCTTTCAGTACCGGTGACATCCTTTTCATTATATTCTGGCAACTATCTATCTATTGCCTGACGCCGTGATCCCCGAAGGAGTGGCCACGAACGAACCGCCCCCATGCACCTCTGTCCCCAGTCAGTCGACGCCCCTCCTCCCAACCAGCACCGCCTTCATCCATATACTTCCTCACTCCATCCTTCCACCTCTCTTTCGATCTACCTCTCCCTCTCTGTCCCTCCACCTCGCTCTCGTACACCTTCTTTGTCATTCTCTCGCTTCCCATACGTTCCATATGGCCAAACCATCTCAAGGTGTTCCTTTTCACACTTTCTAGCACATTTACATCCACACCACACTTCCTTCTTACTTCCTCATTCGTCTGTCTATCCCTCCATGTAACTCCGCACGCACTTCTCAAGTAACTCATTTCCACCCCTCTCACTCTTGGTCTGAGTCTCTTCTCAAACGTCCATGCTTCGCTTACTTCCGTAAGTCAGTGTCGGGATTACCACACTGTCATGCTGGCAACTATTAGGCGATTTAAATTCAGCATAAGAAGGACATCTACCAATTACAGGGCTACAGACAATCTCAATCAATCCTTTTAGCTCCTATATATCTATATATACAGTATACCTAAGCTTCATAAAATCGCCTAAATGTAGCTGAAATTAAATAAACAATATGTCACTAGTGCTGAAAGGGTTAACACCTAGAGGATTATGACGCATTTTGACAGCTTAATCTGGCTATCGTTAGACGATTTTATTTAGAATATGAAGGATATATGAAAGTCACCATAATGGTGTGGTGAGGGAGGTGAACATGAGAACTATGGGTAGAAGATTAGGTTTCGTAGGAAGAAATGGTAGAGATTGGGAGTTGAATCAGTTGCTGTTTGCTGATGACACAGCGTTGGTGGCGGATTCTGAGAAACTGTAGCGGGTAGTCAAAGAGTTTGGTGTGGTTTATGGGAGGAGGAAGCTGAGGGTGAACGTCAATAAAAAGTAAAGTGATGGTGTGTAATAGGGGTGATCGTAGGTTGAATCTAGATATATGAGACTGGATGGGGAAATATTGGAACAAGTGGAGTGTTTTAAATATCTAGGAGGAACGATAAGCATGAGTGGAGGTATGGAAATGGAGGTAAAACAGAGAGTGTGTGAAGGAAGGAAGGTTTTCGGAGCAATGGGAAGTATGTGGAAGGTGAGAAATCTCGGAATGAAAGTTAAAGTGCAATGTATCAAGGAATTGTACCAACAGTGATGTATGGGGCTGAGACATGGGCTCTGAAGAAAAGGGAGAGAAGAAAGCTGGATGGAATGGCGATGAGCTGCTTGAGGAGTATGTGTGGAGTTACTCGTGGAGACAGATTGAGGAATGAAGAGATACATAGGAGAATGGGGCAGCAGGAACATTTGTCAGCCAGAATGGACAGAAGGGTGCTGAGCTGGTATGGACATGTTGAGCGAATGGAAAAGGAAAGGCTTACAAAGAGAATATGTGAGTCAGATGCAAGGGGAGGTAGAGGGCGCTTATGGGCGTTTGAAGAGGTAGCCTTATGTAATAGGCATAATCGTCAATGATGGACGGGCCACTAATAAATAAACTGCTATAACGTGTGATGATCCTAGCCAAAATAAACTGCTATAACGTATGAGGATCCTGAAGGGTTTATAATGTGTTTCTCTCCTCCCACCAGGCGACTGCTCCAACTACGAGAAGGCGGCTCCCTGGGTACTCAACAAGGACTACACGCCTTTCACTGCCAACAACTACTGGTTAGACAGTCAGGCTCTTAAGTGGGGATTATCTTGACCCCTTTTATTATAAGTGTGTGAATGTTCCCGCCACTTTGTACCACCTCCATGTGACTCACAAGCCAATCCCTCCCTTACTGAGATATATTGTATAAACCTAGTGTGAATCATATGAGAAAGAGAGAGAAAGGAAACTGAATGCACTATGCAGAAGTTTCATGTGAATCATGAGAGAGAAAGGCCCAGATCTTGCCCCCTGGGAGTGCATCCTAGCCAGGAGGACCTAGACTCCTAGAGGGTACAGGGCATAATGTCTTTATAGACTGGCATTTTCCGCCTGGTAAAACAGGGGCCCGAACCTAGACATAGCGCACCGGGAGGCTGCCCTTTCACTAGGAGCATAATATCGGTCCAGCCGTAGTGCCGTGTATGCTCACGGATTGCGTCCCTGCAGTTGGTTCCGGTGGGGTGCCCCAAGGCCCCTACGTCCTACCCCTAAGTATAAAGATTTTGGGATGGCCTCTGGGCGTTGTCAACCTATACCTATACCATGTGGTAATAATAGTTTCCCATCCACACACATACTCAAACTGAGATGAATTGTACAAATAATATAAGGGAACTATGCAACCAATGTTGGCAGGGTTGGGGATCTTACGTTCCCCCTAGTAATATATTTTGTGAGATTTCAATTTCCATTTCCATACATTCATAGTCATTATTTATAGATCTGTAAGACACAAGATTAGAAACGATAACATTCAATATTCTCCCAGATTTGTGTTTTGGGGGACATTGTATTTCTTATACCGACTGGCTTTTATATGTTTGATAATGAAATTGAAATACACACTAGTATGAAGTGTTAAACTGACATAGCAGACACAGAAGAACTACAGTGGGGTGAAAATACTAGCATATTTCTTTTCAGGGACATCAATGACTTGAAATCCGGGGATGACATCAAATTGACTGCAACCATTCCACCCGATTCAGAGGATAATGTAACTGAAGCTTCTTCCATGGAGACACCCACCTCAGAAGCCTTTACCACTGAAACTCCTACCACAGAGCAACAGACCACAGAGCAACCAACCACCGAGCAACCAACCACCGAGCAACCAACCACTCAGCAACCAACCACTCAGCAACCAACCACTCAGCATCCTACCACTCAGCAACCAACCACTGAGGAAACTACTACTGAAGCTGATACCACCGTGCTAACCACATCTTCATCGCCAACTACAACATCACCAACTACAACATCACCTACAGAACAAGCTACCGACCCACTATCGCCTACACCTCCTACTGGTCCGCCAGGCTCTACGTCCGCTCCTACCCAAGGTAATACTAAACACAGTGCATTTTTGCTTGAGGTGTATTAATCTTTTTCTACTTGTTAGAAGGAGACAAAAGGCAAAGCTATCTGTGGTCAGTATCCCTTCAAATTGGATGAATGATAGAGAGCCAATTTTAATGTATACACTCGGATGCCATAGTCTCTAGCCACTCATAATAATTCGTGGACGCCCTTTGTTATTCTTTATGCAGTTTTATCTATCTCGATTGATTCTTGGATAGAACTTGCTTTTCAATAAATACTATATATTGTTTTGTAGTTGATGTACATAAAATTATAGTCATATATTCGTTTCCAGAGATATGCTTCCATAATTAGAAATAGGTGAAGTCCACAAAATACTACTATACCCTGTTTCTTTTTAACTGATGGTAAATTGCAAAGTTCCCATTAAAATTTGTCAGTTACTTTGAAGATTTTGTAGTGAGATGCGGTGCTAATTCTATAAACGTACTCTTAATATGATGTAGAGACATAGTTGTATCATAATTATTTATCCCTTACATATCGAACATTTAGCTGCTAAAGGATTCAAATTTTCGCCAGCTGAAAAGAAACAGGGTATAGTGGGGTAAAGACTATGGTATCCTAGTGTACATTGGAGTCAAAATATCTGGACACACGGGACTGGTTGATATAATTATAAGCACAGAGATAAAAGGAAAAAGTCTATCATAATGCAATCCCCCCCATGCATAGAAACAAATTAAGGGGAGACTGACCGTTTGTTTGGTCTAATAATTAATGTATTCATATATTTGTTTAGTTTCCTCCCTAGACCTCCATCAAGCTTAGAAAAACACCCCCTAGACCCCCCTTCAAGATAAATTTGTACATTTTTCGGTAGAAAAATGTCCCGGCCGAAGGCCGTTTCCTCTTAAAATTACAGGCGCGCTATCGCTCGCCAGGAAATAATCAACACCTAAATAGCACCAAAGGTCTTAACATTGACAATGAAATGGGGCGAAAGGTGTTAAAATCGCCAAACTAATGGGCCGAACGTCTTATAATATCAAAACTAGTGGGGCTTAACATTAGGGAGAAGGGGGTCCAGAAAAACGGTCTGCCTCCCCTTAATAAGCTAGTGTAATTTATAGCCTTATGAAACCTAATGTATCATCCCTACAATGTTCCATTAACCCCTTCTGTACCGGCAATGTCTTTGTAATTCTGTTCTGGCCGTATTGAGACTATTTTGTGCAGTTTAAGAAGGATCTGTGGTACTAGTAAAATAAGGGTAAAGGGAGATAGTTTGAAGCCCGTTAATTGCTGGAGGCCCTGTTTAAAGTGAATAAAATCATCTAATAGTAGCCAGAATAAAGTGGAAAAGGACGTCGCCGGTACTGAAAGGGGTAAATATTTCAAGGATTACAGTGTCGGTGAATAGTCAACAAGGTCCACACACACGGTCTGTAGTAGTCATAGATTACACTTACCTCCAGAATAGTCAACAAGGTCCACACACACGGTCTGTAGTAGTCATAGATTACACTTACCTCCAGAATGAACAGGCACCATTAAGGGGGTAGTACTTGTTTTTTGGTCTATGTATTTACTGTATATATTTATACATTTTTGAGTTTCCTCGCTATATCTCTACGAGGCTTAACAAAAATATACCCCATAGACCCCCTTTCAAGATAAATATACCCCATAGACCCCCTTTCAAGATAAATATACCCCATAGACCCCCTTTCAAGATAATATACACCCTAGACCACCTTTCAAGATAAATATACCCCCTAGACCACCTTTCAAGATAAATATACACCCTAGACCACCTTTCAAGATAAATATACACCCTAGACCACCTTTCAAGATAAATATACACCCTAGACCACCTTTCAAGATAAATATACCCCATAGACCCCCTTTCAAGATAAATATACCCCATAGACCCCCTTTCAAGATAAATTTGAAAAATGTTCAGTAGAAAAATGTCCCAGGCGAAGGCCAGATTCTTTCTAAAATTACAGGCTCGCTTTCGCTCGCCAGGAAAAAATCGACACAACCCTTTCCCTGCGGGTGACTGCATAGGCAATTTACAGCAATTTACAGCAATTTCCAGGCTTTAAAAGCCTGTAAAAGCCGTAGAAATCAAGTGTCAGTGGGCGGGAGCTTGAGGGACCTCCCTCCGACCCTCAGAGCAGCCAGCCGCTCACTGAGGGAGACTGTGGCTCGCGCGGCTGTCTCGACAGTTGCCGAGCGAGCGAGAGCTAATAATTAGCGAGTTTTCCCGAATGTCTATGGCAACGCTGCGGGTGAACCCCGCCACCTACGAAGCTCGTTCTGGTGTAATTTTGAAGCTATTTTCGCCTAGTTTTCGGCAGAATACAGTTAATTTAATGCAGATACTTGATTAATAATTCAAGAGTGCCTGAATATGCCCTAAATAGCGCAAATAAGCCCGCAGAGAAAGGATTATTGACATGAAAAGTCTTAATATTGACAAAGAAATGAGGCGAAAGGTCTCAAATTCGCCAAACTAACGGAACAAACGTCATAAAATCTCAAAACTATTATGCCAAACATGAGGGAGAAGGGGTCTAGAAAAAGTGACTACTTCCCCCGTAACAACTTTACCTCCTGTCCCATTTTTTCACAAAGAAAGACATGATTACTGCTCTGGTGAATTTAATGTGGCTTATGATAGTATAAAGTTGTCCGACAGGTGATTGTGGCCGTTGGATTGAAGGCCTTGGCCATGATCAGGCTTTCCCACAGAGCTCTCAAGGAGTGTACATTATGTTGTTAATTGTAGCCGTGTTAGGGAACTGGTGATGTATCTCTTCCAACTCTACTACTGTATCTGCTGCGGCCTCTACCCCTTATTGTACCTAGAGAAAGGTATAATGCAGTGACTACTGTACTTTTGCTCCAGTTACAATTACAGAAGTCAGAAGTAACTTAAGGGGAGGTTTTTAGTTTGGTCCCTAGATATCCATCAAGCTTAAGATTACACCCCCTTGACCCCCTTTCAAGATAAATTTGTAAATTTTTCGGTAGAAAAATTTTCCGGCTGAAAGCCGGTTCCTCTTAAATTACAGGCTCGCTATCGCTCGCCAGGATAAAATCGACACCTGAATGGAAAGAAAGGTCTTAAAATTGACAGAAATGAGTCGAAGGTTCTTAAAATCGTCAAAATAATGGGACGAACGTCTTAAAATTAGAAAAGCAATGGGGCTAAACATGAGGGAGAAAGGAGTCAAGAAAAAAATATCTCAAGTGGAAATCTCCCCTTAAGTAAATGATTTGGATACCACGGGAGATGAGTACAGCCGAGTTGGGGGAGCAGTGACATGTTTTTATTGGATTTTATTTTTTATTTGATTTTTCTGTGAGTAAAGGAGACAAAAGGCAAAGCTGCCTGTAGCAAGTGTATCTCCCAAAGTTGAAAGAGTGACAGAGCCAAATTCAAGATACACGGGAGTCAAAATGCCTGGACACACAGAGTTTGAAGCAGCATAGGATGAGGGAAGGACAGATTGAGGGAGAGGCAGAGAGTAAAAGAATGACTGAGAAAATTGGTTCTCTCTTGGGTTAGAGAGTTGGACAGAATAAGGGTGGGAGTGTGTTGAGAGGAAGGTGCCCCCCACTCTCCGAAAGGGAGTATGTATACACTGAGAAAGCTCTGAAGAACCCTGATTATTGTAATAGAGGTAGAAGAGTGAGATAGATGCAACATTGTGGCATGTAGAGAGAGATTGTAAGGAATTACTAAGAGGAAATGAGGTGACGAGACGAAATGCTTTTGACTCTACCATTTCGAAAAGTGCAGTACAGGGGGAACCTCCCCAAACATGCGAACAATACTTGATACATGTATGCAGTGTAGGCTATACCACCTCCTCTACGTAGGGTATGTGGTACCCGTCTTGCAACACAATCCCACCCCTACTCTGTGCAACTCTAACCCAAGAGTGAAATGTTGCTCTCAGTTTTTCTTCTATTCAACAGCTAAGCTCTGGAACTCTCTTCTAGAATCAGTCTTTCCCTCTTCCTATGACTTAAATTGCTTCAAACTATGTGTGTCCAGGCATTTTGGCTCGAACGTCCCTTGATTTTGGCCCTGTCACCCTTTCAACTCTGGGGGAGGCACTCGCTATGGGCAGTTCTGCCTTTTGTCTTCCTCACTCACATAGAAAAAAAAAACATGGGCGCTCTGTGCCCCTATACAAAGCAAGAAGCTGTGTGGGGATGAAGAACCCACGGAGATGGTCGAGTACACCTAACTTCTGGGAAAATGTTTTAGCAAGAGTGGTAATATGATCTTTAAAAGAAAGGTCAGGAGAATAAGCAACACCAAGAATACTGAGAGAAGATGAAGGGTTGATTTGTGTATTGTTAAAGAATAAGGGAAAGTTGTGTGTAAGATAGGGGTGGCTAGATAAAAGGAGAAATTGGATTTTGGAAACATTGAAACTAACAAGATTTTCTCTGCCCCAATTGGAGATAGTTGGTAGATCAGAAGATAGGCGCGCTATGATGTCATCACGTGTGAGTTTTAGAGTGATTGCATGGTGGGTCGTTGTGGAAAACTAGTTGAATAGTGTAAGGTAGAGTCATTGGCATAGGAGTGGATAGGACTAGAGGTATTTTTGAGAATATCATTAATGAATATTAGAAAGAGAACTGGAGCCAGGATAGAACCCTTAGGATCAACAACAACAACAGCAACAGCACTGGAGTTGATAGGTTGAGAAGTGAGCGATGGCCATCCACAACCGTAGCTATGGAATGGTCAGAAAGGAAATTAGAGATAAAGGCATAGATGGAGGGATAGAAACTGACGGAGGATAGTTTGGATATTAGAGATTTGTTCCAGACTCTATCGAAGGCTTTCAATATGTCTAGCGCAATAGAGAAGGTCTCACTGACGTCCCGAAAGGAGGATGACCAAGAGTTAGTAAGATAAGAAAGAAGATCACCGGTAGTGCAGCCCTTAAGGAAACCATACTGGTGATCTGAAATTAGATATAGGAAGACAAATGCTTCAGAAATTTTGAATTAAGAACAGTGTCATAAACTTTAGAGATGCAAGAATTGAGAGCAATTGGACGATAGTTGGAGGAACACGTTTAATGAGAGCAAACTTCCAGCAAGAAGGAATGACGTTAGAGGAAAAACAGAGACGAAAGAGTTTGCCTAGGCAGGGAGTTAACATGGACAAACAGGTTTTAAGTACAACAGGAGGAACACCATATAGTGGTGTGTATAGTGATGATTACTTTTAAAACATATAAAGCAATCCATCATTTTATCGAGAAGATTAACTGTCTGTATACCACATCAGGTGAGTGTCGTCTTGTTAGGGGTGCGGTGTGTGCCTTCCACCCATACTACCTGCTGCGACCCTACCTCCCCGCCTCCTGCCTGACCTCCGACAGACGGCCCTGGTGTGCCCGTAACCCCATCAGTGCGAAGCTTCATCTTTTAGTGCTGCTTGAAATATTGGGCTTACTTTAGTTCTAGTTATATTTCTCTCTTGGGCCTTTCATATTGCTGTTATAGTTTGTGCTTTTGTCTGCTGTGGTCTAATTTAGTTGCTTTTAGCCTAAGATTTGAGGTATAATGCAATTCAATTGTTTGTGATGAAATCCTTTGCTTTTGTACTTTCTGCGGCCATTGCATGTTGATATTAGCTTATAACCTTAACCCATCTGCAGTATTAGTCTTTGCTTTGAGGCATATGATTTAAGCCATCCTCCAGTCATTTACGCCTCTTATTATCTTACTGCAGTTCTAATTGGCGAATCCAGCAGTGTTAGAGGAGTGTTGTGTACCTTCCCTTCTACTTCCTGCTGTGGCCGACCTCCCCGCTTTCTGCTTGGCTTCGACAACCAGTACTGCTTTGCATGCAGACCCACCATTGTGAGGCTCTTCACTATTAGGACTTACATAGTTCTGGCTTGATCTTTTAGGCTTGTCGTTTGGACTTTTTTGGCTAAGAAATAATTATATGGTCATTGGCTGAGATAAATAAATCGATATAGGCTATCTGATCTTCACCCAATATTTCAGGCCAGGTTCACCAGCATGGATGTCATGTCTTGTATAGTAATTAAAGGGTCAAAGTAAATCTTCATTAACACTTCTATGGAGAGGATAGATCCAAAGACGTCCCTAACAATATTAGAGGTGATACTAGGAGAAAGTGACATTCGGCGGGGTGATGTGGTGAAGTGAAGAGGAGAGTCGAGGATGAAGGAACCATCCACATCCCCGAATCAGAGGGAAACTTAGGACACCATCTAAAATATGGAGCCCCTGAGTTGAGCCCTGAAGTAAATCGAAGAATTGCTGTACCCACAGCAATCCATCATGGAAGGTGCTTCCCCCTCAAAATGGTATCTATGTATTCATAGCACCAGCAGGGAAGGACGATGTTAATTACAAGAAAGAAAAAACTTGGCTGCATTGAGGAAGAGGATGAAGCTAAGAGAGAGGCTGTAGGGCGAAGCTGCAAGAATCAACAAATGTGCTCAGTAGAGCACATATCCCCGCCATGCATTCAAACCAGAGCAAGTGTCATCTAAATTCGTCCAAACTATTTTGAAGCATTGATATGAGCCAAGTTTGGCCACAGCTGTTTTGATCCATGGCTATTTTTTCCACACCATTTTGGTCTGTAGCCAAATGGGGCTAGTATAGCTATCAAATTAATCCAATAATATCCAGTGAATTTAGCGAATATGTCAGGCCGTGTTGATCCATGACTATTTTGGCCCAGGGCTTTTTGGTCCAATAGGGTGTTTTAGTTTGTGGTCGGTTTTTTTCCATGGCCAATATGGCTGAGCGGGTAGATGTCATAGCCTGTTCTGGCCTATGGACATTTTGGTTTGTAGCTTTTATTGTCCTCGAATTCGCTAGGCCGTTTTGGTCCGTGGCAATATTAGTCCAAGGCTGTTTTTGTCTGCAGCCAAAATTGGTGAGTGATTTGATAGGATGTTTTGGTTTGGGGCATTAGTTTGACCAGGTAAGTTTAATATATTGATTTGGCCTTTGACAATTTTGGTTCATAGCCATTTCAGTCTACGTCTGTTTCGTACCGCAAATCTGAAAAAAACATTTTGGTCCTTAAAATTCATAGACCGTGGCCATTATCATGAGCGGGCGAGTCTGATGCTCATTATTGACCTGTGACCATTTTGATCCATGGCTGTTTTGGTTTGCAGTGAAAGGGGGCACTGGACACAGTGACTATTATAGCCTGTGACCTATTTAAGTTGAATCTGATGTTTTATCTGTAGCCATTTTGGTCACTGGCCATTTTGGTTTATGACTTTGGTTTATTGATGTAGGTGAACTGTAGGTGTAGTAGCTGTACAGCCTGTGATGATTTTTAGGCTTTGCTTTGAATAGTCTGCAAGGTCTTGTGAAGTTCCACTGTTGATCACACTGCCTTCTAGTTACCTTGAGATAGCAAGGTAGCGCTAGAGGCGGGGACTATTGTATTTCATTTGGGGATTCTGCTCTCTGATTCCACTAACAATCCCCGCCTATGGGTGACCAAGGCTTATACACACATGCATATCTTTCTTGCATGCATGTAGCTAAACCTTATAAGATAAGCAAATAATTTGTAATCATGGGTTATAAACAGATCCTCTTCTACCATGTGTTCTTGCATGGTTAACTTCAGAATTAATCTTGCAAGGTTTATATAAATAGTTGAGATATATAGTAAGTTGATAGTTAATAATTTAACGTAATAATCCATAAGAGAGAGAGAGAGGGATATACCCTTATTATCAGTCATGGCTAGATGTATATACCGAAGTATGCTACAAATGAGGTACAATTTTGCAGTATATTAAGAAGTAGATAGAGGCTCAAACTTCCCTTCATCTATTCGGACCTATGGAGATTATTTTCATCAGACATAATAGAACACATTGAAGTACTGTAGATGAGTGAATATATTATCCTCCGATATACATACTTAGTATACTGCAATGGAATATATATCTGTGGGCTCTCAATGTTGCCAGAAGGAAGAAAATCCGTGACTGCACGGTCAAGAGCATAAATAACGACACATTTTTTTCAATCAGTGTCGAATGCAAACAACACTATTCAGTGCTTCATTAAAGCCCAGATGCTTCGGAACTTGACAACCACTCGATCCCTCCACATGTCACCCCGGGAGCATTTTTTACAGCAGATAATACAAAACGTATGAGCACATTACACTCCGGAATGCAAAGGAATTTATGAGAACGTCACCAGCTCTGGATGGGTTAAAAATTCAAAGATTATAATTAGCGTAATCTTATACTGTATATGCTCACGTCTGTACCTGTGGACATGGGGTAACATTGGCTGGTTCTAGTTCGGCAAATACTCTATCATGGAAAGCGGTTAACCCCTTGTGGATTATGACAAGTTTTGATAGTTTATTCTGGCTGACATTAAACAATTTTATTAAGTTTTGCAAGACCATGTGGGAACTAGAGAGACCTTTTGATCCCTAGAGATCCTCTAAAATTTTATAAAATCGCCTGATATTAAGTAGAAGAAAGTGTAACATTGCGTTCTAATACTGAAAGGGTTAAAATGATGTAGGTCATGAGCCGTCCACCAAGCAGATTGGACCTGTACAAGCAAAGCCAACCTGCGATCTCGGCCCAGAAACTGTTATTGTGTGGGTGTGAATGTTGTTTGTGTGGGTGGGAATAGTGTTTGTGTGGGTGTGAATGGTGTTTGTGTGGGTGTGAATGTTGTTTGTGTGGGTGGGAATAGTGTTTGTGTGGGTGTGAATGGTGTTTGTGTGGGTGTGAATGGTGTTTGTGTGGGTGTGAATGTTGTTTGTGTGGGTGTGAATGGTGTTTGTGTGGGTGTGAATGGTGTTTGTGTGGGTGTGAATGTTGTTTGTGTGGGTGTGAATATTGTTTGTGTGGGTGTGAATAGTGTTTGTGTGGGTGGGAATAGTGTTTGTGTGGGTGTGAATGTTGTTTGTGTGGGTGGGAATAGTGTTTGTGTGGGTGTGAATGGTGTTTGTGTGGGTGTGAATGGTGTTTGTGTGGGTGTGAATGTTGTTTGTGTGGGTGTGAATATTGTTTGTGTGGGTGTGAATAGTGTTTGTGTGGGTGGGAATAGTGTTTGTGTGGGTGGGAATAGTGTTTGTGTGGGTGTGAATGGTATGTGTGTATATATGGCCCGTGTATATGCCCTGGACAAGCCTCATCATTGTCGGTGATAATTACCATGGATTTTTCCGTTTTCCTAGCCAGTCAATGTGATTTATTTTTTTTATTTTTTATTTTTTTGTATATAGGCTATATGAAGGCGACAAAAGGCGGAGCTGCCTGTCACATGAGTCTCCTCCAAAGCCGAAAGAGTAACAGAAAGACAAAAACAAGGTACGTTGGGGTCTAAGTGTCAAGTTGTTGTAATTGCAATATGATAATGTTCCAGTACACTCATGGAAAAACACTTATCTTTACACAGGTGAACAGTATGTATTTGTTCGAACGGAATGAATTGGGTGAAACCTACGCCTGTCTTATCACAAGATTTCGACCCATTTCTAGAATGTATATAGCGTTAGTATAAAGATTGTTTTTTTCCCGCGAGTATACTTGTCATTGTAATTATAACAACTACAGTAGCATATAGACTGACGAGGAATAGGGCAAAACTCTATAGTCTGGTCATTCTAGGTTGGGCAGAAATCGTAACCTATAACGTCTCATAACTCAAGAAGGACTAGACTCACTAGAGTAATCGAGCTAATATTTCTATTCTACCACATAGGAAGACTTGGCTCGGAAATAGGTGTGGATATTGACAGTTCATTTGCTCTAGCCCTTTTTGAGTTACAGAGATTAGAGGTTACGATTTCTGCCCAACCTAGAATGAACGGACTATAGTAATTACCAAACGACATTGATAAGGTTTGTCTAGGAATACTGGACTTTGTGGGGCTGAGTATGTTAGATTTTTTGGTAGACAGGTTGGGTTTGTGTGTGGATTTAATAGTGTGTAATATTTGTTTTGTATGTGTTTGTGTAAACGTGCAAATTGCATACACATTTATTTTGGTTAACATAGTACCATTACCTAGTTTATCCCTGTCATCCTATATTCAACTCATTCTTATTTCTATTTGCAGCAGGAATTAGAAAAAAACGAGAGGCTAACGACAAAGAAGGTACGATGCTCTAATAATGTTTTTTATTTGTATTTACATTCTCTCTCTCTCTCTCTATATATATATATATATATATATATATATATATGAGGAAGAACGAGAACGATTTGATATGGACGTATAATTATGTTCTGGAGAGTGAAGAGGAACACCTTGAGGTGATTCGGTCATGTGGAGCATATGTAGAGTGAGAGAATGATTGAAATAATGTATGAGAGTAAGGTGGAAGGGCAGAAAGGGAGAGGTAGAGGTAGTCGATGAAAATGGAGAATACACCAAAGACGAAGTACAAATGAGTAATGCCCTCAATACCTTCTTTGCATCAGTTTTTACAACAGAAGACCTCAGTGATATCCCTACACCATCGCCGATTCAGATTGATAATTCAGATGTTCTAAGCAATATCACCGTTACAGAGAGAGAAGTATTGAATTGTTTAGATAAACTCAAGGTAAATAAAACGCCAGGACCTGATACAATCTCGCCTAGAGTTCTAAAGGAAGCTAAGAATGAGCTCTCCAAACCACTGACATTACTATTCAATAAATCCTTGCAGTCTGGAACTATGCCTGATCAGTGGAAGCTAGCCAACGTAACACCGATATTCAAAAAAGGCAGCAAATCCCTACCCAGTAACTATCGTCCAATTAGCTTAACCTCAGTTGTATGTAAAATGCTAGAAACGGTCATACGAGACAGACTCGTAAATCACTTAGAGGAAAATAACATACTTAAAGATACTCAACACGGCTTTCGTAAAAAACGTTCCTGTTTAACAAACCTCTTAGACTTCTTCCACGATATCCTCAACCTCTACGATGAGAGTAAAGCTGTAGATATTATATACCTTGATTTTCAAAAGGCCTTTGACAAAGTTCCCCACAAACGTTTACTGCTAAAACTAAAAGCGCATGGAATACAAGACGGTGTGTTGAAATGGATAGAAAATTGGCTCAGCAACAGAAAGCAAAGGGTAGTCATAAACGGTAAGGCATCTAAATGGACCAATGTAAGTAGCGGGGTACCCCAGGGATCGGTACTAGGACCAATTCTCTTTCTAATTTACATCAACGACATAGATGAGGGTCTCACCTGCACAATCTCAAAATTTGCTGACGATACAAAAATTGCAAATAGCGTACTCTCAAAAGAACAAGTTGACGATATGCAACACAATCTAGATAAATTGTCACATTGGGCCCAAATTTGGCAAATGAGTTTCAATGCGGATAAATGTAAAGTACTACATGTCGGATACCTAAATGAGAAAGCAAACTATTCGATGAATGGCACTCAGCTTAAGAATGTAAACAGAGAAACTGATCTGGGAGTAACAATATCGAGTAACCTAAAACCGAGTCAACAATGTTCAGAAGTTGTTAAGAAGGCAAACAAAATAATTGGCTTTATAGGCAGGTCATTTGAGCATAAATCCAAAGAAGTTATCCTAACCCTTTACAATTCCTTAGTCCGCCCTCTTCTGGAATACTGCGTTCAATCCTGGTGCCCTTATTACCAAAAAGATATAAACAAGCTAGAACGAGTTCAACGTAGAGTTACCAAAATGATACCTAGCCTAAAGAACAAACCATACGAAGAGCGTCTTAGAGAATTAAATCTATTTCCTTTAACCCAGCGCAGATTAAGAGGCGACTTAATTCAAGTGTTCAAAATCATCAAAGGCATCGACAATATGAACTGTAGTAAGTACTTCACTATCGACCAATCTAATTACACGCGGGGAAACGGTTGCAAAATTATTGGTAAATCTTTTAACTCGCACGAATCTAAGAATTTCTTCTTCAATCGAGTTGTCAACTTGTGGAATGGGCTTCCCCGAGACGTTATAGACTGCAGCACCGTTGATTCATTTAAATTCCGCCTAGACAAATATCTCGCATCAAACCCGCGACTGACTGCGTTTGTAAATGAATAACTTTATCCTCCCCTCAGTTACTAACCCATATGTCCCCTACTAACTTCCTAGTCCTGCCACGTTAGTGGCAGGGCAGTAGTTCCCTTTCCAATGTTCCCTTACCCACTCTAAACCACTGTTTGGACACTTGATCCTCAGTGTTTTGGAGGACAAGCAACCTAGAAGGGTCACTAGACCTGTTGTTGCTTGATTTCCTTTGTACTTTGTACTCCTTTGTACTCCTTTGTAGACCGAGAATGAGATGGAAGGGTGGAGTTGAGATACATATTCGTGAATGTGGGCCACCTTGCTTATGTAGGGCTTGGGTAATAAAAAAATATATATATATATTTATATATTATACTCAGTAGTATTTTTCCCTTTTCTAGAGCTAACTGGGCAAAATGAAGGAGAAAAGAAGGATGAAGGTGAGATATTTCAGAATCAATCATGTGTTGAGTAGTTTTATGTAGAGCAATTATTAGAGCAACGCTAACCTATTATTTAGTATAAAGTTAGTGCAGAGAACACTTACGAATCAGAGAATTAAAATTATAGCAATTTATTTGTTTCCAAGATTTCCAAATATTAACAAAATCGCTTTTGATGTAAATAATATAATACCATATACTCTTCTAGTTGAAGAACTTAAAGGAATCCTCATTTTTGTATTCAGCTTCTAAGTTATCATCATAAAATTTAAAGGATTAATATAATCTCTTTCTATATCCTCATTACCATGAAACAATAAACCATTAAAATATGATCAAAAAGACTTATATTGTCTGTATTATGTTGTTTATTCATATATATCTTAATAAATCAAGTTAAATCTGTGCCTCCTCCCATCATTCTCAGACCAGCAGAAGAACCTAAGCAATAGAATGTCACAAATACCTGTAAATATTAGTATAATTATTTATCTATTTCTATCTATTTTCTATCTATTTGCTCAGGCCCATTTCAATTATTTTATTTTATTTTTGTATTATTATTTTTTTTTGTTTACTGGTGGTGGCCGCATCAAGACAAGAGCCCGAATAAGGACAACACAACAACGAAAAAGTAAAGGGAGCCCACCTCGCTCTTTTTCTCTTACTCTCCCTCTCTCTTTGGTTTGTATCCATTCGGCCCCATTCAGCTTACTGTTTTAAGACGTTTACCCCCATCCAGGTGTCAATATTTTCCAGCATATATATATTTTTGTTTTGACAGCAAGCTAACTTTGTACATTTTTCGATAGAAAAATTTCTCCGGCGAAGCCGGATTTCTCCATACAATGCTGGCTCGCTATCGCTCACCAGGAAGAAATAGACCTTGATGGGGATAAACGTCTTAAACCAGTTGGCTGAATGGGGCCGAATGGATACAAGCCAGGGAAAGAGAGAAAAGGAGCAAAAGATAAAAAAAGCCGGTGACCCCCCTTAAAGGCCTATCCTTCTCTTACAATTTTCAGAAGAGACGACTTCAAGCGTCTATAAGGGCTACCAGAAGACTTACGACGACCGCAGTGAGAGCTTCCAATGGTGCCGCGAAGGAGATCCTGACGACTGTTTGGAGACACTGGGTTAGTAGCCTATTACTCTGTCTCATTTCATCTGACGGTAAATTGAATCCCTTAGCAGCTAATTTGTCGATACTTAATGGAAAAATATGAAACCACTATGTCACCTAAAGGGCACGAAAGGTCTTCATATTGACAAAGAAATGGGGCGAAAGGTATTAAGATCGTCAAACTAATGGGGCAAACACCTTAAAATTTCAAAACTAGTGGGGATAAGCATGAGGAAGAAAGGGGACCAGAAAAACGGCCTATCTCCCCTTAAACAGGTCTAAAGAACCAAAGCCTCTACAACAACTTCATCACCCACTTTTTATTTTTTTCATTCATTTAATCTTTTCGTCTCAATCAACCAATCTTTCTTATTATAATCGAACTTAAGCAACCTCTCTTTGTCTCAATTTCTATCTCCACCAGTCTCTTCATTCAACAAAATGTTTGTCCCAATTAATTAAACAAATAATCTTCAACTGAAACAAGCCTCTCACAGTTTATTTATTATCTTTCCATCACTAGTGTTTCAATCAATAATTAAGGAATACGCCGTTCTTAGCATTAATCTTCCATAACAAACCCCAATGCACTAGAATAAATTAATGAACGCATATGATCCTAATTGATCTAATTGACCAATCTGTCAAACAATCACTATTATCTCAACCAACCTCTCTTAAGTTCCAAAAAACATACATTTTCATACCAACCAGGCCTAGAGAACCAAGACCCCTACAACTTCAGCCAACTCCTGGAGCTAAGCAGGAGGTCCGACTTGAGCGACATCCGCAGCATCTTCACCCCGACTGCCGATGACATCAGCAAGCTCGGGGTGCTGCCTCAGAAGTTCATCATCAGCTGCAGCTTCGACAAGAAAGCCTGCTCGTTCAAGTACGTGGGGAGAATTAAGAGAAACTAGTTAAGTTACTTACTGCATATGTTGCCCTTGGGAAAAAGGCTAAGATCAACAAATTGTTGACCAGCAAGTTATTCAAGATCCTTTGTACCAGCTAGCATAAGAATATATGAATTAAAAATCCATCCACCAACACCAAGGTACTGACTACGCAGTGGCTTGTAAACTATATAGGGATTTTTATGTATACAGTACTAAATTTCATATTCTCAAATATGTAAAATTAACATGATACCCTAATTGTAAGAATGTGATATGTCTGTATGAATGTATTATTTTATCCCTGTATGGGAAAATGCACAACACAAATTTCATGTAATCTACATCACCAATAAAGTACTGAATATTATTAATATATAAACATATGTAAGCATTATTGAAAGGTACAGTACAGTACGAGATGTTGTAAATGGTCATTTCATTGGGTGGAAAGACTTGTCTATTCAGTGTATTCCCTAAGAATATTTACATGTAACAATAAATATTCTTATACTGTTGTATACAAAGCATTTCATAAATTCCAATGAATCTCAGAGATATTTATCATGTGAAAGTGACTAGCGTCTCGGACTTCGCTAGCTTTAAGAACTATTATTATTATTATTCCTAGCTCTTCATAATTTCCTAGGGACTTCAACTGTACGTGTGCCAGACGAACTCATATTTTATATACCACACTTCCTAACTTCCTATGCTTCCCTAGGGACTTCTACGTGTGGCAGAGTGACTCCTACGGTAACTGCTTCACCTTCAACTCTCCGAACCTGTACCAGCGCCTCCCCAACGGCAGCTACACCAAGGACAACTACCTCAGGAACACCTCCAAGTCTGGCTACCAGGTCAGTCACAAGGATGGAATACCTGGGATTCTAGGGGAGTAAGGTGTCTAGATATTTAATTTGTATTTATTTGTTTGTTATACACTGTTTCAGTAATGTATGTCACCACAAAATAGGAGTGATATTGCATTGATGCAGTCAAGTAGATAACATGCCACCTCTAGCTTCTATTTGCAAATGGATTAGCTCTTAGAAGACAAAGTAACACAACTCAACTCAACCCAACCCAACCTAACCCAACCCAACCCAACCTAGTCTAATCTATTCTTACAGTATTTAGCCAATCGAAGGTATCCTAACCTAACCTTAACATTCCAACCCAACCCATCCTAACCTGATTTAACCTAACCCAGCCTAACCTAACCTCTCAATGCTCCCGAGATTTTTTTCTCATTTAGCCTTATACTCCCTCATTACCTCACTCACTTAATCCGTCTCTGTCCCCTAACCTGATTTTCCTTCTGATCCCTTGACTCGGATGAGCCTGTAGCTTGACATCGAAAGCCTTAGCAAACTTAACCGAATTCAGCCTATTGTCATCCTCACCGAAACAAAAAATAACCTTACCTATGTCACCAACCCAACCAATTCAACCTAAGTTGTCCTAACCTAAACTTATCCAATTCAACCCAATATAGTGTATTATATTTTGTTGTAAATACAATTAGGCCTAGTTTAACTAGACCACTGACAATATAATGTAAACTAACCTAACCTTCATCACCTAACAAAATAAAATCCAACATAATCTAACCTAACCTAATCTAAACCAAACCAAACCAAACCAACCAACCAACCCAACCCAACCCAACCCAACCCAACCCAACCCAAACCAAACCAAACCAACCCAACCCAACCCAACCCAACCCAGGCCAACCCAAACTACCCAACCCATCCCAACCTAATTTAAACTAACTTAGCCTCCATTGACCTCAGAACGGGCTGCGATTGACCCTGAACTTGGACACAGTGAACTATGTGTCACTGTTGTCCCCTGACCTCGGTGTTCGTGTTGTGGTGCACCAACCATCAGTTACACCCATACCGGAGGAGGAAGGACTCTCGGTGCCTCCAGGATTCTACACTTCTATTGGCCTGCGGATGGTAATTAGACTTTTAGTAACAATTATAATAATAACATTAATATTGATAAAATGTATACTACAACTATTACTACTGCTGCTGCTACTACTACTACTACTACTACTACTACTACTACTACTACTGCTACTACTACTACTACTACTACTACTACTACTACTTCTACTTCTACTACTACTACTACTACTACTACTACTAATAATAATAATAATAACAACAAAACTTTGTGCTTGATATTACAATTAGCGCAAACTCTTTACATAAACGAATAGTATTCTAAGATCCTAAGGTTTATAATCTTTATTAACAGTCAATTATTATTATAACAGAATGATTGTGTTAGTATGGTAACATTAATTGTCCATGAGCAGAGTAGTGAAAGCTTTAACCC
Organism: Paralithodes platypus; assembly: GCA_032716605.1. NCBI lineage: Eukaryota > Metazoa > Arthropoda > Malacostraca > Decapoda > Lithodidae > Paralithodes > Paralithodes platypus. The sequence goes on from CM064580.1 coordinate 42,288,230, forward strand.
CTTGAGGATTATGTCATGTTTTAACAGTCTATTTTGGCTACCGGTAGACGATTTTATGCACTCGCCAAACGGTTCAAATGATTAAGTGATGTCTCAAGTTTTCTTCCGACTTCCAAAATGCCTCCCTAAATTGAATATAGTCATCGAATACTAGCCAAAACATAAGAAAGAAAAGTGTTCTCAGATGCTGGAAGGGTTACAAGCTCTCCTAATAGCGGAATTTCGATGTGAGTATCCTAGGTTCGAATCCTTGGAGTAGGCCTACTACATGTATTCATTATTTTCTTTGATTTTATTCATTAGGTTTATGTGTAAATTAATTGGTAACGGGTTGGTGATAGTATAAAATTATGGTCTTATCATTTCATTCCAGCTAATACGTGTTAACTGTGTTGGTGGTGTAATGGTTTAGGTGCTTATGTTCTGGGTGTGGTGTCCCGAGTTCGAATCCCGGGAGGACCATATGCTTTCATTAGTTTATTCAAGTACCCTACATTGGGGTTTGTAATTGATGATTAATGTTAAGAACGGGTTGTTACTTATTTAATTCCAGCTATTACGTCAAACTATATCACCTGACTGTATTTTATCCACAGAAACGAGTTCAGCGAATTGGTCCCCCGCACGGTAAATGCCATGAGCCCAAGTGGAAGACCTATCCCAGGGAGTACTCTCAGACCGTGAGTATACACACACACACACACGTAAAGATAGAATATAGGCTCTCTATATATAAATATATATATACAGTATATATATATATATATATATATATATATATATATATATATATATATATATATATATATATATACACTCGGTATATCTATCTATTGCCTGACGCCGTGATCCCCGAATGGGTGGCCACGAACAAAACGACCCCATGCACCTCTGTCCCAAATCAATCTATGCCCCTCCTCCCAACCAGCACTGCCTTCATTCATATACTTCTTCACTCCATCCTTCCACCTCTCTCTCGGTTTATCTCTCCCTCTCTGTCCTTCCACCTTGCTCTCGTACACCCTCTTAGTCATTCTCTTGCTTCTCATATGTGCCATATGGCCGAACCATCTCAAGGTGTTCCTTTTCACCACACCTCCCTCTTACTTCCTCATTCGTCTGTCTATCCCTCCATGTAACTCCGTGCGCATTTCTCAAGTAACTCAATTTCTCAATAACCCTCTCACTCTTGGTCTAAGTCTTTCGACCAATAGCTTCTATAGTCGGTCGCAGATTTAATTTACGACCAGCCATTCTCCCATAATAAATAATATTTGTCCAAAATCACCTAGTTAAAGCCCATTAAGCCCAGTCAAAATGTTGGCACTTGTCGCGTGATTTTCGAATTTTGAGTTTTCAAGGGTATAATTGGATTTGTCTCGTCTTTGCGATTCCAACGGTATAAGGATTTTTCTATTTTGGATTTTTTTTAAGACTAATAGGCCACTTTTATTTTATTTTTGTATGTAGTTTGAAAACTCAAAAATTACCCATATACGAGTTATTTATGTATGGATTTTGACATGCAGTGTGCCAAAACCACAAGCCCGCCCACCACACTTCCAGGGGCACCCATCATATATACCGGCTTCCCGGGCCAGGCGCCTGATGGACTATTATCTAGTCCAACTGGCGCCCGACCCCTTCTCCCAAATGACCACATGTTCACTCATCTATTCACAAGCATTCTCCATTCATTCCTATTTATTACCATTTCCCTTGCCTGATCTATAGTCATTCCTCTGTCACCCAAAGCTTGTCTTACACAGTCTCTCCATCTCAACGGGGGTCTTCCTTCCCCTCTATCTCCCCTTGACTTGTATCTGACTCACATATTCTCTTTGTAAGCCTTTCATCTTCAATTCGTTCAACATGACCATTCCAGTTCAGCACCCTTCTGTCCACTCTGGCCGACAAATGTTCCTGCTGCTCCACTCTCCTACGTATCTCTTCATTCCTCAATCTGTCTGTACGATTAACTCCACACATACTCTTCAAGCAGCTCATCTCTATTACATCCAGCTTTCTTCTCTCCTTTGCCTTCAGAGCCCATGTCTCGGCCCCATACATCACTGTTGGCACAACAATTCCTTGATACATTGCACTTTAACTTTCATTACGAGATTTCTCACCTTCTACATACTTCCCATTGCTCCGAAAAAATTCCTTCTTTCACATACTCTCTTGTTTACCTTAATTCCTGATTATCTTTCCTCCTAGATATTAAAAACACTCACCTTGTTCCAATATTTCCCCATCCATTATTTTAAATACACCAACATTATTATATTGTACTGTAACCTAGCCTACACCATTCACCAAATTTGGTCAATGTCCAAGGTCGAATGTCACACACACACACACACACACACACACACACACACACACACACACACACACACACACACACACACACACACACACACGTGACAGCAAAGATGTACGGTATGCAACATTACAAAATCGCTTGTGTGACTGATTTCATTTAGTACTAAACATGAATAATCAGTTCGTCTTAATAAATAATCATAAAACTATTCATAATCATGTTTTAAATAGTAGGATACTTAGTCAATTTTACTCGAATGCAGACTATACTGTATATTATTGACATTAGATGTAATATAATTGAACTGTGATAATTTTAGTGATAAGCTTTGTTGTATGTAATGAACATACATACATGAATAATGGTTATGTATTATTTGTCTGTGTCTGTTTAGTATGTATCCTTTCTGGGCATATGATTCAGAGCAACTCGCTATTCCATTTCTATCTTTGACCTGTTGGTTTTCGAGACTGTACATGTCTCTATTTGATTTATATATCTATCTATCTATATATATATATATATATATATATATATATATATATATATATATATATATATATATATATATATATATATATACCGGTATATATACTGTGTATATATATATATATATATATATATATATATATATATATATATATATATATATATATATATATATAGATATATATATATATATATCTTTCTATCTATTATTCTATCTGATAGTATCTGTCTGTCTATCTGTCTGACTGTCTACCTGTATTTATATCTATCAAATTGTCCATCTCTCCGTTTATGTTTATCTATCTGTCTGTCTGTCTATCTATCTATCTATCTGTCTGTCTGTCTATTATTCTATCTGTCCGACTGTCTATCTTTTTTTATATCTATCAAATTATCCATCTCTCTGTTTATGTCTACCTATCTCTCCATCTATCTATCTATCTAGGAAGGTAAATAGGTAGGTAACTATGTATTTATCTATCATTCCCCAAGCAGTCGTGCCGCATGCTGTGTTTGGAGCAGATGATACAAAGTAACTGCGGCTGTTCCAATGCTGTTAACGACCTGCTGTTAGCTCTCAAGACTGACCTGCCTCGCTGCAACCCCACCAACCTCACACAAGGTAAAACTACTACTACTGCTACTACAGTACTACTACTACTACTTCTACTACTACTACTACTACTACTACTACTACTACTACTACTAATAGCTAATAACATGCCCACGGCACAGGGGTTAATCATATATTGGCTTAGTGGTCCAGTGAATAATAGAGGATGGAACTAGCACTTTTGTAACATAGGTTCAATTGCCAATTAAAGTACTCTTCTATCTCTGACTTTAGTCTCTAACTAAGAGGATTGCATATACTGTAGTAGTCTTGGTGTAATCCGTGTATAATATGATAATCATCAACTGATTACACTTTACTTGCTCGTATAGCTAATACAGAAAAGATACTTACTAAAAGGCAGGGATCTTTACGTTGCGTTTGTAGACCTGGAGAAGGCCTTTGACAGGGTGCCTAGAGATGTTGTGCAGTGGGCTATGAGGAAACGAAGAGTTGCTGGTGCGTGTGATAATGAAGATGTATATCCTGTTTATTATTCCTAGGGGGTAGAGGAGAAACAGATATAAATTAAATAACTAAACCTGGGAAGATGAATTGGCCTAGGCTATAAAATGATACCGGTCGGCGGTTGACTTACGTGTTAAAATGTATATGTAGGCTATCTGTGGTAGTCCCAGTAATATCTATGAAGTACTTCTAGTATTAAAGGAACTTAGCTGTGATGCAAAGAGTGTAGGTTAGGTGATGGACATGTTGGGAGGCGAATATCAGGTAAGTTTTGGTGTTGTGTGGCAGCAGCTGGCGGTCTGTCTTGGCGGGAACAAGTCTGTGTGAAGTGTGTCTGAGATTCCCTTTTGTCGTGACAATATAAAATATATTTAAGGGTTTTATATCGTCCCCCGTGATTAAATAATAAGGGAAAATAAACTAAGATATAATTGGTGCAACCACAGTAATATTTATCCACAAAGATAAATAAAGTAATGCGTATAAACAAAAAGGAACCAGTTGTCGTGAACCCGGGAAATTCAAACTACGGTATCTATACCAGGATTCACGACATATTCCGCCCTATACAAAGTATTTACAATTGTCCTATCCCGATCATGGATCGCCACAATTGGGAGGAACCCAAAGCAGCCCGACGTGACGGCTTCTGAGGGGTATCACCTTGGTCCGCTCCAGTAGCAGGAAGGATATTATCAGAGTTCGGGTTGCTGTCACCATCCACTACCTCTAAATCTATTTCTAGTGGGTATAGCTTAACCACTGGTCTGGTGGTCAAACCGGCTCCTGTTTTTACCTGAACTACCCTACATTCGTGGTCAGGACCATGAAGAAGTTTCATTATCCGACATATACGCCAAAAAAGTCGGGGGCCGTCGTCATGTACTAGAACGACTTACCCAACTTGCGGCGATGCTATCCCTCTTTTTACCATTAAGTGACGATGTTGCTCCCTGAGTGATATTAAATAATCAGTGCCTCACCTTTTCCACAGGTTATGTGAGAGTTTTGATACATATTGGAAGCGTTGATTGACGGAATCGTTGTTACGCCACGTCGTGTCCTTGAGATCTTCTTCATCCGTGACTTCTCGCCTTGGAAAGCTTCTGATCCGCCTCCCATGAACCAGTTGTGAAGGAGTGATGGGTAGAGGGTCTTCAAGATCACTGTACGTGTAGCCAAGCGGGCGATCATTGACTGTGGCCTCGAGCTCCAGTAATACCGTATTCAGTTCCTCTGAGGTAACCAATGCTCGACCCAGTACCTTCTTCAAGCCAGCCTTTAGGATGCTAATGACCCGTTCCCATATGGCACCGAACCATGGCGCCCTGGCCGGTATAAACCGCCACTCGCACTTGACTTCCGCTAGAGTACCTTTTAACCTTGCATCATCTATCAACTCCCGTAATGTACTGGCTCCGCTAACAAATGTGGTGGCAGTATCACTCATCATAATCTCAGGATAACCCCTCCTGCTACTAAACCTACGGAACGCATGCAAAAATGATTCGCAGGAGAGGTTAGACACCGTCTCTACATGGACCGCTCTAGTAACTGCACAGGTGAATAAGACTACATATAATTTACCTACAGTACCCCCCTTCTCTTTTACTGGCAAGGCACCTGTGTAGTCAACCCCCGTTACCTGGAAAGGACTCACTTCCTGAACCCTAAACTCCGGCAATGGAGGGACCTGTACAGCACGGTATGATGTACCTTGCAATCTCTTGCAGATGATACATCCCCTTAATGCTTTCTTTACTACCTGTCTAATCTTGGGGATCCACCATCTTTGCCTTATGTAATTTACAACATAACTAACACCACTATGGTTACACACTTTGTGGCAGTAATTACTAAGGAGAGTGGCTATACGATGTTTATTAGGGATAAGGATAGGGTACTTGGTGCTATCATGTAAAGCTGACAAGTGTAGCCTACCTCTACAGTGTATCATGCCTCCCTCCATATAGAGGCCTAACTGCTTCACTATATTGCTTGGTGTGCCCTGTCCTTTTGACAAATCGTGGTGTTCCTCAGAGTAAGCTTCTCTCTGAGCTACCTTAATCATGGCTGACTCTGCTGCTCTTAATTCCGGCACCGTCAAGTATGCCGGTTTTGCCTGATAGTTCCCTTGTGTCTTCTCTAAGAGTCCTAATAAACCTAAGGACCCATGCCATTACATGCCATGACTTCATATATGAGCCATACCGGTCCCAATTCAATATGGCAGTAGGGGCAACCAGTACCGGCAATGACAGGGTTCCTTCTTGACTCATGTTACAACCCACAGTGGTGTCCCCTCCTATTGAGCCCCCTATTGGGCCATGATCAGGCCATAGCATTTGGTGAGGTAGCCATGTGGGCCCTCCCGACCAAAGCGAACAAGCAACTAAGGACACATATGAAATCCCTCTGGTGACTAAATCACTGGGGTTGTCCTCTGTGGACACATAATGAAAATGAGCACCGGGGACTAATGACTTTATCTCATCAACTCTATTCTGAACATAGATAGGCAAATTCTTCTTACTAGACAACCAGCATAGGGTTATCTGGCTGTCCGACCAGAGGTATATATTCTCTATAATCAGCTCGTCCGCGTAGGCCTCACATATATAACATGCGAGACGAGCTGCGAGAAGAACAGCAGTCAATTCCATCTTAGGTATGGTGAGGGACTTAATAGGCGCCACCTTAGCTTTGGCCATTACTAACCTACTCACCTCATCACCAACCGCATAGGCCGCTACACCATATGCTACTGAGCTAGCGTCACTAAATAGGTGCAGCGTAACCCTCTTAGAATTAGTGACCTGACGGGGAAACATGATACCTGTACTATCTATCATATCGTCATAAATACCCTGCCAGTTAGCTCTCATGTCATCTGGAATGGGTAAATCCCACCCACACTCTAATCTCCACAAGTCCTGTACGAACCTCCGCGCCCGGATGGTTACCGGTAGCAATACTCGTAGAGGATCGAACACACTCGCGGTTAGACTTAGAGCCTCGTGTTTTGTAACCAATGCAGGGCTATTTCCGCGGAAATTAACCTGTAACATATCCTTATCAGTTAGCCACGCAACGCCAAGTACCTTAACCCCGTCTTGTTTTGCAGAAGCTATACCCTTCAGGTGCAACAGTTCCCGCAAACTCTCATTATTTGTGACCCACTCACGTAAAGACAGTTTAGCGCTGGAAAATATTCTACGGGCATCCCAACATTGTTATTGCAAATCACTTACATCATCACCAGTCCCCTGCAAGTTATCAATATACAACCCCCTATTTATCTTATTAACTACCTCACTGTTCTCTTGTATCATAGACAGGTGTTTTTGAATGGTAGCATTAAGGAGGAACTGGGAACAGGTGGCCCCGAACAGAACTGCACGGAACCGGTAGACAACGTAAGGACTTGCAACATCCAAGGGATCAACGGGCCACAGAAACCTAATAGCATCCCTATCCTTCTCACTCAATCCCACCATGAGAAATGCTTTCTCAATATCACTCACCCAGGCAAATTGATGGCATCTAAAGCGTAGAAGTACCTGGGTGAGGTCAGCCACTAGCGATGGACCTGTATGGAGACAGTCATTCAGACTGATCGCCCTCTCTTCCATCCTAGCCGAACAGTCAAACACTATCCGTACAGGCGTAGTAACACTATCTTTAGTAATACCATGGTGAGCTATGTAGTGAATGGGATGACCAGCTTGATTCCTGTTTTCTACCCTTTCAATAAACCCCCTTTCTACCTGATCATCCAGAACCTTTGTATACTGTTGACAGTAGTTGGGATCTTTTATAAATTTACGCTGCATTCCTCTCATTCTGTCCAGGGCTAACTTAAAGTTATCAGGTAATTTATCTATGTTATCTCTCCACGGCAGTTCCATTATATACCGTCCCTGTGCTTCGGAATACTGTACCGTTTCAGAAAATCTATTTAAGACTCTCTCCCCATCCTTACCAGTCTCATTAGGACTTTTACCAATATGGTCCAAGTCCCATAGAGCTGTCAGATCCTTTAATTCTGGAGATTTCCTGCCAATATCTTCCTGTATCTCCACTAAAGGGTCTACTGCTAACTTAAGAACAGTGACTAACTCTACATGGGTCTCTGCTATATCTGACTGATAAGTGCCACTCAGTGCATAACCATAAATTGTGGGTAACATAACTATACTTCCTTCCCTGACATAGCCTGAATGTACAAAGTGGTAATAAAAGTCCGCCCCAATCAGTAACCCTATCATATCTCCATCAGTGATACCTGGATCGGCTAAAATGTAACCCTGAGCCTTGATAGCATTTACCTCCATCCCTAATCCTCTCCCTGGTTTGTATACTGGTAACTCCTCCACCACAACGGCCCTCAATTTACGCACCCTTCTTCTGTGATGATAGGTTAACTCTACTATTTCATACTCAGTACTACCAAGTGAGCCAGTAAATCCCTGGAGCCTTAGCTGTTCCTTACTGACCCTAATGTAATCAAGCTGCGATAAAGCAGAGCGCAAGATGAAGGTACGTTGCGAACATTGGTCCAACAAAGCTCTTACTTTACTGGTATGACTGTTTCTGTCGGTCAAGGGAATCTGAATGGTAGGTAACAACACTGCATTACGGCCCGAAGCCACAGCCATGGTCACTGTTGGTTCAGGGGCCACTGGTTGTCCAGTTCGTTCAAGGCGTGGCGTCGGACACAAATAATTAAAAAAATTCTGTTGGCAGAATCGGCACGGCCTAATTTTAGGGTTAGTACACCCCTGGCTTCCATGTTCTGACGACAGGCACCCGACGCACAATTTCAACTGCCTTGCTCTATTGGCTTTGGCGGGACTGTTCTTGTATTTAGCACACTTTGCCCAAAAATGTCCTGTCTTTAAACACAACTTACATCCATACTTCTGCTTGGAATCGGGTTTCTGATTCACCGCATATGCTGCTGTGGCGGTCGCCCCAAACTGTTCTAGTGGATTATGTCTACTTTCTAGATTGCACACTTCAGTTTTAAACACACGAACATATTCATCCACATCCAGCCAGTTGTCTTTTGATTCACTCTTAATCACCTCAGAGAGTGCACTAGGAAGTTTATTATGCAACAGTACTGCACACATTTCACTTACTGTTACATCCATAGAGCGTAATGACTCTAATGCACACTCAAATGACGCGGAAAAATCTTTCAGAGCACTGACCTCCTGGCTAGGATGCGGGAGATTACACAGTTTCGCTATGTGAGCTGCTTTGATGCGATCCTTTTGACCATAACTGTTTTTTAGAATATTGACCGCTGGTTCATAACTTGCAGCCACCAAACTAAACCCACTAACATTTGTAGAGCCTCACCACTAAGTTGTCCCTTTAGATACGTAAATTTCTGAATGTCAGTTAAGTCCGTTTGGGAGTGAACACTACAATCAAAGAGCTCCCAGAAACCCACCCACTGTGTTGGATCCCCATCAAAAACTGGCAACTTCAGAGAGGGTAGCTTAATACCCTTCTGTTTCCTACTTGCTGCGCTATCATGAGATCTACCAGTAGTGGTTGTCTGGAGAGCACTATCCAACTCAGCTAACTGACTGTTTACTTGATTAACATACTGCATATCTTCAGTGGTGGGCACGCTCCGGTGGGACCGGTAATGCGGCAGCGCTCCGCGCTCCTCAGACATAAGGTAATGCGGCAGCGCTCACGCGCTCCTTTGGTCAGCCGACCTGATGCGCTTCCCGCTCTGCGCTCCTGCGCTCCGCGCTCCCAAAAATAGGTATATAATAAAAACAAGTAAAAAACAGCTTCTAGAAGTTATTTAATTATTTACCTAAATTAATACAATCTTTTGTCTTTCACTTCATTAAATTCAAAAAATAAAAAAAAATAAAAAAAAATCAAGTCATGGTGTCTTTCTGAAGTTTAAGTTTATCACTTTCTCAGTTTCTGTAATTCTTTATGTCATATCAATGATATGATTGATATCATATCATGGATGACCCGCTGACCAGTCTTCGATGGTATATATACGGCCGGGACTAGGGTCTTGTCAGTTGTCACGCCCAGTGCCAGGTCCGTATATAATTATATACTGACTCGCCGAAAAAAAATCGTAGCAGCGAAACGACTGCACCTATGGCTTTCATATTTTTATTTGTTTACCACATGTACAGTACCTTACCCTTCTGCATACCCACCACCACTACCCCAAACCCCTCCTCCCACCCACTCGCTGACTATCGGTCGCCTCACAAGGAAAAAAAAGGAAAATCTGTGGCGGCGAAACGATTGCACCAATCGGTTCCATATTTGTGTGACAAGTGCCTTACCCTTCTGCCTTCCCTCCACCACACCCCCACTGCCTCCCACAACCCACTTCCAGCGTATCCGTACAAAGAAAAGGAAAAAAATAAAAATCTGTGGCGGCGAAACTACCTCACCAATCGGCTTCATATTTGTAACACGAGTCAATTACGCTTCTACCTTCCCCCCACCATCCCCCAAACCACCCTCCCACCCATACATTCAAGTAACATTCCGATGGTATCGATACCATAAAATGATAAAAGTCTCTGAAAAATCGGGGACCTGATTTCTGGCGAAAATGGACAAGGGGGTGTTTTTTTTTACCATTATCCTTCCTTACTCACCCAACTTGATAGATTTAGCCAAAAAAAAAAAAAAAAAAAAACTCTGGCACTGGCCAGGTTCTTACCTTTCCAGGGTTTGAAGGTGGCACTGTCAGTCTGTCACTATCATAGTATCACTGTATCACAGTTCACTAACACCGTGAGTAACACCGTACGATGACTGTACACGATAATGACGTTCTTGAACCTGTTGTTGACAGGAAAAATCGCTTCCGGAGCGCCAGAAAGGAGCGCAAAATTCAAGCTGCGCTCCCCGCCTGCACTCCGAGTTCAGATTTTTGCCGCTCCTCGCTCCGCGCTCCTCTATATTGGTAGTGCGCACCAGATCGCAGAGCGCAGAGCGCCAAATCGGCGCGCCCATGCCCACCACTGCATATCTTTCACCATCTCCTCTTCTAACTGATCATCTGAATATAAGCTATACAACTCTACGTTATACGACTCGATATCAGCTAGGGCCTTTTCTACAGTGATTTTCACACCCCTTACATCATGCAGTGTAGCAGCATGTTCAATAAAATCAGACAGATTAGAGGTAAGCTTAGTAATCCCTCCCTTCTTGGCGGCCCTGAACCGCCGCAATGACTTTATTTTCTCCTCCATTCTTAAAAAATGTACGGTAACGAAAGCTTAAGGAACAACAATACTAATCGTCACTGTAGGCTAACCTATTCTAATCTATTCTAACCCTAGGCTAACCTACTTACATTGATGACGACAGCAACCAAGCAAATTGAAGCATGCAGATCGCGTGCCCCCTGTGAGTTTACAAATGATCAAAGAAAAGGAAATTTACATATATCATATTACTCTACTTTACAATATTTTACTTTACTGTACTAGGCTATATTAAATTTTAACAAATTACAAAGTTAATGCCTGAAAAAGAACGGAAAGGAAAGAGAAATAAGGACCAAGACTCCTCTGAAGGAGGAACAGCCGCAGCCGTCGTCATAGTCTTGAGATCTAGCCTATTGCGTCGACTGCTCCTCCTCGGCCCTGTCCTTCTTCTCAAAGAAGGCACGTGCTCTGTCCAGTAGCCTATCTAATACCTTCCGGCTCCCTGGCGCATCTAAATATACTCCGTCCCACAAGTCGGTCTTACTCATTCCCATGGCAAAGTACCTTTGTTTGGTGTATGGGAGATTTCTCCGCAAGCGTAGGTTCACACCATTTTTGGCCCTATTATATTCCTCGGGGGTCATACCCCTAGGGCTTATCCTAGACTCCAGACTGACCACCAGACAGTGACCCCCAGTCCTTTGCTCGATCTCTTCAGCTAGAGACTGGAGTCCGAGGGTCACCTGCTGAAGGTCAGTCTGCAGGGTCAAATCGTTGCCCCCGAGGATCAGGAACGTATGATCCGGCTTGTAAGTTAGGAGTGCATCCCAGGCCGAGGTCTGCCTGACAGTGTCCACCCTTGCCCCTGGTCTATATATCTGCTTAACAAAAAAAGCAGGGCACTGCACTGGACGGTCTAGCGGAAAATCCCGGACATACGAATGGCCGAAGAGGGTCACCTTCCTCAAGGGCACAGGGTAACCACCGGACGATGGCTCAAACTCTTGGCCGACGCCCCCTGCCCTTGCAGCCCTCCCCGGTGCGCCCCTTGACATTTGTCCACTGGATTGTCCAGCTCTACACAAAGGAAGACAAGTCAGGCCTAACACCCCCCCCAATTCTTATCAATATATAACAGATGTCCCAGAATCCTGGTCACACGGCACCAATTATATCCTTCTTATTATTCCTAGGGGGTAGAAGAGAAACATATATAAATTAAATAACTAAACCTGGGAAGATGAATTGGCCTAGGCTATAAAATGATACCGGTCGGCGGTTGACTTACGTGTTAAAATGTATATGTAGGCCATCTGTGGTAGTCCCAGTAATATCTATGAAGTACTTCTAGTATTAAAGGAACTTAGCTGTGATGCAAAGAGTGTAGGTTAGGTGATGGACATGTTGGGAGGCGAATATCAGGTAAGTTTTGGTGTTGTGTGGCAGCAGCTGGCGGTCTGTCTTGGCGGGAACAAGTCTGTGTGAAGTGTGTCTGAGATTCCCTTTTGTCGTGACAATATAAAATATATTTAAGGGTTTTATATCGTCCCCCGTGATTAAATAATAAGGGAAAATAAACTAAGATATAATTGGTGCAACCACAGTAATATTTATCCACAAAGATAAATAAAGTAATGCGTATAAACAAAGAGGAACCAGCTATCGTGAACCCGGGAAATTCAAACTACGGTATCTATACCAGGATTCACGACAATGTATGAGGATTCGCGAACTGCGGTGAGGGTGAAAGATGTACTGAGTGAGGAGTTCACAGTCCGTGTTGGAGTTCATCAGGGTTCAGTGTTAAGCCCCCTCCTCTTTATTATGGTCCTGGAGGCACTATCTAGAGAGTTTAGATCCGGACTCCCGTGGGAACTGATTTATGCAGACGATTTAGTCCTAATAGATGACAATGTGCAAGATGCTGAGGCCAAATTCAGAAGATGGAAAGAGGGCATGGCGAGCAAGGGTTTAAGAGTCAATATTATCAAAACCAAGGTTATGCATTGTAGATTGAGACGAGGCAATGTGGAAAAGAGTGGTGCATACCCATGTGCAGTGTGTGGAAAGGGTGTGGGTGCTAACTCGATCCGGTGTAGCATCTGTCGATGTTGGGTGCACCGTGGGAGTAGGCGCTGTAATAGAATAAAAGGACCCCTGCCGAAGGATAAGTTAGAAATCGAGAAATTTTAGTGCATAGTGTGCAAGGGCGAGCTTGTGTTATATGATGATCCCCTGGCTGTGAATTTTGGAAATGAGTCATTGGAGCTGGTGGACAAGTTCTGTTACCTAAGAGATACCATCTCTGCCGGTGGTGGGGCCGAGGCTGCCACTGTCGCTAGAATTAGATGTGGCTGACGGAAGTTCAGAGAACTGATGCCAATTCTGACCATGAAAAGAATGCTTCTCCCCTTGAAGGGAAAGGTGTATGCCTCATGTGTTAGAAGTGCAATGATGTATGCCTCAGAAACATGGGCTGTTAAAGTAGAAGATGTCAACAGAATGGAACGTAATGAGATGAGAATGGTGAGATGGATGTGTGGGGCCAAACTGCAGGATAGAATAACAAATGTTGAGCTGAGGAGACGTTTAGGTATAGAGAGTATTAGCGAGGAAATGCGTACAAGTAGACTGGGATGGTATGGGCATGTGGAGAGAATGGATGAACAAAATTGGGTGAAAAGATGCAGGTCTGTGATTGTGGAGGGAGCTGCACCAAGGTGTGGACCGAGGAAGACCTGGGATCGGACTATACGTGCCGATCTCAAATTTAAAAACTTGACAAGTGAAGCAGCCCTTAACAGGGTTGCTTGGAACGCCGCCATTAGGACAAGAGACTGAAACTGCACGTATGTGTGGAGCACTCAGTCTTAAAATGTTATGTATGTACTGTACTGTATGTATGTGTATATATCTTACCTAAAATACCTATTTACAAAGAGTTAGTTGTTAAAGTTTATTTGATCCTTTAGCTGTGCTTCCCATTAAAAATTACACTGAACTGATCTGGGAACAGCAACAATTTTTTTAATTAGATAACAAAAACGAAAACTATATAAACAAATATTCTTAACTATTCAACCTTTCCAGATCTTTGTCGACAAGTTGAAACAAAGAGAGCGAGTGAACCCTCTGCTTGTGATTGTCCTCCTGCCTGCAAGTAGGTTCTCTATTAGTTGTTAGTGGTATGCCTGAAATTAACACAATAATAGTGACATATGATCATGTTATAAATAATGAGTGTTGATGAGTATTGACAAAAATGTATTGTAATCAATGGCCCAGGCCATCCAAGGGGTCAAACTCTCGGCATAATATCCAATAAGCGGATATTAAGTGATTTGGGAACGTATTGACCAGGGTTATCATATCGAAATAACATCTCCACACCAATTAGAAAGTTGTCTTGCATATTATTATTGTAGCTTAAATCCCTCTCTGATGGTAGCGATTTTCACCCTGGTCCGTGGACTACTAGGTGTGGGACTTGTCAGTGATGGTAGTTACAGTTGACATTCCATAGTGAAAAAACTGCCCATCTATATATGTGTTACCCTTGTTGACATGACCACTGACCTTGACCTTTAACCTCCCCCAGTGAGCTGCTATACACGCCCCTGGTCTCTATGAACCAGGTCAACCGGAAGTTCCTCAACCTGGTCAAGAACACCAAGAATATCTACCTCGGGGACGACCTGTGTTCTGAGTGAGTTGGTGTGGGGCTGTGGCTGGGGTAGTCATTGAGGTTTTGTGGTAACTGTGGATGTAGTTAACCCGTTCAGTACCAGGGACGTCCTTTTCATCATATTCTGGCAACTATTAGACGATTTAATGGAGATTAGGAAGGACCTCTAACAATAATAAGGCTTCAAACTATCTCATCCAACCCTTTTAACTACCACACATCCTTCCACAGCTGCATAATATCGTCTAAATATAGCTAGAGTAAAATATAACACGTCGCTGGTACTCAAAGGGTTAATAATGGTAATAATAATGATAAATAAAATAAAAGTTTATTCAGAATTGCAGCTATAGGCTTAATATATACATCAGAATAGTATATAGCTTCATAATAACCTACATTTATATTACAGGACATTGGTGTATGATTATTCAAGTTTGTAGTAACTAATATTGAGTTGTTGTTGTTGTTGTTCCCCAAGCTGCCTGGCCGAACAGCCCCAAGGCCCCGAGCAAGGCCAAGGCCATAACCGAGCGCCCCCACAGAACCCTCCCTGCTGACCACAATAAAGCCTGGGTGACCGAAGCCACTCCATGGCGGGGAGCTGAGGAGGTTGCGGAAACGCCCGGGAAACCATAGCCACACCCAGGGCCCTGTGCCCCTCAGCAATTATGAAGAGAAAGTTGAGGGGCAAAGGAAGAATGTGACGCTTTGGCTTCCAATCTTGGTAGATTGGGAGGTCAATCCACGGAAGAGACACCGTCACTTGAGATCTAGAAAATATATAAGTAAAAGGAACAGTCAGAGTAAGCTATGGGTATGGCAGAGATCGCTCAGCTCTCACTCTGATAAACCAGCCCATCACCACATGACTAGAACCCCAATCCTCTCAGCATCAGCTAGGAAAGACCCTAGAAAGCCGCCTTTGGCGGGGGGGATTGCTCCCCTATTTCAACCCCTTTTGGGGTTGGGCACCCGCCGATCTAAAGTTAAGGGGGGTGACCTGCTTTTTTCTCTTTCTCGGTTATATCCATTCGGCCCCATTCAGCCTACTGTTTTAAGGCAGTTATCCCCATCCAGGTGTCGATTTCTACCTGGCAAGCGATAGCGAGCCAGCATTGGTATAGAGAAATCCGGCTTCGCCGGAGACATTTTTCCATCGAAAAATGTACAAATTTAGCCTGCTGTCAAAAACAATATGTATATATATGCTGGCTCGCTCCCGCTCGCCAGGAAAAAATCAACAACTGGATTGGGATAAACGTCTTAAAACATTAAGCTGAATGAGGCTGAATTGATACAACCCAGAGAGAGAATAAAAAGCAGGTGACCCCCCTTAACCAAAATATGAATTGGAAATGCGTCAACGTATACTGAACGTGTTAGTTAGACAAAGTAACCATCCAGTCTCTATCTCTTGTCCTCGTACCCCAGTAACCATCCAGTCTCTATCTCTTGTCCTCGTACCCCAGTAACCATCCAGTCTCTATCTCTTGTCCTCGTACCCCAGTAACCATCCAGTCTCTATCTCTTGTCCTCGTACCCCAGTAACCATCCAGTCTCTATCTCTTGTCCTCGTACCCCAGTAACCATCCAGTCTCTATCTCTTGTCCTCGTACCCCAGTAACCATCCAGTCTCTATCTCTTGTCCTCGTACCCCAGTAACCATCCAGTCTCTATCTCTTGTCCTCGTACCCCAGTAACCATCCAGTCTCTATCTCTTGTCCTCGTACCCCAGTAACCATCCAGTCTCTATCTCTTGTCCTCGTACCCCAGTAACCATCCAGTCTCTATCTCTTGTCCTCGTACCCCAGTAACCATCCAGTCTCTATCTCTTGTCCTCGTACCCCAGTAACCATCCAGTCTCTATCTCTTGTCCTCGTACCCCAGTAAGGAGAACAGCACGGTGCGCCTCCACGTCTACCTAGAGTCCCTACAGCAGGAGATCATCAGGGAGGCGCCGGCTAAAACGGTAAGGCTTGGCCGAATTATAGCTTTGGTTTAGTTTTCTATTATTTGTTTATTTATACCCCCAAGAAAATACAAAAACAAATAATACTGTAATAATAAAATAGAGGAAAAAAATAAAAAAAATAGGAAAAATTGGGCCTGAGCATATACTGTAGATAGATATATTTATTTATTTATATATTTATTGATATATATTTATTTATCTATTATATATAATAAATGGATCTCTGGGTATATCTCCTTGACGACCTAGACGTGTGTGATATTTACCATCAGCTGAAAACCAACAGAATGTGCTAACTATTATTACATTTTCAGCAGACCTAAGTGCATAATTTACAAATACATACCCTTTTGATTGGTAGTGGTCCTTCCTGTAAAATATGGTCTAATAATGGCTAAAAGACTATTGAATATGGGTCCTCAAATACCACAGAACCTCCCAATAACCAACTCTTAAATCAATTCTCGACAGTGGGCGGGCGTCCGTCTGAGATTGGGGTTAACCTTTTGTGCCTCTGTAGCTATCCAATTGATGAACCTCACACATTCACCCAATTAGTTACTGAAACGACCAAACAATCAACTGCTCGCCCATCCAACTAATCCATTCTACAATCATGCAGTCCTCCGTCAACTAGTTAATCAGCCGCAATGTGTGTAAGTGTAATCAGCCGTTGTGTGTGTGTGTAAGAGTGAGAGTCCGAGTGTAGGGGGTGAGACAGTGAAGCACGGGAACAAGGTGTCTTCAGAGATGGGGTCACTTCGGGCCATGAGTGAGCACCGTGCCTCATGTGAAGGCAAGATGGCAGGTGCTCGTTGTAGTCTACGTGCTTCACATGTCTCACTCCCTAGACTGGAACAAGACCTCACGGGTTTCACTGCTCATTGTACAGCTGTGAATGTCCAGGCTCTCAGCCTATGCCCGAGAGGGAGTAAGTTGGAATATACAGTAGGAAAAAAAAAAAAAAAAAAAAAAAAAAATAACCAACTAACTTTTATCACTAAAACATTCTCTTGCTCAAATTAGGTTCAGTTATGCATGACTGCAGGAAAGTCTTTGTTACCCACATATCTAAATTACTTATTTGTCAATGGAGAGAATATTTCTTGTACAGTAGTTACAATTACAATTTTGATAAGTTCTTTTGTCTTAATATTGTACCGTTTCTGTTTTGGTTTTTATATTTAGCAAATTTTACATTAAAATTTTATTGTATACATTTTCAGGAGAGTGTAAAGTCTATAAGGAATCTGCTTAATGTTGAGTAACGAAAATTTACCTCTGACATCTACCGTCAATTGACCAAACGTCACAGAGCAAGTTTGAGTAACTGGGTGCGATTCGGCTCGGCTATATACTGCCTTAATGTGTACAGTGCCGAAAGATTAAAATATATATGACACGCCAAGTGCCTTTAGATATTTTTGTTTTCTCTCTCTCTCTCTCTCTCTTTTTGCCATAAATAAGGTGCATAGACTGTAAAATGAAGGGGAAACACAAACAAAAATACTTATCAGCCCATGGAAGATTGTCAAATGCTGCCCAGAAGTAACAAAAACTTACCTATAACCCCCTTGAGTTTTTGCTAACTTCGTTCAATTGATAGAGATACTGTAATGAGTGTTTGATGTCTCTTTTGTTGATTACAGGTGATTATTGTGTCATGCACCATTATGCACCAGCTAAGGATGCGTGATAGGCTTGGCAGCATGGCCGGTGTTCTGGAAGTTCCACGGGCACCCACTGGTTAATTTCAATATAGTTTAGTGAGTACGCCACGGGTGCTCGAAGGGTGAAGCGTTAATTTTCTTCCACAGTGGCCGGGTCTGTTGTCTGAGATTGGTGGAAACCTTGGGCTTTTCATCGGCATCTCCCTGGCCACTCTGCTGGAGCTGGGGGAGTTTGTGCTGGACCTGTTTTTGTGGGGGGGCAAGGGGACAGGGAGGTGCTGCTGCCAGGGAGGGGCCAACACGAGGGGGAATGGGGGAGAGGCAGCAGCGGGCCGCGTCGTATCCACTCCAGTCACACCCATCACGGTTCAACAAGGTGGATTTTGTTTTTCCATGTATTAGAATAATTTTGTATGAATGATTATCAAACTTACATTGGTAAAGCCATTAGAAAATTATCATAATACATTCATGAAATAGTCGGTAAACGTTTTAGTAGAAGTGGTTAAATCTGTTCAGAATTGTGTGTTTTTAAACATATTGCCTTAAACGGCTTCTAAATGCATGGATCCATAAGCAATAATTGGAAAAGTGTTTCGAGACAACTATCAAAGGTTAAAATTATATTATATTTACAGAACATTATGGAGCATGTTTTGAGTACAGTTCCACTATTCCATGTAGTTTCTTTCTCCGACTTCAATTATTTGTTCTCCCTCAGACGACCCTCCGCCCCCCGCAGAGTACAACGCCCCATCAGAGATCAAGGTGGATGGCTACTATAACTGGAGGAGGATGTAGATCGACGAATTTGGAGGGGTAGAATGTTTGGAGATCATATATATGAGATAGTTTGGAGGACGACCAGTGAAGGAGGAGGACCAGCAAAGGATCAGGATTGAAGAAGGATGTTCAGTCGCGGTCATTAATTCCTATACATACATTTTCGAAATCGTCTCGGGTTGAATTGAATGCTCATACTAATGTTTTGCCAATTATGTACATTTCGGAAGTTCATTTCATCAGTTCGAGGCTTCAAAATGTATCAGAATGAATGACTGTGATTGTACATAAGTAGGACGACCAGGAAGGGGAGGTGGTTTGGACGATGAGGACAGGATTGGCAGAAAGAGATGGAAATAAAGAAACAATTGGAGAAGGAGGAGATGTGAAGGACAACAACTGGAATAAGGATTATCGAATGAAGCTGCGAGATTTTGGTTTGCTTCATGCTGGCCGCACTAGATGGCAGCACCTTATATAAACATGTCATACATATTTTGCCAGAGAAGTGATACCTTATCGTTGTCACAGTATATTCGAGTATACCCAGACATCTTCTGTTCTGTGAAATTTTGATCGGGGAGGGTACTTTTTTTACATTTCAATGTAGCAAAGATGCTGTGGAACTGCAGAAGCGCTGAGATCACCTCGGAAGAAACACGGACATTTGAACAAGATTCGAATTTGCAAACATCTGGTCTGCAGTAGTTCATTTAACTATGCCTCCCCCTCGTAACTATCTGGGGGCGGGGGGGCCTGCAGGGTTTTTCCCCTTCATCTATGGTTAGCTTTAACCTAGCGGCTGCAAAAATCCTCTCGAGAGGTTTTACTGGTGGGCTGCGACGCTCCTCTCGGAAGAAGAGATGTCAAACACGTCCTAAAACACTCCAAATGACAAAAACAACAAGTGTGACTGTCATGGCTGTAGGGATGAGTTTCCAATGACATTTACTGCCCCCCCATCTTGCCTCCACCCTGTTTCTCCCATTTCCTCCCTCCACCAGACCAATACAGTAGGGTCTCACATAGAACGAGAAATTGATCGATAAACGAGGCCGTTCTATGTGATTTCGCTCTATGTGATCGCGGAATTTTGGTGGCCCAATATGGTCAATGTTCACTGTAAGCGTAAATTTCCGTCAGGAGCATACGATATTTCGTACGTATTGTACGATATTTCGGCGCTCTATATGAGAACTCCTCGGATTTGCCCTACTTTGATGGCGAAATCGTTCTATATGATCACATTCGTTCCTAACGAAAATTTTGGAACAATATTTTAGGTCGGTCGTTCTATAAGCGAATCGTTCTATGCGAACACATTCTATGTGAGACCCTACTGTACTCCCATACGCACGGCCGCTCGTTGCCGATTTTGCGCCACATTTTCAACTACGGAGCACCGTAACATCTCAACTTCATGTTTTGGGTATTCATTAAAATGTAAAACTTGCAAACTAAACAAACCAAAATTGGGACAAGGACAATATAAAGTCAAATTAAATTATCAAAATCGCTATGTGGAAACAACGCTTACTAAAATTAAAATTATTAAATAAAAGAACACAATCCACCACATAGGGTGTATATACAGTATGTATGGTTGGATGCGGAATCGCATTTCCTACACGATGATGTGGTTTTCGTTGCGTTTTGGAAGTCACCAAATTGGCCTAGGTCTAGCACAGGGCAATGGTGAGTCCTAGGGGGGTCTTGCATTCCTTGGGTTAAAGGGTCTTGCTTCCTTTACAAATCTTGAGCTAATAAAAATGTACTTATTCCCCTGAAGAGAATGAGGTTTGGAAGAAATGAGAAGTTTTTAGAATGACAAAGGGAAAGAGTTGATTGGAGGATAAGAGGAATATATTATGAAAAGGATATTTGGAAGAGGATATCAAGAAGGATCGCAGAAAGCAGATGCAGAGAAGGATATGTGGGAACTAGTTAATGAAGCTGAAATATATGTAGTGTATCAACAGAAGAAGACGACTTTACTTTTACCTTATGATTACATTGTGTTGAAATGTCATTAATTGTTTCTATTTTTCAACAGATGCACAATTATTATAGGGCTACACTGTACACTCGGATGCCATAGTCTCCAGTCCACTCATAAGTATTTGTGGTGTTTCGTTATGCAATTATAACTATTTGGATTGATTTGTTGATAGAACTTGCTTTTCAAAAAATAGTATATATAGTTTTGTAGTTGATGTATAGAAAATTGTATATATAAATTCGTTTACAGAGATATACTTCCATAAGTAGAAATAGGTTAAGTCCACAAATATTTATGAGTGGGCTAGACACGATGGTATCCGAGTGTACTTCACTTATAGTGGTGTGATATATTTTCATAACTATGAAGAATCTCTCTCTCTCTCTCTCTCTCTCTCTCTCTCTCTCTCTCTCTCTCTCTCTCTCTCTCTCTCTCTCTCTCTCTCTCTCTCTCTCATCTCTCTCTCTCTCTCTCTCTCTCTCTCTCTCTCTCTCTCTCTCTCTCTCTCTCATGTAATTATTTTGAAGTGTGTGATTAAAGAATACGTAATGAACAACCTACTTGATTTCAGCCTCCCAACTATGCATTATTGAAATCAAATACGTTGTAATGGTTTACATTATTCAACATATTTACAATAGTTTATGTTTCACAGGTTGGTACAGGTAGATTAAGTACTTCACCAATGCTAAATAAACTACCAAATGCTTAGAGGGAACCCCAAATTTGATCCTCTAATTGCTGAAACTTGAAAACAACATAAGGATAAATATAAGAAACTGAAAAATATCAAAACAGTGTATAATCTGGAGTGGGTCACCTGGTATCATATTGAAATGACCCTATTTTCTTATTTAAGTTGTTTATGAACTTTATACAGAAGATGACCAGAGCATGTTGGTAGTGGTAGGGTCTTTTATATTTATTAGTGTTACTATTTTTTCCCCAAGTTGCTTTTTTAATGAAACCATACTTCTTATAGATCACTCAGTCTTATAAATTTATGTATACATGTCTATATATATTTATTATATATATGTATTTTTTTTCTTTTTCAGACCATAGCAGAGTCCATTTCATTGGGCTCGTACTTGCACCAGGTTGTGACACAGGATTCATAAAACTTAATAATCATACTTTATTATATTTATTATATTTATAATAATATTTATTATATTTATATATATTATTATTATATTTGTATTTTTTTTTCAGACCATAGCAGAGTCCATTTTATTTGACTCGAACTTGCACCAGGTTGTGAGAATCTTTTAAATGTATGCATACATGTCATTATTAACTTTCATGTTTATTTTATTGTATTTTTATATATTTTCTATTTTGTTATATTTAATTTATTTTTTATTTTTTTTGCAGACCATAGCAGAGTCCATTTCATTGGACTCGAACTTGCACCAGGTTGTGCCACAGGATGCATAAAACTTAATAATCATACTTTCTATCTATGAGAAACCTACATTATTAATACATTTCTGTTGGTGTTGTTATCGTTCCCTAGGCTGCCTGGCCGAACACCCCCGAGTCCCTAAGGAAGGCCATGGCCGTTCTGTTATTTGCAACTCTAACATCCATAGGCTATAGCCTGAAACTCGCAAGTGATCAATTGAGCTAATATTTCTACCATTTAGGAAACATCACACAGTAAATAGGTGTGGAAATCTGCAATCCATTCGCTCCAGCCTGTCCTGAGTTACAGAAGGTGAGGGGTTACAATTGCTCTAGCCCATCCATAATTATTAGTAGTCCAGGAAGCGTGATCTCTGTGACTCAAAAAGGGCTTGAGCAAATGGGCTGTAAATATTCACACTTAATCCTGGGCTGACTGTTCTCAATATTGTAGAAATATTAGTTCGATTATTCTAGTGGTTTGTGAGCTATAGAGGTTAGAGGTCAAGATTTTTGGCCTAATAATAATGACTAGACTATAGACTCATCCTAATGAACTGACTATAGTAGCCCAACACTGTCTGGACTAAAGCGTTCAGTTTATGGCAATTTACGATATTTCTTTTCTGACAATATACGATATTTCTTTTCTGGCAATATTTCGGGGATGTTTGGCGTTGGGTTCGGCAATTATAGTCAGTTATATTTCAGCCGACGGTAAATTGAATCTTTGAGCTTATTTATCCATACTTGATTTGACAAATATTTCAAAACTATATGTTGGCATAATTTTAACACGAGGAGGGCGCCATTCATGTTTTTTAAACGGCTGCGTATGCAAATTTATTACCTTCGATACTTACAGAATTTGTTATATTTACCATAGAGCATTATTTCTGATCCATGTGCATATACTTTACTTGTATGATGAACATGTGAACAGTCAAGACCAGAAAATTTGTGTAAACTAGTGAAAAACATATTTGTGGTGGAAGGGGGTGGATGGAGGCTAGAGAGAGAGTGAGCAACATCCTGACTCTCCAAGGTCTCTGGAGGCACTGACTGTGTTTGTCATCTCTCGCGCATGTAAAAGGGAGGAGGGTGTGTGGAAGACGAAGAATCACCATATTTCGAGCAAAAATAAGGGAGGAATTACGAAAATGAGAGGGACAATGGCCAATAATTGAGGAGGGGGAAGTGGGTCGCGAAAGGTGGGGAAGGAGAGGGAGGGGGAGGGTGCGACACATGGGGGGGGGGGTGGACAGGAAGGAGGTAGTAGAGAGTGAATATGCTACCTAAGCATAGTAGTAGGGGTAGGCAGCCCCGCCCAGGGAAGTACTACCGCCAAGGTTTCGGGAGACTCAGGGAATAGCCTGAATTCCATTTTCTCTCCCAGGCCTTGGTAGCTGGATACATATCTTTCTGCCTCACACATCAGGGGTATCAGGAAAACCCTCTTTATATAACATACACATCCAACTTCACGACATTGCCCTACATCGCTATCCTCTATCCATAAAACACTACTCTTCCCACTACATATCATACATGTAACACCATACACTTACCTAATAAATATGGCAGTACAATTGTTAAGAGCAAACCTGGTGGTCCCTCGGATATCCACCCCCGGCAGGGTTGGGTCATTGACACAGGGCCCTCCCGGTCGTCATCATGCGACTGTGTCAAGAGCATTGCAACGTCCCAAAGCTGCTCGTCGGTGCAGCGTTTTCTTTAGTAATATAAGGGGACTTCACTCTAACATCAATTCTGTACACCAATTTCTTCAAGCAGAATCCCCTACTCTCCTTTTTTTGACAGAGACTCCAGTAACATCCACATATGACACGTCTAGATTTAATTTTCCAGGTTATCAACTGCTCCAAAATTTCAGACCTAAAGGAGGTGTATGTTGCTTCGCAAAATCTGAAATTGCCCTGGAGGAGGTTACTAGTTTCAATTGAACCTTTTTTTATTATTCTATATACAAATTAATTTCTGCTGGTAAATTTAAATACATATGTTGCATCTACCGTTCCCCAAATACTCCTCCAGAGCAAAGTCTTTTTGATTCTCTGTCCTCACAACTCGGTGTCCTCAACTTAAATGCTTCTTCTGAAATCACTGTGTTGGGTGATTTTAATGTCCATAATGTTGAATGGCTCACTCATTCAGCCAGGACTGATGATGCTGGTCTTGAATGTGAGCTATTTGCAGACTCATTTAATCTCACTCAACTAGTCAACCAACCCACCCGTGTACCAGATAATCCTAATCATAATTCCCACCTACTGGACTTATTTTTAACAACCAATTCAGAAAATTATGATGTTACAGTGAGGTCCCTGCTTGGATCTTCTGATCACTGTCTGATACAGGCCACCTGTCTATCACCTACCACACCTTCCCACTCTGAACCTGTTTTGGTGACTAAATGGCATTACGATAGGGCAGACTGGGAGGGTCTTCAAGGTTTCTTTATTGATATTCCCTGGACCTCTTTCTTTTCTAATGATGCACACTCCACCTTGAGCCACATACAAGATTTTGTAAAAATTGGAATGGAAACTTTTATTCCTCATCAAAAGTACAGTAAAAGATCTAATTCACCTAAATGGTTTGACCATAATTGTGCTAGAGTAACTGAACAAAAAGCAATAGCCTACAATGCATACACAAGATCAAAAACACATGAAGCCTTTAATTACTTTAGAAACATCAGAAATCATGCCAAAACTGTATTAAACCTAACTAAATCAAACTTTCTCCACAAGCAGGCAAATAAACTTCTAAATAATCCAAATGATAACAAAATATTTTGGTCTACTGTTAACTCATTCAAATCCAACTTCACTACTGCTTCATTCATTCCACCATTAAAATCTCCGACTGGCAATCTTGTAAGTGACCCACGAGGTAAGCTAACCTTCTTGCAGATATTTTCTCCACCAACTCAACCTTAGATGAAATAAATCAAGATGTCCCTGTACTTAATTTTAATTCGCCTGAAATTCCCTCACTTAAGATCCACACCAGACATGTCAAAACTATTTTGCAGAATCTCTCAGTAGATAAGGCTCCTGGTCCAGATGAAATTCCTCCAATAGTACTTAAGAATTGCTCCTTGGTGCTCGCTCCTGTATTGGCAAAAAATTTCCGTCTGTGTACTCATACCTCATGCTTCCCAGTACCCTGGAAAGAAGCAAACATCCGTCCAGTTCCTAAAAAAGGTGCCTCTTCAGATCCATCAAACTACAGACCAATAGCTATAACTTCCACTCTTGGTAAAGTCTTTGAAATTATATTAAATCATCACATAATTAAGCATTTTGAGAATAATAAATTAATCAGTGATAGGCAATATGGTTTTAGACGATGTCGATCAACTTCAGACATTCTTTGCCTTCTTACGCATCAAATCAACCAAGCTACAGACCAACATGGTGAAACACATACAATAGCACTGGATATATCAAAGGCATTTGATAGAGTCTGGCATCAATCCTTATTGTCGAAGATGCCACACTACAGCCTTGCATCATGAGTTCCACTAATGTCTTCTTATCTTCATAACAGAAAAATATGTGTAATGGTTGATGGCCTTTATTCTCAATTTCACTCAATAAATGCTGGTGTTCCCCAGGGATCAGTTTTGGCCCCAACTCTGTTCCTCATTCATATCAATGATCTCATATCTACCACTCATAATCCAATACATTCCTATGCAGATGACTCAACACTCCACAGTTCCTTCACATTTACTAATTCTTTCACCCAACCCGATCTTATAAATTCAAAAATAAACACTGCAATTTCTCTGAACCAGGACCTTTCTAGAATTAATGAATGGGGACAAAATAATCTAGTTTCCTTTAATGCACAGAAAACCAAGTACATTCAATTTTCTAACCGACAGAATCTCACTGACTCCCATATATTTTGTAATGATGTAAATATTCCCACTTCCCCTAGTATTGACATTCTCGGTGTAACATTAACTACTAACTTGAGCTGGACACATTATGTTAGAAGCATTGCTAAGAATGCCTCTAAAAAACTCGGACTCCTGTACAGAGTTCGAGAATTCTTCACTGACGAGCAGTTGGCCGTAATATATAAAAGTCATGTGCGTTCTCAGATGGATTACTGTTCACCTCTGTGGGGTGGAAGTGGAGTGGTTGCATTGAGGCAGTTGGACAAAATTCAAAATAAAGCTATTAGATTAATCAATAACCCTGCAATCACACAGGACCTTTCTACATTTCCATACGAAGAAACGTTGCATCCCTTGCATTATTCTACAGATATTTTCACAGCAATTGTTCCGAGGAACTTGCTTTAATTGTGCCGCCTCTCCACATCTTTCCCCGTAGAACTAGGGCAGCTGAGAGCGCCCATGAATTTACACTTTCTCCTCCACAATGCAGAACTTCTGCTTATCAGAATTCATTTATCCCCAGAGCTACTACTCTTTGGAATTCACTTCCCTCGAATTGCTTTCCACAAACTTACAATCTACAAATGTTTAAATCCAGTTGTTACAAACATTTTATGAATGGAGGATGCCTTTAGGCACATGGACCTTTTTGTTTTATCTGTGTTTTTCCTTCCTCCGTTCATTGTCTCTTAAAAAAAAAAAAAAAAAAAAAAAAAAAAAAAACATACTGCTTCCATTTGAGTGCCTATGGGGCGTTTTTTTTAATGAGCTTTCTTCCGTGAGGCCTTTCCCATCCGCTATGCAGACACTTCTGTGAGGCCTATCGCGCTTCTTGGGATGATATTAGCTAAGTTCTCGTAATTAACCACATATCTCGCTACAAAAATCTTTGTAATCGCTGAATAATCAAGATGTGGACATGGCAATTTACCGTTAGCTGGGAAAACCAGAATATTGTCAGAATCTGATTATCTTATGTGGTAAAATTTTAAATATTCAGCCAGAATCTGCCTGGATAGAATTATTTGAACTTTCATTTCACAGCTAGAGAGAGAGAGAGAGTAAAATGGAAGAATAAAATCAGGATATAGAAGTATGAATACAAATATTAGCCAACGATTTTGCTGTATAATTTATTTGATCATTGTTTACACACCTAGAGAGCAAGGAGTACGACACACAGTCGGCTAGAGCATAATGTATGTAATGTACTCAGGCACATACTCCATTGCTGAGGATGGCCGACTTAAGAAAAGGCCGAATAGAAACTACATTTAAAGTTCCAATTCTAAGTGTCCGGGACCACTTTCACGTTCCCTTGCCCCTGTCTCTGTCTAATATTGGACAATTTTATTTATAAGGATCTGAATTAACCCTCTGACGCCTGCAAGTTTTTGCTAAGCTGAATAATGCTAGCCAAAATAAAACTTAAGAAAGTCATCATTGTGTTGAAGGGGTTAAAAGGGAAATCACAGGAGTTCTTTCCCCCTGAGAAATTTTATTCGGCAATAAAGGACTGACAATTTCTGAATTAGCATTTCATGATGTCTCTATCCAAGCTCCATACGTCATTTATATCCATTTATATATAGTATTTATCCCTATAATCCGGTTCTAAACAGTGACCGGTAGTTGTCGTCGGCGTGGTAGGAACTGTCCAGTCTCATCCCGGTCCATTCGTTCGCTGGGCAGGAGAAGGCCGTTCATAGCCACCCACACTCCAGGGGCGGCTGCTTGTACGCCTCCTAATGCCACACCAAGGTTGAAGTCTGCATCGGAATCCCTGGGGGTTGAGAGAGAGGAACTGAGAGAGAAAACATGAAAGAGCACGAACGAAAGAGGGTATTAGAAGTATAGAACAAGGGTGAGAGAATTGCAAATTAATTATTATCTTAAGCAACAAGTAGGGTTGCACGAATATTTCGGAGAGATTGGAAAGACAGACAGACAAAACGGGAATAACATTAATATCGCCGAGAAAGATAAAATAATCGGGATCAGGACACCTAATTCTGATGAAGGGAAGCTCTTTGTTTCCGAAACTATGCTATCAACCACCATATGACATTCATGGTATACCAAACATTTATCATCTCCACCGTTCTCTAATGTAGAGACACTGCAGACGTTACACGCAGAAATGTAATATTTTCTGCCTTTGAAGCTCTTCATCATCAACTGGGAGGACGGAAACACAAATAACAACTTTCAAGACCTGGGTGACTGCTGGTCCTATCCAGAGTGAGGTTTGGCAACCTCTACGGTCTACCATACCTTAGCCATTTCTGTCTGTATATTTTCCTGTACTACTTTTCCTTTTGGGTGCTAGCGAGATCGCCCGATTGAGTGGCACTGCAAGGGGGGCTGCAGACGGTGGGGGCATTGGCTGATAATCCCCTCCCCCTCTACCCTCTCAGAGACAGATCTCATCTCACCCTGGCCCTTTCGAGGGCCCGAGCATCTAGCGTGGCTTCGGTCAACCGGACTCGGGACTGCTTGGATAGACAGTCTAGGGAACTATAACAACATCCACCTTTCAAGACCGAATTCACATAGCATGGAAATCACTTAAGCCAATGATCACCTATTATGCTCCGATATCTTAACATGCTGGAAGATATAAGACTTCCTCATATTATTCTCTTTATTATACTGGTAACTAAAACCATTTCTCCAGACTTTAAGATTTTTTTTCCTAAATGAGTAATGATGAGAAAGATATAATGAAATGCCAGTTCTTTCCTCACTTATCTCTTGGCTTCAGATTAAAACCATGTGGCTCCATTAGGCACCTTAATACCTGAGCTCGGAGTAGAATAGGAAAGAAAAGTGAACTACTGCTTAAATAGGAGATAAAGTGAAAATAGATGTGTTATATTCGAAGCATTAGAGCTCCGATGAACACCACCATCTTTGTGATCTTGCAATGCGTGAAGTGAAAGAGACAGAGGAACAGACAGACAAAAAAGAAAACGAAGAAGCAGAGACAAAAATAGAGTTAAATAATATAACACCCTCCTGACCTAGGCTAAATTCTCAAGCTACCCGATTATTATTCAATTGGTAGCGTTTGGAAAATCATTGTTCTGATCAGTTAATTTGAATAACATGATCATTGAAAACTGGCTTTCTGTAACTTGTGACATTACTATTCATAAGCCATAGAGGGGCATTAATGAAAATGTCAGTATTTCATGATTTAGCATTACCTTTTGACAGAGGATATAATTGTAAACAATTATTTTTAACATCAACATTTAGCAATCTAATTGGTGAATATTCTTTACATTAGTCAGTACAAAAATAACTGGTTCGCATTTGAAAAAAAATAAAAATAAATCATTCCGAGATCAAGATTTTTTGTAGGTGTTTTGCATGCTGAATTTGAAAATGTAACTTATTTTGCTCAATCAGGTCAGGTTTTTTTATGCTATCTCAGTTTTTTGTTTTAAATATATAATTATATAATTTCTTTAATATTATTTTACTGATTTCAGATCTATGATGAATAGAAAGTACAATAATGACTCAAACAGGTTCTGCTATATCTGTGGTAAAGTCACTGTGTCAGACCACCAATCAAACATCACACGTTTTGTGAAGAAAAGCTATCATGCCTTTTGCGGGGTTAAAGTTGGCGACCAGGATAAAGCATTTGCCCATCACTTATGATACAAAATGCGTTCTCTTTTTCCTGTATTATCTATATGTTGATCAGTTAAGCAGGCAAACAGCACTATGTACAATGCAGTTTTGCACAACACTGTCACACACTTTCATCAATCCGCAAAATATTTTATTACCACCGGTAGATATAAAACTCTGGGTAATGAAGAAATTAGTCAGAGTACTCAACGAAGCTGTTGCTTCCCTAAAACAAATTCATAAGCGTAAGCGACGCCAAACTGACAGTGGGTATTTATGACGGCCCTCAGATCATGGAGCTAATAAAAGACGCTCAATTCACCTGAAGTCTGGAGGACAATGAAATCAATGCCGGGCTCGCATTCAAGTCCATTGTCACAATTCTATTAAGCAACCACCAAAGTCCAGAATACGAACGTATTGTCAAGGAGCTCCTGCAGAGTTTTCAGGCTCTTGGTGCAGACATGTCCATAAAGATGCCTTTTCTCAGCTCACAGACTACTTTCTGAACTACTTTCGTGTTCTCAGCGAGGATCAAGGAGAGCACTTCCACAAGAATATTCAAGTGATGGAGGAGGTACCAGGGTCCTGCTGGTGATTCAATAGTAATGTTCCATCTGTGGAACACAGACGAAATTCTTTGAGAAGGCCCTGTCTTCCACATTAACTGTACTTGTGTATTATGTTCTATATACTTTGTACATATTCTATCAATATATTTTTGTTTTAAAATAAGAAACTTGCTAAATTCACAATGCTTATATTCGTATTATCATTTTTTTACAAATTGAGAAATCATAGTAACCTGTCCTGATTGAGCAAAATTACCAACATTTTGTAATTCAGCATGCGATATAAAAGAACAGCTAAAAAATCCTTGACCTAAAACAATGAGGCAGCCCAGTGTAAGCTATTATAATGAAGGATTTGTTTACAGCTTGGGCGATTTGGTATGTTTTGCTAGCCACCTATTTATAACTTATTATGTCAATCAACAGACTATAGTAGATTGATCATGATTTGTTGACATTAACATAATTATGATTGTTACATGATAGAGTGAATGCACCCTTGAATGTTTGTGATGGATGGGCTTCTGTAAACACTGCTGTCTTGTTGATTTACCTGCAGTGCTTGAAGTGAGTGAAAACGAAGACTGATAAAGAGAAAGACAGAAGAATAGAGGGACAGACAAACTACAGACCTAAATTTCTCTGGCGTGTGAGCTCCAGTAAACACCACGGTCTTGTTGGTAAGCCCGCGGTGCCTGAGGTGTGTGGTGAGGTGGGCCGCGGTGTTCAGTAGTGTGTCCGTCCCGTGAGTCACTACCACCTTCAACGGGGAGGAACCCACCACTCGTTCCACTAGGCTATTTCTGTAGGGATAATAGGTTAACTTAAACTACAATATATATTGTTTGTGTCTGTGTGTTTGTCAGTATGCATATAATCCCCTGTTAACCCCATCATCTTTTTAGTAACCCCTGAATGATGTTGACGTGTGAGGCGATAAATCAACAATGTATTTACCCCATCTTCACAGAGGACGAACCTAGCATTCGTTCCAGTTGAGCATTTGTGAAGGACGATTTGGAGACATATAATGTATTTAATAGAAGTAAATAATTGTCTGTATATACAGGGTGTATGTGTCTGAATACATGTAAGCCTCGACGAACACGACCGGCTTGTTGGTAACCCGCGGGATGCCTGAGGTGTATGGCGAGGTGGGTGGAGGCGGTCGGCCGTCCAACGTCACCACCACCTTCTAGAATTAGGAAGAACCCAACACTCATTACATTAAGTAATTTCTGAATGAGTTATATGGGAATTTAAACTAAGCATTTAAGAGAAAGACTGCTAATAATTTTATCCCTATGTCTGTCTATATCTGTGTATAAAAAGCCCCCATATATACCACAATCTTGCTGGTAACCATGTGTGAGACGTGAGGTTGGTGGCCATGGTCATTAATGTGTTTGTATATGTTCCATGGGTCACCAACACCTTCACTGGGGACGACCCAAACACTTACCCCTCGCTATCGCTCGCCAGGAAAAAATTGACACCTAAATGGCACAAAAGGTCTTGAAAATACTAATGAGTCGAACGCCTTTAAATCTCAAAGCTAATAGGGCTAAACATTAGGGCGAATGGGGTCCAGAACCTCTTCTCCCCCCCCCCCCCCATTATTAAACCTTAACATATTTATTGTGCCATCAGGGAGCCGTAAGTGACTAAAGGAGAACATTGCGACTCATGGCACTAGGCTAGGGAATCGTTTTATTGAGATTCCCCACAACGATTAAGCATGCCCTTCGTCCTTCAGCATGTGATCTTCCTGAATTAATCCTAGTTTACTGATACCAACTTTGAGATTACTGATTTTTAAAGGTTCCCTCCTTATCTTTATAGGGGTCTGTGTCTATCTTCATCTCTCTCTCTTTTTCTCTAATAACGTTCATTATCTCTGCCAACCTGAGTATATGCGAAGATGATGTGATCGTTGCCTAATATCTGTCTGTCTGTCAGCAGGATTTCCATAACATGAATGGGTGGATTTTGATGAAATTTTGTCCGTATAATACTTTGCTACCTAAATGTCAGTATATTACTTTGCTACCTAAATAGAAATGAAAACTTTTGACCAAAATTCAATATCCTTCCCCCACCCCCTTCTAAATAGATACCTCACAAATGGTCATGAGAAGTTTTCATTGATTTTTACGATACCCAATACGTTAAAATAATGGTTTCCTAAGAATTTCATATTTATTGTTTTATAGTTAAGGGTAAGCAGTCTCTCCTACAGAGTGTTTCGATGGTTGTGATGATGAAGCGGGTTGGATGGAGGCAAAACAGAATATTGAATACAGCCAGTTTCCCTATCTCAATGCTGTAGCCGCCATTGGTCCTTCCTGCATATCTTACCTAGTTTGAAAAATCTGGATGCATACCGACCTATCCTGTAGCCCCTCAAACCCCCTTTAACTATGCTAAGATACCCTGAAATGTTTCTACCAGTCTTGAAATATCCCAACAGCTACTCACATATCTAAAAAACTCTACACCTATCCTGAAGTGTCATGAACATCCCTTAAGCTTCGTACCAGTTCCATAAGCTCCCCAATATATTAAAAAATATCTCCACCTCTCCTAAACAGCTCCTAACTTATCTTTCTCTGTGATATCCTACTAGTCCTTCCTGCGGAGTGTCTTGATGGTAGTGATATGGAGCAGGCCTGAGGGAGACGATGCAGGTCTCCGCACTGCCGGCTCTCCTATCTCGAAGTTGTGTCTGTAGCTCCCAAATCCCTCTCAACTATCAAAAGATCTGAAATGCCTCTACCTGTTTTGACATATTTCTATCCTATAATTTTACACCTATCTTTAAAGGTCTTGAGCGATCCCATATGCTCCCCAACCTATCCCAAAATCTCACCACCTATCCTAAAGAGCTCTTCCTACCTTGTCTTCCTCTGCGATGTCCTTTGAGTATTTCCTGCAGAGTGTTTCTATGGTTGTAATAAAAAGCCAGCTGGACGGAGGCGGTAGAGATTCTGTGCAAGGCTGGCTCTCTGATCTCAAAGTTTTAGTAACTCTTTGGTCCTGCTCTTCTATCATTTAAGCTCATAGGACTCCTGACTTATTCTGTATGCTTCTACTGTAAATCCATATTCCATGAAAGTTCTTTAAGTGCCCTTATCTATCTTAGAAGTCTCCAATATTTCTTGAATATCTTAAAGTCTCCTTAATTTAAGCGAACCCCTCTATTCTGAAAGCTCCTGTAGTGTCCCAAAATATTCGAAAGTCTTAAGATCTGAAATATCCCAACAACACCCCACCTATCCTAATAGCTGTAGGCCTACACCTATCATGAAAGACCTCAAACAATCCAAATACTCCCTAACAATCTCTAAAGCGCTCCACATTTTCCAAAATATCACTACCTCCCCTAAAATACTCTTCCTAACCTGTCGTCCTCCGTGATGTCTTGCGAGTCCTTCCTGCAGAGGGTCTCAATACTGGTGATGATGGACCGGGCTGGACGGAGACGGTGAAGGACTCTGCGTACAGCTGGTTCCCCTATCTCGAAGTTGTAGCCACCCTTGGTCCGAGGGTAATCTTTGTCGATGGTGCCTAGGGACGATTATAAAAGATTAGGTTATTTTATACATGATTGGATGTAAATAGATAAAATATGCTTAGGAATGACTACAGTAGATTAATTGGGGATTTTGAACGGCAATGTACTGTACAACTAGTTCTCCTATCTCGAAGATGTTCTTGTCCCTAGCCCCATGAGAACACAAATACAATTGGTATGAGAAAGATTATTAAAGTGTCCATACTAATCTACCCATTTAAAGGTACATTGATTCCGCACTACGGAAAAAATTCGTAAAAAATAAAAGAGAAAAATTAAACTCAAAACTTGTTTTGCTATAGCTTTCCATCTCGTGGATTTCTTGCACGTGGATTCTAGCCCAGACCGTGGTAAGAGAGACGCCATTCCGCCTTCACTGACATATTAAGACTAAACTCAAGATATCAACGAATGGGAAGGGGATGGACGGGAGGGCCCTACATCGTCAATGATTTCGGGGCCACTACTAAATATTAGGTTTTCTCTTCTCCTCTCCGGGGATCAAACCTATAATTTATTAGTGGCCCCTCCATCATTGACGATATGCCTGATATCTCAAGACTGGAGGGGGACATTCGTAACAATTTTAAACCACTAACAATACCATAGGTAGAGAAAAAAGAATCGCACAGCAAATTTGAGTTCTTTATTGTTTACATACAATGTATAAAAAATATAAAAGGATAGAAAGCAGTGCGTTACTTCGAAGAAGATCTGCTTTATATAATTATTTGATAAGATTCTCACCTCGAGATTCATAAAATTGATTCTCATCTCGAGATTCATAACTTGTTGTCAGGGCAACAAAAATGTGTCCCTGATTAACATATCTTTTGTCCTTAAACTTATTTGTACATGTTATATAATTTGTACATATTGACTATATAGTTGCAACTATTATAGGTATCTTTGCATAGAAAAATATTTTAGAGCTGTAAAACCAGCTCAACTTATAAAGTATCACAGCTTGTGAACTTAGCTCGTGAACTTATCACATCCTCCGGCGGAGGGGCTCTCAGGGTCTTGGGGCTTACCTGCAAACTCCCCCCCCCCCCTTTTTTCTTCTAAGATTAAACTTAGTAACTAATAGCACAATGACTCATGAGACCCTCTGTCGTAAAGCTACACAGGCTAGCTTTGGTTTATCCAGGGCCACCGACAGGTATAGCGTCAGCAATGTATGATTTGAAGCCCACAATTTAGTGTTAGCTATGTCATCAATCGAATCATTTGTCGTGGGCTCTGCCCACTACGCCGGGATTACTTTCCCTAATGACTTCTACGAGTAAGGAGGCTAATCTTCTCGTGACCCGAGTACCTGTGTTGGTGACCCATAACGCTCCTGGTTGTTGAGGTTTTGCTACCCTCATAAACTTTAATTAAAGCCTGAACCGTGCACAAAATGTGATGCGTATGTCCGCGTTTACGTGCCGGGACCGTAAATTCTGAAAACACATGATCACAGTGTTCGTTCTTAGCTACAAATGTGGGAGACGGCGTGATCTGTAGATGCTCATTTAATATCCCAAACCTGAGGCAATTAGGTTCGGTGCTCATCGCCGCCAGCTCAGATACCCTGTTTCCTGTCGCTAAAGCCATAAGGAACACAGCCTTCCTTACTAATGATTCAAAGTCCGGCGCATTATTATATTTGCGTGAATGAAGCAAAGATAAAGCTTTGTCCAGCGACCAGGTAGGCATGAGCTGCCGTGGTGGTGGGCGTAGTTTGAAACATGCTCTCATAAACCCTTTCTCCTCCTCCTGCGGTATGGTCAGACCGGTAAGGTCATAAAAGGGAGATAAGTGATTCTTTAGAGTAACTACAGAAAGGCATTTTTGCTCAAACAAATAAACCAAATATTTAAAGACTAAAGCAACTGATGAGTCTGATTGCGCCGTTTCTACTATCCAGGCTGTAAATGATTTCCAATGGAATTGATATTGCCGCCTGGTAGACATAGTATACTGATTAAGAAATTTATTAGTCACACTCTCCCCGTACTGGGCTAGCCATTTGGCATTTTGAATGTCCATAAGGCAAAAGTCAGCGAGGTCTCTAGGTTGCCAATTGTCTGCAAGTGGAAGTACGAGACCGGGAGTGACACCGGGTTCTCGCACCACGTTTTCAACTGGTGGTACCACACCTGGGCCGGCCATAGTGGCGCGATCATTGAGACTAAGACCCGGTAACCCTGTAGTTTGTGAACTACTTGACACATGAGTGAAGCGTCTGGAGGCGGAAAAAGATAGATTGAATTCCATTTGTTCCAGTTCTCCGACAATGCGTTTGGACCCCCCGCCGCGGTTATTTTCCGGCATGATAGATATAGAGGGAGTCTGTGGTTTCCCTCGGATGCAAATAGATCCACTTGTGGACGGAATGGCTCTGCAATCATCTTGTTGAAGATGTTTTGCTTGAGCTCCCATTCTACTACTGTGCTCTGTCTCCGGGACAGGGTGTCTGCCCAGATGTTCGCTATGCCTGGGAGGTAAGATGCATGAAGATGTATGCTCAACGTTTCGGCTAGAGCAAAAATCTCTTCTGACAATTCCAGCAACTTGCGAGACCTCGTTGACCCTTGCTTTTGAATGCAGTGGACTGCATTCAAGTTGTCCATCCGAAAGGCTATTGACTTTCCCTGTAAAGAAGAGCCGTGATTTTGGAGGGAAAATAAAGGGACTAGAAGTTCTTGTTTGTTGATATGAAAGTTCTCGTCTTTGGACCATAGACCTTGACCTTGGTGGCCTAGATTCGACTGATATCCCCAGCCTATTGTTCCTGAAGCATCTGTGTCTACCCATACCGTAGGTGGGGGAGAAACCCACGTCATTATTGAGTGCAATGTATCCTTCCTTGCCCAGACCGACAGTAAGTTGTGAATTAATGGAGGGATAGGCCATAATTTTCCCTCCGGTAAGAGTGGCAAAAATTTGTTGCCTTCCATGATTAATCTTTTTACTTTCAACCGGCCCAACTTTACAGTTAGTTGAATCCAATTGAGAGAACCGACCAGGGACTCCCACGTCTTCCTCGTCGTGTTCAGACTGTGGAGAAACGCGAACAATATCCTGCGAAATCTGTCTCGGTTGTCCACACTCTGACTGAGAGTAAGGTTGGCTGTGTCCCAGACCAGCCCTATCCACTGAATTACCTGTGTGGGAACGAGGTTCGACTTTACCAGGTTGACCTTGAACCTTAAGATTTGCACATGATTTATTACTTGATTGACATGGATACGTCATGAACTCTCTGACTCCGCCACTACTAGCCAGTCGTCTAGGTACCATATAACACCTTGATCCCCTGAGCTAACATTGGCATAAGTGCCTGCCGGACTAATTTGTTTAATATTCTTGGTGCCAAATTTAAACCGAAAGGCATTCTCTGAAAGACATAAGTCTCTTGCCTTATCCTCAAGGCGGGGAACTTTTGAAACCTCCTGTTTATCGGGACATGCCAATAGGCATTGGTCAGGTCTAGTGAACACATCCAGCCTAGCGGCGGGAGGGTGAGTCCGATTTGATTCACTGTGAGCATCCTGAAGATTGAATTTTGAATATAAGTGTTCAGACACAAGAGACCTACTATTGGTCGCATCTGCACGCTGTCTCTCTTTGGCACAAGAAATAGTCTGGACGTAAAGACATGGCAAGTTGAATCTACGGGACAATGACATGCTTGGTGATCATTTCCTGGACTAGTGACTCCACCTCTAAAGAAACATTGTTGACTTCTAGAGCTTGACGTAAACGAGGTCGCCGGAGCCACCGCCAGGTGATTCCCTTGCGTGCCACTGTCCGCACCCATGTTCGCCGGGGCCAGGCCCTGTGACATGCTTGAAACGACCCCGTCACTAGACTGGGGTTTTTCGGCAGAACTACACTCGAGTCCAACTCGCCTGCGATAGGCCCTGGGAGAGAGAGAGTTTGATTGACTAGTTTTTTTTGGGTGCTGGGGCAGAGGTAGACGGTTGGCTAGGTTTGGCAGATGTCGTCCCCTGATTTGGTTTGTGTTGTGACTTATTCTTGTTCCACTTACTGTGAGGCTTACCTTGTTTCTGCTTTTGCTGAGTACCTCCCTGCTGTGGGGAAGGACTGGGGTCCTGAAAGGACTGTTTAGCAATGTTAGCATAAGGCTTGCCTCCAGTCTTTTGTTTGGATTATGGTTTCTTGAACGAGTCCTTCTTAGGCTGGGAGGTACTCTGCGGCAAGCTACCTGCCAAATTGTACACTGCTCTCCATGTATCTAAATCTAAGAGAGAAGCAGTCAAGACCGGGGAAAGAGTCACCCGGCGACCAATATCTTCCGGTAATTTCTTAACCATAAACACCCTCAAGTCCTGGCGTGCTTGCACAGCCTCTAGTAATGCTATTCTGATGTCACCTAGGGACTGGATTGAATTTTGTAAGAGCAGCCGCCGTGATAACTCCGTGGCCTGCCTTACATTTTGATTTTCAATAGCTGAGATAGTCCGTGTGAGGGACTGGGCTATTTGGCGGCTTACAATATATTGGGAAAAAAGTCTATAGGTTTTGTTTCTTAATTTGAAATCTCTATCCAAGTGAGCTGGGGGAGGAGTCGAGAAAGGTTCCCTTAACTCATAGAGAGCAAGTTTGAGGGCCGAAAGGAAATCAAAGAGAGCTTGGGACACCCCTCCTGCCTTATTTATGGGGAGTGAGAACCAAGAGTGGGTTTCCTGAGGAATTTGGTGGGATGATTTTGTGGTAATGGTAGCTGCAAACTGTTGCGCCTCAGCTTCCCAGTCCCTCCACGGACCCACACCTACCTGCCCCACCTGCAACACTGGACTGCGTGTTTGGTCTAGCGCCGGAATTCTATCCAATTCCGGTGTTAATGCGTTCAGAGCTTTCATGTCATTGATGCCGTCAGATTTTGTCCAGTCTGCAAATAGTCTTGCAGATGAGGCAGGGGGCATAGCCGGAGTTGACGAATATACAAAGAAATCCGGGTTATAGACATTGGGTATAGCCTTAATAGTAACATCTAGTAGCCTACCTTGCATATCCTTAGCCCTTAGTTTCTTGCTTTTGCTCACCTCTATGGTCCAGTCACTCGGGACCGGAATCTCCCCCGATATTGTTGTCTGTGCCATGTGGACGTTCTTGGCTATAGCCAGAACCAATGAGCAGTCAGGCCCATATAGAAGCGGCATAGGGCCTTTTCTATGCAAAATTTTGTCTAGGGGAGGAGGTGTGATATCCGTGTTAACTCGGACATTCGTAGTTGTCAAGGCGGCGGACATTGTTGTGTCACTCGCCGTGGTGGTCATTTGGTTGACGTTAAGAGGGGGTATGGTAGTATTAGATTGAAATGCGGTAGGTTGTAAGGGCCTCACTGTTGATTCAATTGGGGGAGCTACCGGTGCCGAAGTGGAAGGGACCTGAGAACTAGGGATATGATACTGTCTCATTACTTTATGCAAGATATCATGAAGGTCATCTGTAGTTACATATTTACTTTGAGATCCCCGGGAGGACTCTGAACCCGCCTCAGAGCCTTCCTTGTTCACTGGTTGTCCTGAGGATATTTGTATATCTTCTACCTCCTCTGGGACTTCCACAACCTCCGGCGCCTCCTCAACCTCCGGCGTTTTCTGCCTTTGTAAAACTACCGGCTCTTTCAACGGCCACACTAAGTCCGGGACTGAAGAGGGAATATTATCATTGCTCCTCTGTCTGTCTTGACCCTGAAAACCAATTTGTGCCCGTGGTGGTTCTAATTGTCTCCAAACACTTCTGTTAGGCACGGCGGGAGGTTGGGAGTCCTGTATAATACTAGCCTGTGACATGTCATAATGTTGGACGGTACATGGTGTATAACCCCTATATTGTTCCGCCAGCACCCGTTGTGACACTATTGGTGGACCTGTTCGTGGTGCGGCAAGATTTACCTTAGGTATAGCAAATTCCTTCAACCCATCCCTGGGATTCGACTCAGTCTCCTCAGTCCCCGCCTCCGAGTTTCCTGATTGGACAGACATGGAGGCAGAGGCGGAGGAAAGTGGCCGCGGCGCCGGCGTAGGCTGGCGCCGAGACGACGTCTCATCCGTGCGGGAACTTTTATGTCCACTCACTGATTTAGAGGTCGAAATCACAGATTCTTCCCGCCTTCTTTTACTAGACTTAGCCGTCGATTCTACTGAAGATTGGCGGTCTCGTCTTGAGGTGATCTTGACCTGGACCTTGACTTGGTCCTCGGCGAAGGCGATCGTCGTCGTTTGTGGCGGTCGGGGGGGGTTGCCTCGTCGCTGTCGCTACTCTCGCTACTAACTAATTCCTCAGACAAAGCTTTAGTTTTAGTTTTAGATTTGGGAGTCGACCTCGCTGACGTTGCTTTAGACATTGGAGATTTAATTAATTACTAAGTGTTCCCACAATGTTTCGTCATCACACATCAATGCCTTATGGGCCACATATTTTGCGTAGATTTTAAAGATAGTCTTAATCTCCTGAAGGGCTACTAGGCATGAAAGGTCCTTTTTCTCAAACACGTTTGACCGGAGATCTGAGATCTGTGCATTTCTTAGACAGCCAAAGTCCTCTAGATCTGTCGAGGCGCTTTACACATTTGATACAATGTTTATGGGCAAAGACCGGGAGAAGAGAACAGTTAAGTGTAGCGCACAGAGAAAAGCGAGGCATGATGGAGCTAAAGACCCCCCCCACTGCCGTGATCGGCTCCCTCACCTGCTGCCTGAGCTGCTACTGGAGTGACGAAATCTGGAAATAGAAATTTCCAGGAATCAATGCTCATAAGGAAAACCTGAGAGGTGTTAAAACATCCTATCCTTCAAGTCCGCCGGAAAATTAGCTATAGCACACTGCTACTCTAACCTTCCGCTTGACTTGTCTTAGGAAAACTTAATTTCCTCTTGAACTGCTTACCTGTGACAAAGTGTCACTGGCCCAATTATTCCGTTAAAACTATGTTGAATATGGTCTAGATAGAAATAACTCCACTAGACTGTTAGCGCCGGGCCAGGAAAGTACAGTACTGTTAGCGCCGGGCGAGGAAAGTCATGCTGTGCTAGGCTATCGGTTTGGCCGAGTTCGCTCAGCGGGCCGATATTACTCCCTTAGGAATTTAGCATTTTCCGCCGGGAGGTTCGTGGTACTGCACACCACGCCGGGATTTCTTGGCTGAAACCTTTGCCTACGAGGCGAGGTTAGGAGTCAGTATGTAGAAAGAACGCCGGAAGGCAACGAGCCAAAACATTGGGAGGGTCGACTTGTATGTGAAAGTCAGACCTCCCCAAAACACCCCACACCACCATCAGGACGTCTCCTGAGTCCCTGTTTATGTGTTAAATATACATACACATATAGACGAGGGATATATCTTAGGGTTATAATAGTATAAAAACAACATTTATTAATAACATCAACCCCTATACCCTACGGACACCCCTAATGAGGCTGGCCACGAGGCTTGTAGTAATTGTACACCTTGTAGTTTACCTTACCTCCTGAAGACACTTCTGCGACAACTGGCGTGGGGGCCCCGCGAGAGGGGCAAAGTAGAATCGAACCATGGAAAGTCCCACACCACGTGTGACAACGCTTAGACCAGGGCGTCTGCTATAATAATTCAAAAGCAACTGCCTCATATAGATGGTCAGAAGCCTAATCCTGCGGATAGATGAGCCTCCTAACTAGTAGCTGATAGCAATATCTAAGGCACAGAAAACATAAACAAAAACCACATGCGGCGCTGATCCTGGAAGATTGTAGGTGCCTGCACAATAGTACCCTATTTTAACACTTCCCTGCGGGTATACCAATGGGGTAGCCTGTGCTAGCTAGTCTAAACATGTTCAATACAACTCAGATAAATACAAATGAGCAAGGACTCACTAGAAGCGAGCGTACGAAGAATGTGGCAGAGCACAGGCACGCACGTCCTACTGGGATGGACGCGGGGAAGGGAAGGCGGAATGGCGTCTCTCTTGCCACGGTCTGGGCTAGAATCCACGCGCAAGAAATCCACGAGATGGAAAGCTATATCAAAACAAGTTTTGAGTTTAATTTTTCTCTTTTATTTTTTTACGAAATTTTTTCGTAGTGCGTACCCCAATCATAAGACGATTCCATAAGAGAAGTAGCGTTACACTTATGATGTAGTACTCCTGATTCCCCGCGGCGGGAGTTCAAACTTGCTACCTGCGGGTGCTTGAAAGAAGGCTAATAATAACAATAATAATATTTATTCGGTTAGCAATTTACAGAGTTGGTACCACATAGTATGTTACAAATATGACATGTACCAGCTTTGCATAATTCCAACTAAGGATAGCCCAATAAGGCCGTTAGGCGTATTTCCATTGGGGTCCTTGTGGGATTAGGTTAGCTGGGGAAAAGGGGAGGATAAAAGAAATGGATACTTTAGAGAAAGTATTTCTAGGGGGTTATTTTAAGATACCTTACATCCTATGGTAAATATCAGTAATCCATAATCAGTAATCATTTCAGTTTGGTTTGCCTATCTCTTATGTCGTATTTAGTAGTAGACATAAGCTTGGTGCTCCCTTCTCGCAGCTGTCCGGTTCAGGTGTTCCTTCAGGCTACGTCTGAAGGAATACAGTGTTCTCTTTTCACGGACTGACTGGGGTAGGTCGTTCCAGTCTTTGATGACAGTGAAGAAGAATGTTTGCTTACCCTGTCCTTGGATTCTCGGGACCTTAAAATTAAACATCCTGTTTCTTGTATTATGTCCACTCCTGTCATTTGTTTTAACAAAATCACTCTTAAGATACTCTGGAGCTCTGTCATAGAAAATGTTGAAGGCATTAGTGAGCCTGATTTGTATGGCCCTGTCAGAGACATTGAGCATACCTAGTGACTGAAGTTGTTCCTGGCCAACATGTGATCTGGGTCCTAGGTTCAGCATGAACCTAACCATGAGTGACCTGGCTATTATATTAATAGGCATATCGTCAATGATGGAGGGGCCACTAATAAATATATATTGTGTATTCCCCATTTCTACGCTTGATATTTCA
This sequence comes from Paralithodes platypus, assembly GCA_032716605.1. NCBI lineage: Eukaryota > Metazoa > Arthropoda > Malacostraca > Decapoda > Lithodidae > Paralithodes > Paralithodes platypus. The sequence continues at coordinate 42,331,616 of CM064580.1, forward strand.
CTGTAACATCCGGATTCCGGTAAGGATATGCGTGAGTATGCAAGCTTAGGTTATTATAAACTTGATTAAATAAGATTTGGGTGCTATACGTCAAATTATGACAGTTGGATTAGCTTAACCCTATCAATATACTATTCTCTCATTTTAGTTTTGTTATTATTAGACTATTGAATTTAGCTTAGAAAGTATCTGCTGGAGTAAAAAAAAAGGCATTATTTTGTTTGAACCTCCTTCTTGCTCATATTTAGGCCAATTGTTTTTTTTTCGGTTTGAAGACGTTTGCACCATTAATATGGCGAGTTTAAGACCTTTCGCCCCATTTGTTTGTCAATATTAAGATATTTCATGGCGTGGGTGTCGATTTTGTCCTGGCTAGCGATAGCTCGAAGGGGGTGTTTTACAAAGCTTGATAGAGGTCTAGGGAGCAAGCAAAAAATAAACCCTTAATTGAGGTCGCGTGTATCCCCTTGATTAATAAAGGTCGTTCCTAAGCTATATACAAGTATCTATTGTTAGCAAGGATATTATGGAAAACGCCATATTGATGAAAAAGTTAAGGTAATCTTAGGAGATTAATTTGTGTCGGATTGAGTTGCTAAAGGATATTTTATCCTTAATTAGGGAGTAATTTGATTAGGAAATTATGCCATTTTTCTAAACCTGACCCATTCAGGTACAGTCATCCAACATGTCAGCCAGCCCAGGGCTTCTATTATTGATGGTTTAATTGTTATTTATTATTAGTCATTAGTTTATTCAGGTACATTGGGGTTTGTAATGGATGATTAATGTTAAGAACGGGGTGTTACTTATTGTTAGTTTTATTGGTATTTACAAATATAAATATTAATTAATCCTGTTAGTTACCATCTGATAGCTAAGCTTCATAAAATCGTCTAAATGCAGCTGAAAACAAATATAAAAGACGTCGGCGGTACAGAAGGGGTTAACAATAACTAGTGTGCCATACACTCGCCGGTACAGAAGGGGTTAACAAT
>CM064580.1:42335113-42341520 GCA_032716605.1 Paralithodes platypus
TGTGTGTGTGAGAGAAAGATGTTGTGTGTTTGTGTGTGTGAGAGTTTGTTTGTGTAACTCAATATAAATGTATGTGTGTGTGAGAGAAAGATGTTGTGTGTTGTGTGTGTGAGAGTTTGTTTGTGTAACTCAATATAAATGTATGTGTGTGTGAGAGAAAGATGTTGTGTGTTTGTGTGTGTGAGAGTTTGTTTGTGTAACTCAATATAAATGTATGTGTGTGTGAGAGAAAGATGTTGTGTGTTTGTGTGTGTGAGAGTTTGTTTGTGTAACTCAATATAAATGTATGTGTGTGAGAGAAAGATGTTGTGTGTTTGTGTGTGCTAGAGTTTGTTTGTGTAACTCAATATAATGTATGTGTGTGTGAGAGAAAGATGTTGTGTGTTTGTGTGGTTGAGAGTTTGTTTGTGTAACTCAATATAAATGTATGTGTGTGTGAGAGAAAGATGTTGTGTGTTTGTGTGTGTGAGAGTTTGTTTGTGTAACTCAATATAAATGTATGTGTGTGTGAGAGAAAGATGTTGTGTGTTTGTGTGTGTGAGAGTTTGTTTGTGTATGTGAGTGTGTGTGTGTGATTTTTTATTTTTGTTGAGAGAGAGAGGGAGAGATAGTTTGTGTGTGTGTGATAATTATACTTCCCTATAAACATTTGAACACTTAATTCTAACAGGAAAGGTACACATAAACTGTTCTTCGGTTTATCTATTCACATTAGAACACATAAACGATTAAAACACTCCTTATGTGCACTTGTCTATCACAATTAAGTATTCATCACCACCACCACCACCACTATCACCACATAAAAATAATGATCACTACCACCATCACCACCACTATCACCACCACCACCACTATCACCACATAAGAATAATGATCACTACCACCATCACCACCACCACCAATGCAGTCAACTAACTAAGCCAATTCTCAGCATGTAACTTCCCCTCCCCCTCCTTCCTCCCCCCCCCCCCCTCTCTCTCCCTAACTCCCTCCCTTCTTGTTATCTCACACACACCCTCCTTCTCCCCACCCCCACCATCTCCCTCTCCTCTCCTTCTCCCTTACTTTTCTACTTCCCTCTCTCCCTTTGTTTTTATCTCCCCCCTTCCCCCCTCCCTTTCATTCCCTCCCTCCCCCTAGTTCAATTTTATTTTATTTCTCTCTCTCTCTCTCTCTCTCTCTCTCTCTCTCTCTCTCTCTCTCTCTCTCTCTCTCTCTCTCTCTCTCTCTCTCTCTCTCTCTCCATAATCTATACACTATCGTTCTTATCTTCTATCAGGGGGTTGTTTGGGTCTCCCTATCAGAACAAGGGGTAGGAGAGGTTTACACAGACTTACGTAGATTTGCATAGATTAAGGGGAGGCAGTTGGTTTTCCGAGTCCTCCTCCTCTCTCATGTTTAGCCCTATTAGTTGAGATTTCAAGACATTCACCCCATTAGTTTGGCGATATTCAGACCTTTTGCCCCATTTCTTTGTCAATATTAAGATCTTTCGTGCCATTTAGGGGTCGATTTTTTTCCTGGCGAGCGAAAGCGAGCCTGCATTTGAAGAGGAATCGGCCTTCGGCCGCGACATTTTTTTAAAGAAAAATTTACAAATTTATATCGAAGGGGGTCTTATGAGTGATTTTTAAGTTTGATAGAGGTTTAGAGAGCAAACTAAACCCCCTCCTTAAACCATTGAGCCGAACCAGTAAATTATGCTGCACAATACCGTCTGAGCTCCCTTAACCCCTTCAGCTCGATGACGTATTTTTCTTCATATTCAGGTTACCATTAGACGATTTTCTTTAGCCTGCAAGCTATACCTCTAGGACTCCAAGGGGTAAATACGATATACCTCTAGGACTCCAAGGGGTAAATACGATATACCTCTAGGACTCCAAGGGGTAAATACGATATACCTCTAGGACTCCAAGGGGTAAATACGATAACTCTAGGACTCCAAGGGTAAATATATACCTCTAGGACTCCAAGGGTAAATACGATATACCTCTAGGACTCCAAGGGGTAAATACGATATACCTCTAGGACTCCAAGGGGTAAATACGATATACCTCTAGGACTCCAAGGGGTAAATACGATCTCAATAAACCCTCAGAACAACATAGGTCCTTCTTAAGTATTCATAAAATCGTATAATTTAGCCAGAATAAAAGGGAAACAGGTGTCATCGTGCTGAAGGGGTTAACATAGATACACTGCTCTCTCTCTCTCTTTCTCGCAAGTGAATTAATTAAGCCCAATTTCATCCTATGAAAGTATCAAAGCACAAAACCCGGCATGTCTCAGTATCCAACCATTATTTGCACAAGCCCCTGTCTTACTCTAGCTTATTAACCCTTTCTGTACCAGCGACGTCTGTTGCATTTTATTCTAACTATAGTTAGATGATTTTCTGCAGCTTAGGAAGAATCTGTGGTAGGTAACCCCTTCTGTACCGGCGGCGTCTTCTTAATCTATTGTGGCTACTATTAATCGAGTTTATTCGGTTTAGGAAGCATCTCTGGCAATTATCAGGCTTTGAAGTATCCCACTTAACCCTTTTTACTACCATAGATCCTTCTTAAACTGCACTAAATCATCTAAATATATATAGAATAAAACTGAAAAGACGTAGCCGGTACAGAAGAGGTTAAAAGTGTTGATTGAGATACTTCGAAGCCCTATGATTGCTAGAGATACTTCCTAAAATGAATATAATCGATTAAGGAAGCCCACCTCCCTTTTTTCCCCTTGCTCTCCCTCTCTCTTTGGCTTTTATCGATTCGGCCCCATTCAGCCTACTGTTTTAAGACGTTTACCCCCATCCAGGTGTCAATATTTTTCTGGCGAGCGGTAGCGAGCCAGCATATATGTTTTTTTTTTGACAGCAAGCTAAATTTGTACATTTTTCGATAGAAAAATTTCTCCGGCGAAGCCGGATTTCTCCATACAATGCTAGCTCGCTATCGCTCGCCAGGAAGAAATCGACACCTGGATGGGGATAAACGTCTTAAAATAGTTGGCTGAATAGGGTCGAATGGATACAAGCCAGGGAAAGAGAGAAAAGGAAAGAAAGATACAACAAAAAAAAAGCCTCAGAATGAGATATTTTTTTTTTTTTTTTTTTTTTTTTAAGAGACAATGAACGGAGGAAGGAAAAACACAGATAAAACAAAAAGGTCCATGTGCCTAAAGGCATCCTCCATTCATAAAATGTTTGTAACAACTGGATTTAAACATTTGTTGATTGTAAGTTTGTGGAAAGCAATTCGAGGGAAGTGAATTCCAAAGAGTAGTAGCTCTAGGGATAAATGAATTCTGATAAGCAGAAGTTCTGCATTGTGGAGGAGAAAGTGTAAATTCATGGGCGCTCTCAACTGCCCTAGTTCTACGGGGAAAGATGTGGAGAGGCGGCACAATTGAAGCAAGTTCCTCGGAACAATTGCTGTGAAAATATCTGTAGAATAATGCAAGGGATGCAACGTTTCTTCGTATGGCTAATGTAGGAAGGTCCTGTGTGACTGCAGGGTTATTGATTAATCTAATAGCTTTATTTTGAATTTTGTCCAACTGCCTCAATGCAACCACTCCACTTCCACCCCACAGAGGTGAACAGTATCCATCTGAGAGCGCACATGACTTTTATATATTACGGCCAACTGCTCGTCAGTGAAGAATTCTCGAACTCTGTACAGGAGTCCCAGTTTTTTAGAGGCATTCTTAGCAATGCTTCTAACATAATGTGTCCAGCTCAAGTTAGTAGTTAATGTTACACCGAGAATGTCAATACTAGGGGAAGTGGGAATATTTACATCATTAAAAATATATGGGAGTCAGTGAGATTCTGTCGGTTAGAAAATTGAATGTACTTGGTTTTCTGTGCATTAAAGGAAACTAGATTCTCTTGTCCCCATTCATTAATTCTAGAAAGGTCCTGGTTCAGAGAAATTGCAGTGTTTATTTTTGAATTTATAAGATCGGGTTGGGTGAAAGAATTGGTAAATGTGAAGGAACTGTGGAGTGTTGAGTCATCTGCGTAGGAATGTATTGGATTATGAGTGGTAGATATGAGATCATTGATATGAATGAGGAACAGAGTTGGGGCCAAAACTGATCCCTGGGGAACACCAGCATTTATTGAGTGAAATTGAGAATAAAGGCCATCTACCATTACACATATTTTTCTATATAAATAATGTTGACGGTACAGAAGGGGTTAACTATCAACCCGAGCACTGTACACTGTCAAAATAATAGGCATGAAAGGGTCATTCAAGTGTCCACAATAATCTGCCCATTTAGAAGTAAATTTAGGGTAGTAAACCTAATTAATACAAGGATAAAAAAATAAATCGGTATGAATATAACTAATAATTATATATATAACTTTTTCAACCACTTTTTATGCCCTTCATATATTTACAGTTTAGTCCATATTAACCCATTCAGTACCAGGGACGTCCTATTCATCATATTCTGGAAACTATTAGATCATTTTAGACAGCTTAGGAAGGACCTCTAGCAGTACTAAGGCTTCAAACTATCTCATCCAACCCTCTTAACTACCACAGATCCTTCCCAAGCTGCATTATATATTTTAAATATAGCTAGAATGAAATATAACATACGTCGCTGGTACTCAAAGGGTTAACCAAGAGATCTTAAGGGGAGGTTTTTAGTTTGCTCCCTAGACCTCCATCAATCTGTTAAAAAAAATGCCCTTAGTTTGCTCACTAGACCTCCATCAATCTTTAAAAATACCCCCAACATCCCCCTTCAAGATAAATTTGTACGTTTTTCGGTAGACAAATGTCCCGGTTCCTTCTAAATTACAGGCTGGCTATCGCTCGCCAGGACAAAATCGACACCTAAATGGCCCAAAAGGTCTTATAATCGCCAAACTAATGGGGCTAAACATAAGGGAGATGGGGATCTAGAAGACCCAAACCACCCCTTAATCTTACATAATAATCTCAAGGACCTGAGAATGATTAAGCGTGTACATTTGTAGATAAGGGTCATTAAGGGGGAAGGGTTTATAGTATTTTTGGTCGATTAATTCATATATATATATATATATATATATATACAGTATATACAGTATATATATATATATATATATATATATATATTATTGTTTTAGTTTCCTCCCTAGACCTAGATTAATTTGTACATTTTTCGGTAGAAAAATGTCCCGGCCAAATGCCAGTTCCTACCAAAATTACAGGCTCACTATCGTTCGCCAGGAAAAAGATCAACACCTAAATAGCATGAAAGGTCTAAATATTGAAAGAAATGGGGCGAAAGGTCTTAAAATCGACAAACTAATGGGGCAAACATCTTAAAATCTGAAAACTAAAGGGGCTAAACATGAGGGAGAAGGGGGTCTAGAAACCCGGCCCATCTCCCCTTAACACTACTGAGTACTGACCCCAATCAACAGGTTTCGATATTAACCCTTTCTGTACCGGCGACGTCTTTTCTATTTTTTTATTTCAGACGTATTTAGACGATTTAATTGAGCTTAGGAAGGATATATGGTATTTTTTTTTCTTTTTTCTATATTCCAACTACTCCCTCTCGGGCATAGGCTGATAGCCTTTTACACTCTACCGCTGAACACGGTGAGGCCTGTGAGGTCTTGTTCCAGTCTAGGTAGTGAGACATGCGAAGCACCTATTCACGGCTCGAACCCAACTCCATCTCTGAAGCTGCTTCGCCTCTGCGCTTCACAGTCTCACTCCCCAAGCTCGGACCCTCACTCTCAGAACGCCACCTATTGAGCAATTAACTCACTAGGCATTGCCCCCCTGTAGCATATTTTGAATATGGGAATATTCATACAGTGCTATTTAATCAGGGAACAATGAGGGTATTTTGTTTTGGCATTTCGGTGTGCTGTGGTAATGCACTGAAACTAGGTACAGCACAAATTCCATCCCAATAATATCTTCCCATTGACATATTGGGATTCAAACCCGGGTCCATTGGATTACCAGTCCAGTGGCAAGACCACTCTGCCACACCTCCCCAAAAACTAAAAGGATTAATTGAGGTAGTCTGTATAACCTTTGAATAGGTAGACGTCCTTCCTAAGATGAAAAAACCGTCTAATACTTGCCAGAATCTAACGAAAAGGACGTTAACTATAGAATATGTTTTCCCCAGGTGTAAGATGTCATCCCTTAGCAGCTGATTCCACAATACGTAACGGATATAATATTGTATACGTTGCGTCACTATGGCCCCTTATTCATCGTTACTGGACTGGAGAATGAGAACACAAGAAATACACACAAAATTATATCATCATTAGTATTTTTGTTCAAATACGTTAATGCGGTGGATGGAGTTGAGCTGCGAGAAATAGAAAGTGGTGAAATTGCTTGTCTTCGTCAGGGTATCATCGTTTGAAGAGA